>CM062081.1:16076029-16557025 GCA_031163375.1 Conogethes punctiferalis | reverse complement strand
AGTAATAAGTATGTAGAGCAGTTGGTAATTATTATGTATATATCCAGTCTCATGTTAATCTCCTAATAATCCCAGAACACCTATACCCGAGAAGAGACTACATTTAAAAGAAAGTCATTGGTATCCTAAATAAATTAATTAAAACACTTTACTAAAGCAATAAGCAGCCATTTAAACCAGATAAGCACGTAAAGAGCTAGCGATTCTTTCAAACGGCCATTTTCAACCATTTAAAAGTTGCCCATTCGACTACTTCGCAACGACTCCGACTCACTGGCATTGCAAAGAGACATTGCATCTATGTGCGTTCTCTACCGCATCTATCATGGGGGATGTTCTGAAGAATTGTTTGGTTTACTGCCTGCAGCGGAGTTTCTTCACCGCACCACACGTAACCGACTGAAATTCCATCCACATCATCTCGATGGCTGGCGATCCTCGACTGACCTCTTGCCTCGCGCCTCGGTTTTGTGGAACCAACTTCCTGCGACAGTCTTTCCGAACAGCTACGACTTGGGAACCTTCAAGAAACGAGCGTATTCATATTAAAAGGGCCGGCAGCGACCCTAAACTCGGCTAGAGCTGCGGGTGTCCATGGGCGGTGTCGGCTGCTTACCATCAGGCATCACAATTGCTCGTCTGCCGCCTCTCGCATAAAAAAAAAGAAAACGACAAGTCTCCCTTGAGCGGGGAGCTTAAGCCCGCCATCTTAACACTACAGCTGACGAGTACGTATGGGTTATATTTCTAGAAAGCTCGAAGACTCTCCCGGGGGAACACCGCCTCTGTTTTTGCCTGGATTCTTTCGGGAGAGTACCCTTTGACGGGATTGTCGGTGAGACGCGTATCGAACTGCTGGTGAATTAGTAATAAGTGCAAACGGGCTTGCAGTGGTTGCTGTCAAATTTATTATGTATTTTTTCGCCAGTGGGAGTTGACAAGTGGAGTTAAGAATAGAAACGGTTTTTTTTATTGGAGCTTATGGCATAACGATTATTCGATTATTTGTTACTAACTACGCTGCCACCTAAATTCTATTGTACGAACGACGAGCAACAGCGTCACCGGAGCGAGAATCTATGCCCTGTGATCGCCAACCCGCCTGCCCAGCTTGGCGATTATGGGTGAAGCCTCCGGATATTTAACAAAGTATCGAACAAGTGGAGAGGTCTATGTCCAGCAGTGAACTGTGATAGGCTGATCATGATGATAATGAAAGGGTGGGATAAAAGAACACATGCTGTGAGAGTAGAGTAAAGATGGTGTGACGATGGTCCAACAATCAAGGTATCGGTTGGCTCTGGCTTTGGCCAGATAACTTTGGAAAACTATGGGGGAGACCTTTACCTTGGAGTGGGACATGTCTTACAAAACAGTACTACTTTACTAACTAACTTACCTTCATACATATTCATAAAATATGCCATGTCATCATCATCACAATAACTATACGGTAAACACAACAACACACCCCATGGCTTCCACATCGCGAACGAACCCATCCATTACTTGCGTAGACAAATAATAAATATGCAACGCTTGCTATCGGCGATACATAATTAATTAGCTATGCCGAGCCAGCGGGATCACTCAACACGTGCACGCTGGCCGATGTTTGGGCCAATGTTGGCTGCTTGGACCGTTTTTAGGGTTCCGTAGCCAAAATGGCAAAAACGGGACCCTTATAGATTCGTCATGTCTGTCTGTCTGTCTGTCTGTCTGTCTGTCCGTCCGTATGTCACAGCCAGTTTATTCCGAAACTATAAGAGCTGCATTATTGAAATTTGGTACGTAGATGTATTCTGTGAACCGCATTAAGATTAAGAAATAAAATCAGAAAAAAACCCAAAATTTTTAGGGTTCCCCATACATAGAACTGAAACTGAATTTTTTTTTTTCGTCAAACCTATACGTGTGGGGTATCTATGGATAGGTATTTGAAAATGATGTTGAGGTTACTAACATCATTTTTTTCTAAACTGAATAGTTTGCGCGAGAGACTCTTCCAAAGTGTTAAAATGAGTGTCCCCCCCCCCGTAACTTCTAAAATATGGGCATGATAAAACTGAAAAAAATAATATCATGTGTATCACTATAAAAACTACTAACGAAATTTAGTTTGAATGAAATCTAGACAGTAGTTTTTTTTTAAACGTCATAAATCAAATTACCTAATTTTTTCATTTAATTAACTCCAATATAATAAAACGTAAAGAAAAACATTTATTTAGCTGTATAGTGGTACGGAACCCTACGTGCGAGAGTCCGACTCGCACTTGGCCGGTTTTTTGATTGATCTTTACTGACATGTGTCTGAGAGCGCTTTGTTAACAAGTCGAATTTACACGTGATATAAGATGAAAGTGCCACCTGACAACCGAGAAGTCCCGGTTTGGGTGAGAAAATTGGTACTACTTAGGTTAGTAAGAAATTAATTGCCGTGATATGACAGCCTCGGTGGCTCATTTGGTAGTGCCCTCTGCCTTCTGAGCCAAGGGTTGTGGGTTCGATCCCCGCACAGTACAAACATTTGTGTGCATGAGCATGTCTGTTTGTATTGGTCTGGGTGTTTTCTATGTATAATATGTATTTATTTACAAAAAAAATGTATGTAAGTAAGTTTATCAGTTATTGTCTAGTACCCATAGTACAAGCTTCGGCTTAGTTTGGGGCTAGGTAGCGCTGTGTGGCCTAGCGTGGCATGTCTTAATTTTATATTTTAGAATATTATAAATGTACACCTACACAACTTACTTAATCGTAAAGTCGTATTTACTAATCGGGTTCTACAGGACATAATCAATTATTCTCGATAGTACACGCACTTCTCATCAAGTTAACATTTTGACAGATTCAATATCGGCTTACGCGTTATGTCTAAAAGTTAATTTAACTTATAATTGGTAGTAAAATGGTTAAATTAATAACCCGTCCCTTTATCATGTAACTTCAAAATCAATCGCGCTAGGATTTGGTTTAGACATTGAATGATATCGCGAATTTGGCGAAACTTCTAACTGTCATTAAATGAGATCTAATCGTTGAAAAACTGTATTTGAAAGCTTTTTGGGGGGTGTCTTTTTTGAATAATGAATTATTGACTGATCAATTTATAATTGCACTTTCGTGGATATCATTAGATCTGAAATATAATACTCGTAGAATCAGTGTTTATTTGATACTCACATTTACATGCAATCAAGAAATTATTTGGAATTCACTTTTTTATTTTGCACCTAGATAAACGCTTTTCTGACACCCTTGTCCTAATATTCCCTAAGTCATTTCTAGGACACCTAAGGGATGAGATAGGGTGGTCCAGGTCCTATTTTAAATCCGTAAACCACAATATATTTATCTTTCCAATTTTAACTTGACAATTGTTTGACAGGCTCGGTGGCTCATTTGGTAGTGACCTCTGCCCTCTGAGCCGAGGGTCGTGGGTTCGATTCCCGCACAGTACAAACATTTGTGTTCATGAACATGTCTGTTTGTACTGGTCTGGGTGTTTTCTATGTATATATGTATGTATTTACAAAAAAAAAATGTATCTAAGTAAGTTTATCAGTTGTCTAGTACCCATAGTACAAGCTTCGGCTTAGTTTGGGGCTAGGTGGCGCTGTGTGGCCCAGCGTGGCATGTCTTGGGTTATTTGTTTATAAACGATGTCATCGCGAAAGAACTATTCTAATTTTCAATTTCATTTCCTGTTCTGTACATCCCACACCGAATGTTCACAGGAATGCCCGGGAAGCAAATGAAAAAACAAACGAATGCCACATTTCTTCTGCGAATATTTTTAGAATTATCGAATATTCGCAGGATTGAATCCAATCAAACAAAAATTCTTGCTCATCGGAGTGGTAAGTTATAGATGTGTCAAACTGTTGAACAGGACAATGTTCAAAAATTAATGAAAACACAAGTTGAGATTTTTCTAAACTGTTGCTGTTGAAGCTATAATGTCGAGCTACTATAAAAAAAAACTCAAAAAAGTATCAAATAACTTTATCAGCTATCTGGTACCAATAATCCAAGCCCACCGCGAATGAAATAAACCTACATATTTCATAAACAATTTTAAGTATCTAATGCTAATTGGTACTTGCAGAAACGTACTACTACTCGTAGTAGACTCGCCCTACCACACCACCTCAAGCAAATTTTAAATAGCAATTTGTTCCATAAACAAGGCGTCGTTCACGGAACAATTATATTTCCGCGCGAGTGTCCCCGCAAGGTTGTTAGACCATGTGATACTGTTAGCTAACTGTTACGGCGCTGCTAAGTATTTCAATGAGAGTTTTGCTACTTCAGAATATACGAATGTGAATCTAGGAAGAGTGCTATTTGAAAGCACCAAATTACACCACATCGCATTTGTAATAATAAATAAATAAATTCATTTATTCTTACCAATTTTTACAAAGTTTAGACCAATTTTTTTTAACATGAACTCGTTAGTATATGGCAGGCTGATACCTGAACTAGGATAGATCCTGTATCTCAGGTTATAATAATAAATTGATGTATTACAGAAATATATTATAGAAGACTATGGAAAAGGCTCGGCGCCTCTCTGCAAGATCGGGTCCAAAATTAGGTGAACCGACAGAGAACCTAGGTCATAGACATAGCTCACCGGCTAGGTAAGCTGAAGGGGCAGTGGGCTGATCGTGATCATGCCAGCCACATATTACGGTAAACGAGTTTCAGAGTGGATGCCATTCCACGTCAAACATAGTATAGATTACCTTCAGGCCAAAATGAGAGCCGATTTACACAAGCTAAATGCGAGGTGCCCAGGATCGAGCAAAGAGGGTTATAATTGGAGAGACATATACCCAGCAGTGGACTATGATAGGCTGATGATGATAAGGTGTTGTGGACAGACATATCTGTCTACCTGCCGTCAAAACTATAAGAAAAATTTAAAAAAGATGATGAGGTGACGTTTTGAGCAGACATCTCTGCTCTTCTTCAGAAAAAGTACATACATTTTATTCAGTAAAAATCACAAAGTGACTTAAAACTATTAACAAAATCGACAAAATGGCGTGACCAAGAGAAATAGATATTAAATACTGATATACATATGTAAATACTTGTTATAACAACACCTTTGCAAAGCAACCGATCCGAAAACACAGTGCATATTACATACAAGCATATTAGATACTATAATTCCTTCTTTGATAGCTCCTACACAAGCGCAACTATTTCAATGAAAGCTTTGTTGCAATTCCAACCGAACAACACCTACCTACGAACTACACCAGTTAATTGGTGCCTCGGCGTCTGCGAGGCAACATGTGTAGTCTACTAATCAGTATTAACACATCTTAGTCTCTTCTGATTGGACGTTTAGTACTGTTCGAAACAGTCGTATGAGCCTCCAGATACAATAGAAAATGTGTTGTTTCGCGAGCTAATCCGGCTGATAAGGGATTTGTTCGGTGAGTGTCCGTGTAGTTTCAAGATTTAGAGGTAGAATGGGACCACCTCATCTTATCCTGAGGGTGTCTTAAAAGAGGAAAAAGGGAATATCAGGAACGGGCAGCAGCGGCATCTACCTGGGCAGAAATGAAGCCTACTGCATTCACCAATTCACCTGCCAAGCGAGGTGACTAAGGAAAATCCCTCCCAAATGACAATTATCATAGGTTGATGGTGATAAGAATGAGCAACTCAAAAATAAAATTGAGATTAATAAAACCAAGAATTTAAAGCTGTTAAAGAATGAGTGTTGTGTTATTTCTTTTGAATGACGATGATAGCTAGAGTGGCCTTGTCGTCATCGGACTTCATCACCGGACCGAAAGTTAAGCACAGCTCTCTAGAGGGGCTCGAGTCTTGGTCTAAGCCACCTCGAGCATATATCTCCGCATATATCGTCGCATATATCGTCGCATATATCGTCGTATATATCGTCGCATATATCATCGCATATAACCTTAGGGCTGCGGACTGTTTTGTCTCATTGCCGTACCTGTGTGATCCCCAAATCACGACATCCTCGCGATGTAACAAAGAAAAGTGACATCTATTGATAAAATACGATCAACAAACTTTACATGGTTTTGTAACAGTGTGACTGTTCCCTAACTAAACAATAAACATAATCATAACCTCATATATTTTAACAAGGCTCATCAAATCGGACACCAATTAGACACGGTCGGTAATCGAGTGATCGATTAGTTAGTGTAAGCTCTCGTCGTTATATCAATTACATGACCATTGTTACGTCCGTCAATGAAGATAACTGTTCAGTATGATAATCATCTGCAGAGTATCAAATGGCCATTGAAATGGGTAGTATGAAATATCAAGATGCATTAAGTGAACGCGAACAACCAATGGACTTTGAAAATGTATCAAGAATAAGATCAGGTCTATTTTCAATCACAGCGTGTGAACTCCGCAACCTCTTCGAGCGTTTGTCAAAGATGCACATCGCTTAACGAGGTTCTTTTAATAATGATATTATCATCATCATCATGCGCCTCTCCAGTTGTTCGCCACCTAGGGCAAACTTCTGGAGGATATACCCATAATCGCCACGCTGGGCAGGCGGGTTGGCGATCGCAGGGCGTAGCTTTTTGCTCCGGTGACGCTGCTGCCCGTCATCGACCTGTACTATTTAGCTACGCCTTAAATTATGATGGTAATACCGCAACTAGTCGGTTACCAGCTCCTCATTTGTTATTCGGCAGGATGCACCACGGGCAGGTGAAGTTGGCTTGAAGCGAAAAGATTATAGGCCGCTCCCATACATCCCATGATGTTATATCAGATATCAATTCTATAGAAATTACTCAATTACAGATATAGAATCAGGAAGTTAGCGGTGATTCACACTCGTGCATTTGAAAGTTACGATGTTGATCCTGCAGCTAATCTGTCGTCTTGAGAAAGAAAGACTCCCTGTAACGAACTGAAAATTCGTTTTTCGCGAATCAATGGCGTGAATCTGTGCCCCAAGTAACGATAAGTTCAGTAATTAATCACAATACAAACAATATTAGGGATACAACTGGAGGTCGCACGGCAATAAAACACTAATTAATATCCAATTAACCGGCCCCTAGTTGGAACCGTTCGGAAACGAATAAATCAACAGTTTGTTTTGTTCATAAATCGATGGAGGTTTTGAGTTCGTCGCCCGCCCGGGCTCTTAATATTTGGCTATTACTCTTTGCCTATGTTTAATATGAAGCGTCGAGTTCTGGATTCAATTCCCGATCGGGTCAAAGAAAATTTTTCAATTGTGCCGGGTCTCGAGGCGGCATGCTATAATTGTCTCTAAATATATAAAACTCAAAGGTGACTGACTGACTGACATAGTGATCTATCAACGCACAGCCCAAACCACTGGACGGATCGGGCTGAAATTTAGCATGCAGGTAGATGTTATAACGTAGGCATACGCTAAGAAAGGATTTTGATAAATTCTACCCCCAAGGGGTTAAAATAGGGGATGAACTCTATTTCACGCGGACGAAGGCGCGGGCACTGCTAGTTAGAAAATAAAACGTGATCACCGTTCTATCATAATATATTTCTGTCGTTCATTCTATAAAAATAACCAAGAATTAGGTAACTCTTGGTTTTACCCTTTGTTCCCTTTGGATTTTTCATATTCATTATGGGTTTGCGCTTGGCTATAATTCGCCTGATGTTAAGTGATATTGAAGTCTACGATGGAGCGCGCTTACCCCGAAGATACGGAACCACTCCCGCCTCAAATATCTGAAGATTGTATGTCTCGGGAAGCACGGAGTTCACGTTCGCACTAAGTAATTTTACACATGAATTCGCAACGTTAGATACACTTCAGCTACATGTGAAGTTACAAAGTTGTATACTAAACGTTGGTATTTAAGAAATACATTAGTATTTCCAGTTACTCTCTGTTCAAAACTGATGACGTCGCGAACTTATAAGCTGACTAATCAAATTGAGAGTTGTGCTCGTAATCAGGAACCGTTCCGCTACTCCGCTACGGATTCGAATAAAAATAGCTTAACTTCATTAATTTTTACGAAGCCGTTGCCGTAAACGAGTACAGATACGCAAATTTTAGGCCAGTGGTTCCCAACTATAAATATTTTTTTAAAATAACTATCAGGGGGTGATTAGTGATCGATGCCGATTCCAAAAATGCAATCAGTAAAATTTTTGTCTGTCTGTCTGTCAGTCCGTCTGTCTGTCTGTCTGTATGTTCGTTAAAGAAACAAAAACTACTGAACGGATTTTAACGAAACTTGGTACGATTATTTTTCATACTCCTGGGCAGGTTAGAGTATACTTTTTTATCACACTACAATTAATAGGAGCAGAGCAGTGAAGGGAAGTGTTGGGAAAACGGGAGAAATTTTTACCTGTATGTTTGAACGCGCATCACGCAGAAATTACTGCATGGAACTGATGCGGTTTTGTCGCACATTATCACCTGTCACTTGTCCACCACAGTGCAAGTGCACTATAGAGGATCTCTACCAGACAACTGACAGTGGTGTATCAGTTGCTAGGTTTTGGTCGGGACATGTGTGATCTCGTTTTGCCCAAGAGTTTATCGTTAATACGATTAGAAGAAGACAAATCAAAAAATCAATGCTAGATAGTACATTCATAAAATTAACCTTCTGATGATCAACACAGATTACTTTGAGAACCGCTGTCCCAACGTCTCCCAAGGATACGCAGAGATAAAGCCACTCCTAACCGTTATGCTAATCTGCTAAACAACAGCAATACAGAAAGGTTGTTGCAGTAACCTTAATATTTGCACGACGCCACTCCGGGCCTGAACTGAATAATACTGCTTATTACGAAAGCCGTTTTGTAACTTAATTTCGTAGCGATTCGTTTACAAAAAAAAAACAAAAGTCAGTGTCAAATTAATTTTCATAGAATTATAATTTCTACATACCAGCAAGAATATTTTGGCATATGGATGACATTTACCTTCATGAGGGCAGTAGATGGATGTAAGGGCTACTTATGATCTTTTCGCTCCAAACCAAGCAAGATGAGGATTCATCTGCCCGTGGTGCATCCTGCCGAACAACAAACGAGACTCTAGCTCAGCCGACTGGTGGCGGTATATGCATCACAATTGAAGGCGTAGCTAAATACCACAAGCCGATGATGGGCAGCAGCGTCACGGAGCTAGGAGCTACACCCTGCGATCACCAACCTGCCTAGCGTGGCCATTATGGGTGGCGTAAGTGTAAGTGGCGAACAACTGGAGAGGCCGAAGTCCAACTGTGGACTGGAATACGCTGATGATGGTAGCGTAAAACAAGAATGTAATAATAATAACCCAAGACATGCCACGCTGGGCCACACAGCGCCATCTAGCCCCAAACTAAGCCGAAGCTTGTACTATGGGTACTAGACAACTGATAAACTTACTTAGATACATTTTTTTTGTAAATAAATACATATTATACATAGAAAACACCCAGACCAATACAAACAGACATGTTCATGAATACAAATATTTGTACTGTGCGGGAATCGAACCCACGATCCTTGGCTCAGAGGGCAGAGGTCACTGACCAAATGAGCCACCGAGCCTGTCAAATTCTTTACTCGTTGATACGAATGAGGTAATAAAATAGAAATGAGTGATAGTGAAAAAAGTCTTGTTGCCATTATACTATATAAAAGAAACGGTTTTAAGAAAACGAAAATCGGACCCTCCGTTAGATTTACGCAAATAACTCATTATAGGCCATCAAACATTTTTAAAAAGGATTAATTTTCTATTTTTACGGCCTTCAAATATTCAGCCATTATAAAGTTAACCGTCGAGTTAGTCCATAAAGCCGAAATCTAATCTAAGCGCCGTAAATAATAATTAGTACGGGACACACTTTATTTGCCAATGAGTTATGCGTCGGCTTTACGGCTAATTAAAGAGTTATGGCTTCATTAAACTCTGCACCTTGTATAGATAAGCCTGTGGGTTCACTCGCGTAATTGTTGTGTTATTTATGACTTATCCGACTAGGGTTATGATCTAATGGTGATTCGAAATGTGGTCTTGTCTCAGCTAATGTCTTCCAACTAAGCCGGTAAAGACTTATGATACAATAACCAAAAAGTGCGACTAAGTTTCAAATAATCATACGATTATATTAAGACCAAAATGTATCACTTAGTCTGTGATAAAGTATTTGATATTCTTGAGTCTCCAGAATGTTGTCACATTCATCTGTGACATTCATTTTCTAATCTTCTTCTTTTTCTAGATGGTAATCTACATTAATTCCGCCGCTACACTAGACAACTGATAAACGTACTTAAATACTTTCTTTTTGTAAATAAATACAAGTTATACATAGCAAACGCCCAGACCATTACAACAGACAAATTATGTTGTACTTACGATACTGAGATGTTGTACTATAACTGCGTATTACGAACCGAAAGAGATGCAATAATACAATGATTTTTAGAATTAAGAGTTAATTTAGAATAAGTAAATAAAAAGCCGGTGGAGCTTGAACGTCATATAATCAGACAACTAAAAATAGACAAGAAGAAGAGAAAAACCATAGAATAAAAAACATAGATAATAATAAAAAGGCTATAACAAATTAATGTATGTGAGTTCGTCACACTGGGATTAAACCTGCGTCCACTGTGTTAGAGGCAACGTCCGCTACCACTGATCCAAACTGGTAGTCATCTATGTACGAAAGCGATAGAAAGCTTTCACATACATTTCTCCGATCCCAAAGTAAGTAGCTTAAGCACTTGTGTTATGGGTATCAGAACAACCAAGGTACCACAAATACATACTTAAATACAAATATAAACACCCAGTCACGGGACAAACACAAGTGTTCATCACACGAATGTTTGTCCCGGGTGGGAATCGAACCCACGACCTTTGGTTCAGAAGGCAAGGGTCACTACCAATTGAGCCACCGAGCCAGCCATCACAATACCTATAGGTATGTATATATTCGTGTATTCAATTCCCAATTTAATAAGTCTAGTTACAAGATACATTGCTCAGAATATCAGTCGTGTAAAGGCCAGAAGTGATATTCAATATCGGAGCAACGCTGCTACGAAACGTAGCAATACCGTAGATGTTCGTAGCATTTGACTACGGCGTAGCATTTGTAGTTTAATTGCTTGTTTGTGAATAATGTTCTCGTATTGTTGTCCGTATTCTTGCCTATGTAATGAATATGTATGAGGTTTTCTGTGAATTTGAGGATCTACCTGGACAATGTGGCCGGGATGACCTTATTAAAGATTCGAAGAATCTGGTTGTATCTAGGAAATGACCAGTTGTAGGTAATTAAATAAAGGGACGGTCATACGAAACATTTAATATGTTTATTATTTAATTAAACATTTATTATATTTATTGACATATTCAATTACATATGAAATAAGTTTATGGCGGTATACTCTACTAATATTTTATAGAATCTTTTGCGAGAACCATTTATCGAGGAAGGCTTTAGGCTATATAACTTCACGCTGCAACTATTAGGAGCGGAGAAATAATGAAAAATGTAAAAAAAAGGGGGAAATATAACTATTCCACGCGGACGAAGTCGCGAGCACAGAGTTATACATATTTGGGAATTTACTATGTATAGCCACATCCCAATTCTGAAAATGGAACACGACATTCGAATTTTAAGAAAAAATTTAACCCACTTTTTATTTTTTAATCTCGGTTCAATCTGTACATCGTATCTGCAAAGATAACGTCCAGGAACATCTCGTTTCAATTCCGCGTCACCCGGCCGCGACATGCCAATGCCAGCAGTTTGAAAAAATAGAATTTAAAAAGTTGCGGCCCGCTTGCGTCACAGTGGGTGTGGGCGTGACGTCACAGTCGGAAATAGAACGCGGCTCGTGGCTGCTGCGCCTCGCTGCGGGCTGTTCTCACGGGGTCATATTGAGATGAGAATATTTTTTTTCATCCAGACAAATTTTCATGCACTTAAGACATGTCCATGCACACAAATGTATGTATTCTGCAGAGTTTGAACTTGTGTCAAAGGCAGCGTTCACTACCACTAAACCAAACTGGTTGTCAAACATTATAGGCAGATAGGTACAAAAAAAACACAATAAGTAATACCCCTCTAAAAATCGCGATAAGACCGCCTAACTTGTACGTCAATATATCTTTGTATTTAGTTATAAGTCAAATGGTGTGCATTAATTTATATCTATCTTTCTATCTATGGCTGGCTCGGTGGCACAATTGGTAGTGACCCCTGTCTTCTGAACCAAAGGTCGTGGGTTCGATCCCCATCCGGTACAAACATTTGTGTGATGAACGCTTGTGTTTATTCCATGTCTGGGTGTTTATATTTGTATTTAAGTATTTATTTGTGGTGCCTGCGTTGTTCTGATACCCATAACACAAATGCTTAAGTTACTTACTTTGGGATCGGAGCAATGTATGTGATGTTGTCTGATATTTATTTATCTATCACCATTATTTTAGCTCGTCATAACCGCCCCGTGTGTCCGGGCCTCACTGCGTCAGCGCGCACGTACCGAGACGCGCTGCAGGTAACTATGTGCTGACGTCACGTCAGCCGGCACGCGCCGAACGGTATTAATAGCATACGTGCGGTTATTGTTTAACAACATACGTTAATTGTAAAATATGAAAGGACAGAACATTCTAAACCTGATTTAAAATAAAATTGTTCTGACACAATTTAGATTATGCGACCTAACATCTTTACTCTTCATGCCACCCTCACTTGCCCAGGATGCATCATCACCATCAGTCCACAGCTGGACATAGGCCTCTCCCAATGTTCACCACTTCGATCGGTCCCGGGCCTCCCGCATCCAGCACTTGCCAGCCGTCCTCCGCAAATCGTCACTCCACCTGGCCCGTGGTGCATCCTGCTGAAAAACAAACAAGGCTCTGGCAACCGACTAGTGGCGGTATAACCATTAGGAATGTAGCTAAATTCCTTAGGACGATGACGGGCAGCAGCTTCGCCGGAGCGAGGATCTACGACCTGAAATCACCAACCCGCCCAAAATGGCAATTATGGGTAAATCCTCCAGGTGTTTGCCCGAAGTGACGAACAACTGGAGAGACCTATATCCACCAGCGGACTGCAATTTTTTTTTTATATAATAGCACGGCAACAAAATGACTGGCTGGTATTAAGCAGTCCAAAAAGTGTAAGCGATTCTCATCTCACCTGGTTAGTGCAACGTAGATCGATCACTCTATGACGACCTGCATAAGAGGCAGCGCAGACGACAGACTATCTGTGACGCACTTAACGCACTTATATGCAGTAACGCACACGACGCGCAAAAATCTGTTGCGGATATTAACACAGACTAAACGCATTCTGTCTTCGATCATTCTGTCGGCAGGCATAGACGCTCTTTTTAAATGTCTCAGACGCAGACTCTATCGAGCCATATCTCTATCTTATCACAGCTTAGCAAGCATATTCACCATTTCATTAAATTAGATGCAAAGCACACAGTGTCAAGGTCTGCTATTCGTGTTAAGTATTCCCACAATTTGATAGTCGGCTGCGGCAATTACCACCGAACAGTAAACAGCAATGATAATATAGATGTTCTTGAGTGAAGTAGATTCGATATGGCGTCATTCGTGATATAGGTAGCTTTTAACAGTCACAGGTTAAAAAGTCGCATGTACTAAGAACTAAGAGGTCCCGGCTTCAAATCCCGGGCTAATTATTAAGATATATAGGTGTTTTTTTTTTTAGAGGGGTATGCATTAGGCACCGTCATGCCACCTCCGGGTGGAGGTGACATGGTGTGTGGGACTCACACCTCCCGGAATGGGAGGTGTACCCACTAAACCCCCCTGTGTCGCCAGTGGGCAGCAAGTTGCAGGGATACGGGTAGCGCCGAAGCATACGGCCGCATCCCTGCATGCCCTGGCCAGCCGCAGATGACAAGCGGCCGGCACTCCTGGTCCGGGGAGGGCAAACACCCCTACCGATATATAGGTGTTCCTGAGTGAACTAGATTCGTCAGGGCGTGCGTAGGTAGCTTCTAACTACATACTACTAACTTTTAAAGATCTACGGGTCTTATGGTCGCAATTGCCGCCGGAGAACTACCGGATTTGAATTTGAATTGGTACTGGGCTTCGGAGTTAGGAAGTTGAATATGTGATGATACACCCCTGTGCATCTAAAAGCACATTAAGCCCTGTTATAACAGGAAGATTAAACCTATATATACATAGGTTTAGTAATCTTCCACGATCGTTATCATACCAACATTTAGTTTAGTCTGGAAGATTGACGTAAAATTAAGATATCATAATCATTAAGAAACTTACTGCTTAACGATCTACTTTCTCTACATCATAACTTACTCTGCGACTATAAAAAATCATGGAACATACATGGGGGAGACTAGGATACCAGGCACGAGGAACCTACATTTTGTTTTCTGATGACACTACTCCGGCCACTCTGTATAGTAAAGCTACACAGCTTGCATTGCGCGGACATTTTACAACTTCGTTTGTAAATAAACTTCATCAATATTTGCATTCATATCGGCAAAACGTTCCAAATCTGGCTTAGCTTAATTCAGTCGCCACGCTCGGAAGCGTTCTCAAAATAAATTCATTCACATTCCTGGTCAGCTAGCCGAATAGCCGATACTTTCACTGCGCGACAATACACCCTAGCATCTCCTTATTTATAGCGTCGGTTCACGGCCCCACTTTCACCGCGACCGCGATGGAATTAGCACGGTATACTGAAGGTCTTAAAGTCTATTTCGGGATGCATACCAATCTGAGGCTGAGATGGATTGATTTGCCGAAATCTATGGCGTTTGTAGTGAGGTGACTCGCCCGATACGTGACCTAATTACATATTTTACTGGCATTTCAAATTGGAACGTTTTCAAACGTCACTGTGACGTGCCAGTTTGACAGTTTGGGAATTATGATAGGTACTTTACCGCGTAGAATTGCGGTGTGCAATAGAAAGTTTTTTGCGCGTCACCCGGGAGCTGTTAATTTCCCGGGACGAAAAGCGGGATTGGGACACTTTTTCGATCGTAAACTTGCTTCGTGGAGAAACAAATCCTAAGTTTATGACCGAAAAATCAATGATACCTCAAATAATCAGGATTTTAGTAACTTCGTTATTGAATTAAAAGCGTTCACATCATCTTATCATCATCACTGAAGCTACAGAGTAATACCGCAGGTCGATGACGGGTAGCAGGTCACCGAAACCAGGAGCTACGCCCTGGATCACACGACTGCCCAGCGTGGCGATTATGGATAGGTAAAACCTTCATGTGTTTACCCAAAGTGGCGAACAACTGGCGTACAACTGTCCAGCAGTGGACTGCGATAGGCTGATGATGATAATGACGCCATCTAACTTTAAAAAAAAAAAGAGTAACAACCGAGTTTCTTGCCGTTTCTTCTCGGTAAAAATCTACTTTTCGAACACGGCGGTAGCTTCTTTTAAATTGCTTTTATTCACATTTTTACATTACTTTTTACATTATAATTTACTTGACGATTCATAAGTGATTATTTTAATTCTATGTAAATAAAGGTATTTTTGATTTGTATTTATTATCCCGTCGCTCATTTGGTAGTGACCTTGCGTTATGAACCAAGGGTCGCGAATTCAATTCCCTCTCGGGACAGACATTCGTGTGAGTTTGTTCCGTATTCGCCATCTACTCCCAAACTAAGCCCTTCGGTGTGTAAGTACTAGACCACTGATAACTTACTTAAATTACAAGTCTTCAAGCTAGTTAATTTTGGGCCAGAGCAATATATCTGATATTTTTATATACTACAGAAACTTTGAAACCTCTATGGCGCTACAAAGAGTCCTACCAGTTCGAGGTCCGAATTGAATTTCGAAATGAGCTCTTGTTATAAACGAAATTTTGTAATGTAGTATCATTATTAAATGCACTCTATTCATTTTCAGCGGTTTAAGAGCTTAAACTAACAAGGTTTCCGCTAAAATTATACATTTGGTAAAATGTTCGTGGTAAACTATTTACAGTCTAATTCAAATACGGCTTACTATTAACAATATAGAATTCATAATCATCCGCAATGTAATAATTATCATAATTAATTCATTTCGACGTCGATGACGCAGTATATAGGGTAACTAGCTGTGCCCGCGACTTCGTATGTCGGTCTTATTCGCGTGGAATAGAGTTCCATCCCCTGTTTTATCCCCTTGGGGGTAGAATTGATCAAAATCCTTTCTTAGCGAATGCCTACGCCATAACATCTGCCTGCATTCCAAATTTCAGCCCGATTTGTCCAGTGGTTTGGGCTGTGCATAGATAGATCACTATGTCATGAGTCAGTCAGTCACCTTTGAATTGAATTAAATATATTTAGATATCGATCACATACGGAGTTCGACGAACGACGAAAAAATCTATCTTTTCTTTGGGTATTCAAGGAGACGCTGCAGAGTGTGAGTCTTTGCAACTATAACGTTGCCTAAGTATTTGACGTATTCCTGCTCGTCCGATGATAAAAAGGGGCAGGAGGAATCAAATTAAATAATTCCGTCGCACACTCTCCAAAATGCAACCGATAGAATACCGACAGACAGGCGACTTTACGACGGTGTTCCAGTCTTTGCAGTCTCGCGTCGCAAAGTAAGTCGTTATTAATGAGTCTCCTCGCACGTTTCTCAATTATTGACTCCAACGCCTCAAGCTGGTACTTAGCCAATACATTCATCCCAAAGATGCGAACAGTATTCCATGCATGACCGAACTTGTGCTTGATACAGTGTGAGCAACTGTTCCGGCTTGAAATACTTACCGACGCATCTTCGAGAGGATACCAACCTTCTTGGCAGCCAACTGAGCCTTACACTCAATACAGAAAGTTCAATAATTCAGTCGCACTAGTTTCACAAGACTCTCCATAGTAATATTTACAGTATACACACATTAACTGATTATATTTATTAAGTCTTGTCCCAGCAACTTCTGCAGTAGCTACTCCTAATATAAAATAACCATTAAACCGCCCTCAAAATTTCACGGCAACACGCATCGAATTTATGACGCAATTCCGTGCGTACCCGACGCGGTCTGCAATAAACGGCACTATTGCACCCTTATCACAACGGCGTAAGGTCTCTAATT
Organism: Conogethes punctiferalis; assembly: GCA_031163375.1. Classification (NCBI taxonomy): domain Eukaryota; kingdom Metazoa; phylum Arthropoda; class Insecta; order Lepidoptera; family Crambidae; genus Conogethes; species Conogethes punctiferalis. The sequence continues at coordinate 16,539,853 of CM062081.1, read as the reverse complement.
GCGTGGCCGTAGAGTACACGTGACTTGAGGGTACCTTGCACCCCGTTAGACCCCCAATTCATAACCAATTACGAGAGCGCATGTAGCACATTATTATAAATGTTTACGGCATACGACGCTCTGGATGGGGTACTGGATACGTACTGTGTGGTGACCCATATCTTAGTCACGTGGTACAGGTAAGAAAGAAAACATGGCTGTTCAGAATTTCGTGACAAGTTGACAGAATAATCCAGTAGCAATTTTTGGCATGACCCTGAATTCGAACTTCGAAATTTAAACAAAAAAAAACCGACTTCTTAATGAAGAAAATGGTACCAACTAGGAAGTAGGTACAACAAAAAAAAACGAATTATCCAAATCTGTTCACAATTCTCGGAGATATCTAAACATACATACAATAACCAAAAGAATGAGTGCAATAGAGAACCTCTTACTTTTTTTGAAGTCTAATAAAAACGGGATCCTTGCAGCATCACTTTGTTGTCAGTCCAGAAATGAAAAAAAAGGCTATGCACCTTCGTACACATGACATTGAATATACTTCTGCAAGCACGTCATCCCATCTTTCCTGCGCTTGGCATATCATTATTCCATCGGCATTGAAGGTTAATTGATACAAAATGTTCAGACACGAATCTAATTTCAGCGAAGCGTGCCGAAGTATCGGAAATGTCACGCGCACCGCTCGCCCGACCCAATTTCAAGAATTTCATACCCACGGGACCTACGTCGGCCCCAATCAGGGGCTATTACTCGACTGCTTGTACATTATCACGTCGAGTGCTCCCGACAGGCGACGTGGCCGCGGGCGGAGTAGCCGACCTATACGTAAAACAAGGTCTGGCTAAACTTGTAGCTATAATCAAAGTATTTTAAGCAAGATTTATTTAAAACGACTGGCTCGATGGCTCATTTGGAAGTGACCTCTTTCTTCTGAGCCAAGGATCGTGGGTTCGATTCCCGCTCAGTTCAAACATTTCTTTTCATGAATGTCTGTATTGGTCTGGGTGTTAGTATCTAAGTAAGTTTTTCAGTTGTCATAGTACAAGCTTCAGCTTAGTTTGGGGCTAGATGGCGATGTGTGGTCCAAAGTCGCATGTTTTGGGTTATATTTATTATTATTTAAAGTATTTTAAGCTACACTTGAAATACATTGTTGTACGCCTTAAGTTTTTGGCTCTCAGTAAAATATATCTCCTTATACTTGAAGGTTGGAACTAAATTTTTCTCAAATCATTATCCCATCGTGTTGGAGGGCGTCCTACACTTCGTACGTATATGAAATAGCAAGACCGAACGCAGAATTGTGACGTCCAATATAAAAGGGCCTCACTCAGCATTGTACCGTGGCCCGCGTAGCAAGCCACTACGCTGGTTTTCGGTCACGAAATATCACTTAATTAATGAACTAGACTGCACCTGTGTTTACACTTACACGTTACGATCTTCATGTCCTCCCCGTCCCTCATAATCCCTTGAGAATAGCAGAATAGCCACCGACCCGCACTTCAAGAGACCATTATTATAAGACAAAGATGTATGACTGAGCGCACATTTGCGGAATGCCGAACCATTTACGTGCGCTAACACAGAATATGTTAAAGCTCGTCCCCTGACTTGGTAACTAGCTTTGATGGATATTTTACTATCGTTTTACTACTATACTACGAAATACCATCAGTGTTGTAAACTGAGATATTCGCATAGAGCGCGGATCCTAGGTTCTGTACAGAGATAAGTAGAAAAGTAAGTAATAGAGTGTCTTATTTTCAAACAATCACAACGTTAGATCTACCCTAAAAAAACAGGTAGTATCTACAAGTGGGAATAAAAAGTTTCATTACTCCTACTACACTACACTACTTTACTTTATTAATACTTAAGTAACATCACAATGTAAACTGATCCATGTTATGCAAATAAATTTGTATTTTATATTTTTTTTTTTTTTCAATTTTTTAATAACATAAATTTTAATAATATTGTAATCCTAATATTTCGTATGCCGAAATGGCAGATCGCAGTGGTACCTCAACGTTGTTAAATAATTAGATCTATGACATACCTGTGAATCACGAATAAATAATTTGATTTGATTTGATAAATATTTGAATTTGAATTTTCTATAGCACTTCATCAATGAAGTTTCATGATTCTAACACTAATACATATACATTTCTAACACTACCTTCCAAATGGTTATTTGGAAGGTAGGTAAGTTATTTAAAGTTAGTTACTTAACGACGAAAGGACATGACGAATCTGTAACAGACGTGGACGGGATCTTTAAAAATAGAATAAGTAGACATTGTTTATCATCGCACAACACGTTAACAGAAATCTTCAAATATTCACCGACCATTTCATACAATTTTGCTATGAGTTATAGACAGATCACGTTATCCATCCGCTGTACGTACTCAGCATCAGTTAGCCGTAATGAGCGAAAGCTCTCAAGTCCTAATACCCAGCTCGAGCCGCAAGACGGCAGTAAATCGGGTGTAAAAGATCCATCAAGCTAGTTACCTAGTCCGCCATGCGTCATCGCATGTTCATCTTCATACATTTATAGAGCGGTAAGTATTTATGTCCTGCGGGTTCTGGACTTGAAAAAGAATCACCCCATCTCATCCCGAGGGCGTCGTAGAAGACAATCAAGGGAGTATCAGGACGCAGGCAGCAGCGTTTACATTATACGATGGAGCGCGCTTACCGATATTATACTTACTTACGCATAGCGAATCTTCGCTCGTATTGAGCTGCCCGTCCGGGGAAGGACCTCCACCCTATAGAGTACCGCAGCCAAATGACCTCTGGGTCGTGTTTCTGCTGGTGAGTAGGGTTTGGAAAAGAACTAAACCATCTCATCCCGTAGGTACCATAGAAGACGATCAAGGGAATAACCAGGACACACAGCGTTTGAATAATAATAACCCAGGACATGCCACGCTGGGCCACAAAGCGCATCTAGCCCCAAACTAAGCCAAAGCTTGTACTATGGGTAGACAACTAATAAACTTACTTAGATACATTTTTTGTAAATAAACACATTTATAACCCAGGACATGCCACGCTGGGCCACACAGCGCCACCTAGCCCCAAACTAACCCGAAGCTTAGTACAAGCTTAGCAAGCTTTTAAGTAGCGTATCATCTTTTCGCTCCAAGCCAACCTCACCTGCCCGTGATACATCCTGCCGTAAAACAAACGAGGCGCTGGCAACCGACCGGTTCCGATTATTTTTGGTTATCTATGGTGGCCAGAATTTGTTCCTGACTGTACTCTTCATAAGCACGACCTGGATGCCTCACCACCAAACTTCACAGCCGGTCATCGAACCCATCTCAAGCGAAATTCCAACTAGCATTATGAACTAGTGCAACTAGTGTAACTAGTCCCAGCCCATTAGGGAGCCGGCAACTTTGTTTAATAACAGTTGAGAGCTAAATTCGCTCCTCGTGTTCGGTTGTAAGACGTTTGTCGATAATTGCCATGTAAGGTGGTTTCAGATTAAATGTTATGACCATACTGCTCCTACCAATATTATAAACTAGCTTTTGCCCGCGGCCTTGCTCGCGTTAAATTTGGGGTGAATGCTCCATACAAACTTTCACCCCCCATTTTAGGGAATTGGGGGGTTAGAAAGGGGCAAAAGCGCCTCGTTTGTTATTCGGCAGGATGCACCACGGGCAGGTGAGGTTGGCTTGGAGCGAAAAGATGATAGGCCGGCCCTTACATCCCACCAGACTTAATTTACACATATATCTGGACGAGAAAACTAACATAAAAATACAATACGAGTATATTCCGTCTCCATTACTTAACGCATCCCTAAAATAGTGATTCCCGGTAAAAGCTTTGTATTTAATCAGAATTGTATATGAAAGCCACATTACGAATTCGTAGAGAAAGGTATGCGAGCCCTTCGTGGAATACTCAATTTCATGTGTATAAAAGTTACCTCGTAGTAAAATAAAACACAGGTACAAATTATTGGGCGGGTGTGTATGTATGTTTAGCATCTTATTCATTACTAGCTGTGCCGGCGGCGTCCCACGCGTGGATGTCGGGTTTCAAAACTAATGGAATTCTTTTAAATGGTGCCTACATTTTAAGGTCAGATGGCAGTCGCTTCAATGTAATAACCAGACTCGCTAAATCTAGGATCATGGTCAAAGCGGACCTAGGGCCTAGAGGCACAAACCGGGACAATGCTAAGAGGAAGAAGAAGGTGCCTAAATTTTAAGTTAGACCTCTAGCAATACATTGGCGAAAACCGTATTCAATTTCATGCAGTAATTTTAGCGCGATGCGCGTTCAAAATCCGTACAGTAGTTTTTGTTTCTATAACAAACATACAAACAGACAGACAGACAAACAAAAATTTTATTAATCGCATTTTTGGCATCAGTATCGATCACTAATCATCCCCTGATAGTTTGTGATATTTTGAAAATATATTTCATGTACAGAATTGACTTCTCAACAGATTTATTATAAGTATAGATAGAAGATAATATCTTGTTGCTGGGGACGTCCTATTCTAAATCCGGAAACCACACAAAGATCAGATAGTATTACACGCATTACATTACGCTGGCTCGGTGGCTCAATTGGTAGTGACCCCTGCCTTCTGAACCATGGGTCGTGGGTTCGATTCCCACCCGGGACAAACATTCGTGTGATGAATATTGTGTTTGTTCCGTGTCTGGGTGTTTATAATTTGTATTTAAGTATTTATTTGTGGTACCTTCGTTGTTCTGATACCCTTAACACAAGTGCTTAAGCTACTTACTTTGGGATTAGAGCAATGTATGTGATGTTGTCTGCTATTTATTAATTTATTCCACGCCCCCAACAAAAACCACAGTAATGAACATTTTTATTTGACATGTCAACTAAAATGATGCATACCAATGACCCAACAAAAACGCGGTAACTGTTTTGTTGTACATCGCAGCTCTAGCTTTCCGTCTGTACAACTGAGTAAACCCACTCGCAAAACTAAATCCCGGAATTAAATCACCATATCAATTAACACGATTCCCCATTGCACTGGGCTGTGACGATTTTTAGGGTACCGTACATAATGTCTGTGTGGTTTTCGGATTTTGAATAGGATCTCCCAATCTCATCCAGTGGATGTCATAAAAGCAGCTAGCTAATATAATTTTTTTATGCAAGAGGCGGAAGACGAGCAAATGTGACGCCTGATGGTAAGCATTCGACACCGCCCATGGACACCCGCAACTCAAATCGAGTTCTGGGGTCGCTGCCGGCCTTTTAAATAGGAGTACGCTCGTTTCTTGAAGGCTCCCAAGTCGTAGCGGTTCAGAAAGACTGTCGCAGAGAGTTTCCACAAAACTGATGCGCGAGGCAAGAAGTTCCTCATAAAGCGTACAGTGGAGGATTGCCAACTATCGAGATGATGTAATATCAGGAAACGGGCAGTAGCTTTTAACTGGGTACAAATAAAGCCTATTGCGGCTACCAGCACTCCAGCCAAGCGTGATGACTACAGCAATCCCCCCCATTGGTGTAGGCCTATGAACAGCAGTTTAGAGCGTTTGCAGGCTGGCTAAATCAAGGTTCAACATATTATTATACGGAACTGACGATGTGCGAGTCTGCCTCGTACTTGAGTGTTTTTTTATATACAAAAAAGGCCGCACTACGCTCTGCCCCTAAACGAAATTAAATGAAAATTTACAGTCACGCGCGCTGGGGTCGACGCGATTTTGAACCTTAACGCGTTGACATAGCTGTTAAGAACGAACGTTTCACATTTTCTAGCATATAGTGCGTCACTCTACAATTTTAGAGACGAATCGCAGCGTGTCGAATTGAAGTTGAATTATTTTTGAAAGTGTCTATAAAAGTTTTATTACAAAAACCGAAATAGGTACGTGCGGGCTGCGAAAATAATGATTAGTATTCATATTTCTCATACGGGTGTGAAATAATATACGAATCATTAAAAACATTTCAAGCATTTAATCTCTTCAAACTAAGAACTTATGTAAAATCAATTCATGTAAGATGAAAATTAAGATGTCCACTGATGGCTATAGGTTTCCCCCAATGGCATCTGTGATTTGGGGGAATTCACCAAAATCACCACGCTTGGTAGGCGGATTGGTGACCGCAGTGGGCTTTATTTGTACCCAGGTAGATCCTGCTGCCCGTTTATTCCCTTCCGATATTCCCTTAGCCGTCTTCTACGACACTACGGGATGAGATGGGGTTTTATTCTAAATTCGAAATCCACATCGAACTGTCAAAAAGAAAATATATGAATAGACCAACTTTAATGACTGACTGGATCACAGCTCGTCCAAACCAAAACACCATAAAAAGAATGACCATTCCTGTAAATATATTCACGCAACAAAGACTACATCTACCAAATTTAACTAGGTAAGTATGTACTACATATAAATCAATGTGGCCCTAAAAAGGCATATTTAAGCAACACAGGCCCCGGGCTGAGCGACATCCATCTCGGGCGAATGCAAATCGCGGCTCGAATCAAGATCGGCCGCATAAAATATATGCCGTACCCGCAGAGGCATAAAATAGCTTGTAAAATATTTGGGAACTTGGGCCCGTGTAGTGTGCCCCGGCTGGGCGGCTTGAGGGGATAAAGCCTATAGGGACCTTGACGATTTTGTATCGCAGGACAAGTCTGACATTATAATGTAGAGTTTAATGTAGTAATAGAGTAATTAAGCGAGGTAGGGCATAGCGAATCTTCGCTCGAATTGAGCTGCCCGTCCGGGGAAGGACCTTCACCCTATAGAATACCGCAGCCAAATGACCTCCGGGTCGTGTTTCTCCTGGTGAGTAGGGTCTCCGGAGCGCGTGGGGGGCTAGGGTTGGGCCGGCATGGCAGTGGCAACTGACAGGTAACTAACCAGTTACTTGCCAGTTGTCACAGCGAGCTTGGGCTTCTCTTTCGCTTTCCATCAAGCGTAGGGAAACCCGAGCTACCCGAGCGCCCGCCCGGGTAAGCACCCTCCATATAGAATATCGCAACTAGATGACCTCCGGGTCATCAGCTGGTTTTGGGCAGCGCGTTTCCCACCTTAACCCCCGGCAGCCGATGCAGTGCGATACACCTGGTATTGCAGGCACAAAAACAATATGAATGGTATTAAAAAACTTAACTCAAATGCGATATTTTATATGTAAGTTCGTATTGACACGAAAAGGAATAGTGATTGTTTAACGAATAACGAAAAGTTCCTCTGAGAACCATCAGTGATAGAGTATATTGGAAATTAGTCGCTGCAGCTAATTTCGATTGAAAGAGGTAATTTTGAATTCATATGTATGTAGCATGTCGTTTGATTTGCAATTTGAAAGGCAAATAAACCAGTTCATAGGTCGAGAAAGATAGAATTTTATTTAGGTACGTCACGTTAAAAACGCTCTATAATAAATAAATATCAGACAACATCACATACATCACGTGCTCTAATCCTAAAGTAAATAGCTTGTGTTATACTCTATACGTTCTCGTATAGAGTATAACACAAGCTTACCTAGCACACCGGCTTATATTCATTACCTAGTTCAAAACAAATGAACATATAAAATAGCTAAAATCACAGAGATATTTTTTAAAACTCTTCATAAAACGAGGACGTGGCACGCAATTCACTGGCTTTTCCACGTTGTTAGAGGCTAGGTATAATTTATCCTGTACATTTATTTCAAACGGGCACGTTCTAAAACATTCGGAACGCTCATGTACCATTTTAAAATGAATCTGTCCAAACAGACGGGTATGCAGCGCGCCGTATTTTGTTCCGCTCGCGATGGAACGTCACAATTTTATTTATCGGCCGACATCTGTGTTTGTTCCACGCAAGTTTCGATGGACTTTGGATAGATCGCATTGTTGAAGTTTTATACTAATGCTATATGAAATACGTTTATGAAATGTGTTTTATGTTAACAAATAAAGTTTAAATGCTGAGGCCTTTTAATTTTGGACGTCACAGCAAAAGAGTTCGCGTCTTTGTTTGTGTATGAGGGTTAGTAAGTGTTTTTATTGAAGTTTTCTCTAGAGACGTCCAAAAAAAATCATCATCATCACTATCATCATCCACTTTTGGCAAACATTTGGAGGCTTCGGAAATCGCCAAGTTGGACAGGAGGGTATCCTCCAGATATTTGCCGGAAGGAGCGAACAACTGGAGTGGCCTATGTCCAGAAGTGGACTGCAATAGGCTGAAGATGATGAAGTCAAAAGAAAGGCAATCTCTACACCTTAGCAACACGTGTGCGAAACCTATTATCTACCTACATTCAACTAAACTACACTTTAAACCGGCCGTTCAAAAAGCCACGTTAACAACGCAAAGATATCTATCTAAAGCAGACCACTTAACTGTTACTTATCGCCAATCGGGCGATATGATCGGCGCTCACTAAGCCCTAAGTAGCGGACATTCGCCGCCGAGGACTTATGAGCCCCACTAAACTCGAAGCGACGGTGGGTACTTAGAACTCCTCATTTGGCTTGGTGTGTGATATGACAGAGTGCGATGTTGGCACACTGCCTGACATTTGACAGGAGAGAATGTATTCTGTATTTGAATGTGAATTTATTAGGACAGTTCGATGGCTTAGTTTTGTTTATAGTGGCACAGGATACTGGCTACCCCTCGAATGATGAAAGTGAAAGAAAATACTTGTCTTTTTGTATTGAGTGTTCTATTTGTACCGACGGTTGGAGTCACTTCACCGATGTTTCTCCGAGCGTAAGGTGGTGCTCCGTTCTATTTATAAAATAAAATATAATAAAATTGATTATTTCTCCAAGTAGATTCACTAGTAATACTTTCGCACGTCATAATTTTTTCCTACCAGCACTTCGACGTGTAGCCTGCTGAGAAGAAGTGCCGCAATAAACTCAACAGATAGCCTTTTTTTAAATATTTTACATAAAAAGAAACACAACATAATATATTCCAATGTCATAAACCTAGAACAATATTAGACGAATGCAGGCGAGCAGCTTATTATGTCCATGTTATGTTATCGTCCAGGCAATCTTGTATTTTGTATAAAATATATTTGTATATAACTTATTCAAAAGATATCTGATACTGATAAAGCCAAATAAAGGCGAAAATTCTACGTAATCACATACACATAGCTCACATTTAAAAATTAAACTTAAATGACTCGAAATGAATACTCGTCGACTGGTATCCATATAACCCAGCGACGTTCCGTTTGCTATCGGAACATCGGAACAAAACACGATGCACGGCGACGAGTGTTTTGTTAAACTGCAAAAAACATATCGCGCGGAATGTCGCTGGGTTCCGTCCCAAAATGGGTTCACCTATGATTTATCGGCACTAACAGAATATACCTAATACTATTGTGTGTCAAATGAACTAGTGACTGTTTTGCATGTTTATTGGGTATTTTGAATAGGAGCGTAGATACCTGTATGTATAGGTAGATATGTGCTCATATATATCAGTCTAGTAGAAATATTGGCCCGATATAGCTCATTTGGTGGAGGAAACCTACGTTCAGCAGTGGATGGACCTATTGATTGATGGCTCATTTGGTAGAAACCTCAGCCTTCTGAGCCGAGGGTTGTGGGTTCGATCCCCTCACAGTACCTACACACATTTGTGTGCGTAAACATGTCTGTTGGTATTAGTCTGGGTGTTTACTATGTGTAGTATGTATTTATTTATAAAAAAGTATCTAAGTAAGTTGTCTAGTACCCATAGTACAAGTTTTGGCTTAGTTTGGGGCTAGATGGCGATGTGTGGCCTAGTGTGGCATGTCTTGGGTTTTTTTTTATCTTGTTGCTGGGGACGTCCTATTCGGATCGGAAATCCGGAAACCACACAAATATCAGATAGTATTACAGATACCGAATCGTTCCGCTGCGACAAATAGCCATTAAAATTGCCGCTAGATGGTGAGGTGTGGTGTGGCCCAGCATGGTATGTCTTGGGTGTATTTATAATTTTGGTCTGCACAAAAATTTTTATCATAAAAAAAATATCGTATTGTATCGATGTGATGCGCGAAACTCTCACTACTCTCAAGACCGAATGTCGGTCTTTATTATCATTACCAAGGTTCATTGAGACTGTAGGAATAATACCTTTGTACATACATTAGTAGTGATTTTACCATCTTAAGATCGCTTCGTTACGGATATTTCAAATAAATCTTTCATTGGCTTTTAAGTAAGGATCCCTAATCTTTTCTAGCAATAATTATAGCCCATGTTACTCAGGGTGAATGTAGCTTTACTATGGTGGAAGAACTTTGGAAATCGGTACAACAGTTTTTGTGTTTATTCATTACAAACATACATACCTACATAAAAATATAAATCTTTCCTGTTTATAATATTAGTGTAAACTAGTATGAGAACTAGTAGATGTACTTAATTATAATTAGGATACTATATTCCAGCTCATTGTAGATTTTGCCACAAATTTAGTTTAATTATAACAGCATTCAGTGCCCATTACGCACCGGGAGTCCCTAGCACCGCCATCTGGCGGAAACTGCCCTCAAAGTGCCCCGGTACCCGATAAATTATCATAATTATGTAAGATATCTTCCGCGCCCACCGGCGCTGAACGTAACTGAATCAAATTACCCAAGTACGAACACTTTACAAATTTTAATACACTATTCAACAGGTTTGCAGTGTCATAATGCACATAGTAATGTGAGAACTGGTTAAAACTGCATAATAGAACGTTTTATCGCCACCGCGGCGCTAGATTCGTTTTGTTTACATGGAAGTATGGCATAGTTTACAGGGAAGTACCGGTTATGAAACGAATTCTTAGTATTAAAAAGGGCATTTTCATAAGAATTTACTTTACTGTCAGTAGGTATTATATTATTATGTAATTATACTTCAAAAAAGATGGTGCAGTGGTCCATCCATGATAGAATTGACATGCTCTGGCTTTAGATAGAGAACAGTGGAAAAGTTCAGGGGAGACATTTGCCCAGACATGTCGCATAAATCAGTTCACGATCACTCTAACTTGTTTATTGAAATAATGTCGACTCGTTATTTATATTTCCTTTCTGAGAGTTGTTCATTTCCTCATTAATTAATAATATTATATGGATTTTTCTGAACGACAATTTTCATGAATTAAACGATATTTTCCGTAGCCAAAAACGCTATGTATTTCCAAGTATATACGTATGATCAGTAGTGTACGCATAAATGCTAAGAAGAAGAAAGAGATTACTATTTATTTATTATTTCAATGATTTGCTTATCAACCATCATGAGCCTACCACAGTCCACTGCTGGACATAGGCCTCTCCAGTTGTTCGCCATTTAAATCGAACATCTGGATGCTCTACCCATAATCGCTACGCTGGGCAGGTGGGTTGGCGATCGCAGGGCGTATCTCCGTCGTATATACGTCATTTGCCTTAAACGTGTGCCATAATACTTTGGTCCCAAAGCTCCCGATGTTAAAGGCGAAAACTGGTTAACTCTCGCCTTGAACATCGGAACATGTTCATGAACACAAATGTTTGTAGGTACTGTCCGGTGATCGAACCCGTTACCGTTAGAGATGGCGTTCACTACCACTAAACCAAACCGATCATTAATCTATCACAGGAACTGCCACCGTGTTTTAGTTGCAACATATAGATCTAGTAGTAACCCCCAGTAGGGGGTGTGTTGTAACACGCTAGACGCCCACACACTCCCTCTGATTTGTTTCAGAAAGCGACACGATTCTTGCGAGCCCTAACTAGCTCTTGACCTACATGATTTGTCAAACCCACCCCTACACGCTGCCGTGCGCCCTACACGTTACATCCGGCCACCTACAGGAGGGAACGCGGTCATTGTTACGGATCAAAGCACTACCGTGCGTTATAGCGGTAGTAAAATATATGACTGCCTTATTGGTCACATACTCTCAAGTTTCTTTACAACTAGAGGTCCCGTATTCGAATCCCGGGGCAAAAATTGTTTGGGACTAAGTTTTCATGTCATAAAGTCAATAATAATAATATCACACAACATCAAACACATCATCATCTATCCTTTATCCTAAGGTTGTCTGGAAGAGATCGCTTAAAGCGATAAGGCCGCCTAACTGTACAACACATGTCTATTACTTATATTTAGTTTTATGTCAATTGTATGGTGTCCAATAAAGTAGGTATATATCTATCTATCTATCATGTCAGTGAGGTTTCAGAATATAAAATAGGTTTAATTATCTTATCTTAATTTATCTTATCTTGTCTAATTAGTAAATCCAGTATTACTATTTGTAAAACGAATAAAACGGAGATAAATAGTCGGAAGCTCACTCAGTTTTCACAGGGTGAGGCTGCCAGATCTTCGTATAATAATAAGTTTACAAATACCTTATAAGGTTCTTGATTGAAACACAGACAGACAAAGTAGTACACGATGTCAGCCGTTTTTGCTTCGGGACACAGCTTCGGGATAATCAAAACGAATCTGTTTACGAAGATACAAATCGTCAATCAACTTATTGTAGTACGGTCGTAGCGCGCTACGCCGTAGTACCTCGTAGTCGCTACGAATAGATTTGGATATTTTAGGCCTTTCAAAAAGTTACTATTTAAGCTGAGACCTGGTTTCGATGGCTAGGAGTTTATTTTTAAATAGGTAGGATTGTATATCATACACATACATAATATATATCCATGGATAGGCTCTGGGTTGCCAAGGGACACCTGGGCACTAGACAATTATGGCAAATTGACTGGCTCGATCAATGTGGCGAACATTGAGAGAGGCCTATGTCCTGCAGTGGACTGATATAGACTGATGATGAAGATGATGATGATGACTGGCTTGATGGCTCATTTGGTAGTGACCTTTGCCTTCTGAGCCAAGGGTCGTGGGTACTATTCCCGCACAGTACAAATATTTGTGTTGATGCACATGTCTGACATATTGATCTGGGTATTTACTATGTAAAATATGTATTTCTTTACAAAAAAAAGTGTCTAAGTAAGTTTATCAGTTGTCTAGTATCCACAGTACAAGTTTCGACTTAGTTTGGGGCTAGGTGGCGATGTGTGGCCCAGCGTGGCATGTCTTATTTTGTCGTTATTTATTTAAATATTATTATTTATGTAGGGTAGATAGATACTCTTTATCGCACACCATAAAAATGTTCTTAGCAAAGTAAGCAATTGTAGTACGGTTTAGACGGTCTTCTCCAGACTACCTTTGGGTAGATAAACGCTAGATAGAACAGTAAAACCTACGAAATAAGTCTACTTCGCCATGATACCAGATTCCCCATAACTGTAGCATGTGACATAGAACCAAACGGCTACTTTTATTAATTCACTCAGTAAAAATGAATGGTGGTGGTTTTAACATCTAAATCCATCATGATAGCTCTCATAATTATCTTTGATTCGATAGTAATTAAGAAAATAACTGCTGCAATCAAATTCTCACAGCAATGCCTCAATACCACGTCACATACCACCATATGTTACCTACACTCGAACACCAACTGCGAACCACCTTTAATTCATAATCAAACAAACCAACACGAAAGTCATTAATATTTTCAACTTACCGCATAATAAATCCGAAACTACGCAATTACGTAGTCAACACAAATCGAAATGAACCGACTAGCGACGTCGCCGATACGTTAATTAACGATTAATGATTAACGATTAATGATAAATTCATCAAAGACACAACTGGAAATTCATTAAATTGCAATTTGGTCCGTAAAATTAATGCTTAATCTACTTACAACAAAATTAATGCGAGATATTTTCTCTTTCAGCCGAAAACATGAGTAATGGATCCGATTTAAATCGTAATCCATAAGGTAATGTAATACATACATCGTTATGTCATTGGTATGTTTGTCATATCACCTCCATAGGCTGTTTATGCCCTATGAAACGTGAAGATATTTAAAAAAAAAGCTCTTCAATCTATGGCGGCTGTATGTATAATCTGTGCTCCCGCCACGAGGTTGCCGGGGCTAACGCGTATGCAGCCACCGCTGTCAAAGTCAAACCTGAAATCGAAGGTACCTTACCCTGTCAATATCATCGAACAGCCATCAATATAGCATGACAACTACCTGAAGCAGCGAGCTGTCACGAAGCTCGGCGTTCACAAACATCACATATTCACAGTACAGATCCTTTGGTTAACTGTTTGGGGTCACACTGTGGGGGTCACTCCGCGCGCGTGGGGGGTCCTTGGGGGGTTCGCATCGCGCTGCTCGCGCCCGCGGGGTATCGACCGTGCGCCGGTCGCGCGCCGCCTAGCGACTGACGACGGAGCGATGCGCGCGCACCGCCCCGCGCCGCGCAGGGCCGCCGTCACGCCGGACAAACATCACCGCCGCCCCCGGACCTGCGACTTTCGCGTCACTGTTGCCCTACCATACTGGGGGCACCTCCCTTTTGGACTGTCAACGTGGTCCCTGCCATATGGACCCGTTTTAGATGATCTAAGTTTAGGTTTCGTTTTTTACTTACTAATTTTATGTAAACTACCTTTTTCTGTCAGTAAAAGGCTTTACTGCTGATAATATGTAAGAACAAGAAGTCTATTCTAATCAACATCCAAACTGCTCTAATGAACTTGGAAAAGTACTTTGTGAAAATGGATAGGCTTGATGGATCAGTCCAAAGCCGTTATGTACATAATTATTTAGAGATCAACTTTGATGCTGTTTTCTATTGCCTTGACTGAGGCAGTCAAAAGATTTGAAGTTCGATAAAGGAACGCGGGAAATACTTTCGCACAGCCAACCGTCCATACTCGATGAAAAGAAACAAAAAAACATCGCCAGTCTGTGACACAACGTTCGAAATTTGAAATCAAGACACAGTAACGTTCATAAAGAGAAAAGTAGCAGTGTTCCGGATCAAGTGACGGCGGTACGGACCGTCATGTATCGCCCAGCTCCGACAACCCTGCGAGGCGTTGCTCCCATGTTTATTTTCGGCAGCGGCCGCGGTGCCGAGAGCGCCGCGTGCCCGCCCGTCGCCATGGCAACGCGCCCCAGACGCCGCCGAGGCCTGCCGACGGCACCCGAGCACCCTCGAACGAGCTGGAAGCGAGCTAGACCTGGATTTTTGAAAACAGGATCGCCTAACCTGGTTTCATGCACTTGAGCGTATTGAGTGGGTAATTGCGCCCATGCTACGTTGTGTGCGGCCGGAGTAGCTACTTAATTCGAGCCTCTGTTGAGAGCTTCAAAGGAAAAGATTTTATTTTACCTGCCTTTGTACGAGTACCTACCCACCTACTTATTTAAGGACTTATGTTTAACCAAGAAAGTAAGTAAGTATTGGATAGAACATTTCTTTTTCGCAAATTGACCAAGATTAGATTTATAAGGTCTGTACCGACAGCCGCTCATCAACCTACCCTTATTTATCAAATTTCCCAAAATATCTAGAAGGGTAATGGACTCTATATATTAGACACTTAGTTGACAATTGTTTGGAGAAGTTTGACGGTATCTGTTAAACGGAGCGTAGATTGATTTTTCGTAACGGGTAGAATAAGAAGAATAATAATGATATTAAAAAAGGGACATAATGACATGTCAATAGGTAACTATAATTATTAAGCTACTTTATTGCTTATATAGTATGGCAACTGCTGGATGCCTTAAGCATGCAAAGTGGCGAACCGTGAGCTATGTCCAGCAGTGGACGGCGATAGACTGATGTTGACAATGAGGTAACTATAACACCTCCACTAAAACATCTTGTCAATAATTTACAACACCAAAATGTATTTATTGTCGCATTTATGACTGAATTTGACAAATTCATATTGATTGATATCGTATAAGATGACTTAGTGAGGCTAGCAAGTTTGGCGCCCAACGCGGGGCGCGCGGTCGCTCCAATCCCCGGATCAAGCAACATAATGTTACCGATATTCCTACTAACATAATACGTTTCCCGCGTTTCTTTACAAATGGTCCTTAAAAGCAGGTCCTTTTTAGTGTATTATTTACGACTTTGTAGTTCCATTTTCGGCCATTTTGTGTTGTCCTGTCAACATTAAATGGCGTGATGGCTCAATTGATAGTGAGGTTTTTTTTATTTCTGTTGGTGGCAGATGAGCACGTGACCTGTCTGATGTTAAACAGTAACCACCGCCCATGGACATCACATCAGCGATTGCCTTCGAAACCGTGGTCGTGGGTTTGAATCTTGGTGTAGACAATCAAAACTATGATGAACATTCGTTAGTTAGATCGTTAGTTAGTTTGTTGTTAGATCTTGACAGAAATCATAGCAAAATACATAATTAATTATATTTATTTAACTTCCAACATTAGAAATAAGAACAAGAAGGCTTACATGGCAAAATAAATCCGTATTATTGCTTAGCTCGCATTTTTCCTATTTGCATTACTAGCTTTTAACCCGCGGAACGGCCCGCGGGAATCTGTTTTTCAAACAGCAGTCTCGCGGGGATATTATATTCCGGAGAAAAAAATCACTTGCGCTTTGTTCCTTTATCTTCTATGTACGAAAAATCTTTCGTCCTTTTGAAAACGACGATTTGATGTATTAACATGAAGAAATTGTTGAAGTATGTATTATTTTTGTAGGTAATTAATTGGTCAGGTGGAGTGACAATTTGCGCAAGATGGCGGGCACGTGCTGGATGCAAGAAGCTCAGGATCGAGCGAAGTGACAAACAATTGGAGATGCCTATGTCCAGTGGACTGCACAAGGCTGATAACGATGACCTTTCATCATCATTATCAGCACGAGATGATGATGCCAGGTCATCGTCCCCTGATACGGATCAGTCCACTGCTGGACATAGGCCTCTCCCAATGTTCACCACTTTGATCGATCCTGGGCTTCTCGCATCCAGCACTTGCCAGCCAAATCGTTACTCCATCTGGCCTGAGGGCATCCTACACTACGTTTGCCGAGACGCGGTCTCCACTCCAGAACTCGTTTACCCCAACGGTTATCGGTTCTGCGGCTGATGTGGCCAGCCCACTGCCACTTCAGCTGACCTACTAATCCGGAGACCTTGCCAGCCTATAAAATAGTAAAATAGCTCTGGCTTTACACCGACTGATGAGATCTGAACGCGACTAAAATCATTTTACGGGTGTTGCGCCGAGTGTACGACCGTCGCTAGCCAGGCGATTAAACTCGACCAGAAATTTCAAAAGCTCCTTTAGTCGAGTCTTACTTACCACACCTGGTCTACGGCAAGAAATAGCGATTTGAATCGGACCGCGCGGATAAAAATTAGGTGGGTGACCATAAAGGGAATATCAGATAAGATTACCTACGTGCTTATAAAGAGAAAACAGCAAATAAACTACATGAATAACTACAATAAGAGAGGTAGGGCATAGCGAATCTTCGCTCGTATTGAGCCGCCCGTCCGGGGAAGGACCCTATAGAATACCGCAGTCAAATGACCTCTGGGTCATGTTTCTGCCGGTGAGTAGGGTTTCCGGAGGGGGTTAGAGTTGGGCCGGCATGGCGGTGGCAACTGACAGGTAACGGACCAGTTACTTGCCCGTTGTCACAGCAACTTGGGCTTCTCTTTCGCTTTCCATCAGGCGTAGGGAAGCCATTATGTCGAGCCACAATATAAAAAAAAATTACCCCTTAGTGGCCACTGATGTGTAGAAGTTGCTACAATTTATCATTTTCTAAATACCACTTCGCGCAAAACTCGACTACCTATCTGCAATACTAATCTAAACCTCATTCTGTGAGCATCCTCATTCCCGATTCAACAGCGTAACTAGCTCCCAGTTTCTCTGGACTTAATCCGGTAAAGTTACATTTTGACTGTTTTTAAACTCGGGACTCCGTCCGCTAATCGTCCGACATCGCTTGATTCGACAAAGTTCCGAGATCACCTTCTAAGCAGTATTTTAATTACTTACTTTTAGTGTTGCCATCTCACCAGACCTCTTTTTCAGCTTTTAAAATATGAAATTTAAAATTTAGGTAGATAGATCTAAAGATCCTCTAAAAATGTAGATATATTTCCCTTAAAAATTTAGGTATAGTTATTCTTTTTCGCCCACCATATAAGTTACTTATAAGTGGGTTGAGTAGACATTTGTTGTACCTACTGTTAGAGGAGAATAATCAACAGCTGCGGCCCAGCACTATTCGCCACGCTCAAGAGTCACCGCACTAACGTTGACAGTTGAAGTTTGACGTAACGGTGACACTGACAGCTGTCATCGAGTTCCCGCTGATTATTACTTTTTCTCTCTCTGGTTGAATGAGTGTTTGTAATTGGATTCTGTAAATAAATACTTTCAGATTATCAATTCTTGTGTTTTCACTACCTACCTACCTACAATTTAGGCGGTCCTAATTGAATCGAATTCAATTTATTTAGCTTTGGTGCACAGAAACAGTTTTAATGTTAGAGGCACTGTTTTAACAGCCTGATCGAGTTATAAAAGACACGATTGGACGCCGAACTGGTACTAAAATGCGCGTATGAAATGAGTTAGCTAGTAATTCGTATAACTCTACGTCTTGAGGTACCTATTCGTCGAGTCGTTCTTAACGAAGCGTTCCCAAACTATGCCTCGAAACGCACCTTATAATTGAGCTCACGATAGCAATTAATTTGGGAGCGCTTCGAGGAATACCTCGCCGTCTTTTGCACCATCATCATCATCATCAGCCCGTGTCAGTCCACTACTGGACATAGGCCTCTCCTAATGATTAATCATAATAATCTTTAGATTATAGCATGAAATAATGCATTATAGTTAATGTAATATATGACCTACGTATGTTCATGTATGAGTGAGAGTAGCACAGGACCGTGGTGAATGGCAATGAAGAGACCTATGCCCTGCCGTGGAACTGATATTAAGGGCTGATGATGATGATGAATGTATGACATAAGTATATTACTGTAGATTTTTCGTGAAAGATTAACATGCATCCATCCATCCAAACAAACTTTATGCTGGTAGCTTTAGGTAGTAGGATAGCTCCATGACTGTCCTGTCCCTACTCTCCTCTTCGTCCCGAATTGCCATTGCTAGGTAACTTAGGTACTCTTACCTGGCAACACCAATTACAACTAACCAAGATCTATCTTGCTTTCTCGACAATTTTCCTTTTGAGAAACAGTTTATTGATTGCACTTTTGGAGTAGTGCAGGTAATTAGGACTTATTCTGCCAGGTTTTAAAGCTAAGAAGCAAGATACAAAATAAAGTAATAAATACTACCTACATAGAATAATTAGGTAAGGTGCCATGACTTATTTTATGGTCTTCACGTCATCATCATCATCATCAACCTCTCGCAGTCCACTGCTGAACAATTGGAGAGGGTTAAAACTCTCCTGTTATACATAGTCAGATAATTGAATTAAAATTGATTTTAAAACATTTTAATATAATAAATATGTAGCAAAGAAATACTAAAAAAGCGCCATCTACCGAACTTTGCTTAATTCGTTGAACTCGTTTCTAAAGACAAAACTTGGAGAAGGTAATGAACAATGCGCCATCCACCATCTGCAGGATTATTGACAATTGCCTTGGAAAGGACAATTAGGTTTGAGAACTATGTCTGTAGGACAATTATTTAGCTTCACTTCACTGAACTCTATGTCACAAAAAGACTCCTTTGTTTGTACAGTAAACCGATTATGTGATGAAAATGGATCGGCTTTACTTCCCCGTTGAACTGTTAGAATAATCAGGTGACCGGGCCTGATAAAATCTAGTTCCTATGTACTTGACCGGTGTAGCGACTTGGCTTTCCATGAGGCGTAAAGAAGCCACTATGCTGTGCTACCACGGACAGCTTGCGAGCATCTCGCGGACCGCTCGCCGCCGGTCGCAAGCCGCACGTACGCGGCGCATTCGTCAGTTGTGGACGGCCCTTTATGTATCGTCCAGTATTAAGCTTATCTTTTTTTTAAATATTTGTCGCCATTAATAAAATCTTTATCAACTACTTTTAAAATTTTAGAACGTATATTACTGATCTGCCATTCGCATGTGACATTTGGTGTCAAAACCAATAAAATTGAGGTTATGTGTAGCGTTTTGTAATAGAATGATTATTTAATTTAACTTTCCTCAATAAGACTTATTAACCATGTCGATAATACGAGCTGGATTTCAAAAACTAACGAATGTACTTAGAAACGGTCCAGGTTCGTACACCGACTAAAAGTTGTATGTTTTATTTCATGAGAAAATACTTCACACCAAACTAACTACTGTTTCTCTTATATTTCAGGAAGTATTTTATCTAGATTTATCACAAACGTAGCTCCAATCGAGAATAAATCTGCACAGGAAACTCAAA
The DNA here is from genome assembly GCA_031163375.1 of Conogethes punctiferalis. Lineage (NCBI taxonomy): Eukaryota > Metazoa > Arthropoda > Insecta > Lepidoptera > Crambidae > Conogethes > Conogethes punctiferalis. Next base: position 16,519,484 of record CM062081.1, on the reverse strand, counting down.
AAGAAGTTATAGCAACATGCAACAAGCTCATTGAAGAAAATGCCTCGAGAAACTTTGCTATAGTTCATCTTCTAGGAAAACAATGGCGCGTAACAGACGGGGATCTGTTAGTTGTGGAGGGATACTGGCCACCCAACATTGGTGACCAGATTAAATTAGAGAAAGTATTAGTTGCAGCTACTAAAGACTTCTCACTCATCGGAAGGCCTGTTGTTGAACCTGGTCTAGTGGATGTTACTGCAACAGTGATCTCCAAAGGACTATCACACACCAGGACACATTTTAAGAAGAAGAGGAGGAAGCAATTCATGCGCGTCAACTTCCAAAGAGCCCAACAAACAATACTGAGAATAAATTCTGTTGATATCAAAAGCAAGATAAATGAGCCTGCTAACAATGAATTTTAAGATAGTTTCATGAATGTAGATAATAAAAACTAGATTTTAATATTTTCATCAGATTTTTATTTATATTACTATACTATATCTCTTAGGACCTATTCATTGTTCCAATCATACATTTTAATGATAATCAATTTTAAAATTTAACATCACTGCAGTACTCCTGAAAGATGATTTTGTGCTCATCTTTCAAAAACCTTTTCATGCCTCTGAATAAATAAAATGTCTTCCTATTTTCAAACAAGTTTTTGAGAACTGATAAAAAATTTGAATAATTCCCATCATTTTTGTATGAGGAAATAGATGTTTGGAACAATTTATATTCATCTGCCTGTAATAAAACTTTGATTTCTTTAACAAAATCTATCAATGATGTTGGAGCCACTTTTTCTACTATTTCTTCTTTTCTATCAGTGTTTTGCAAATTTTCATCAAAACCAAATGATTTCATTTTCAACTTTTTCCTCTTGGCTGTAGAAGCTATGGTGGAGTCCTCAGCATTCCTTTTGTGTATTGTAACTAGTGACTGTGTAGAACTCTGTGAAGAATCTTTACTGCTGTCCAAAGCACTAAAAAGGTCTTTCGCTTGTTTAGGCTTGAATTCATTCACATAAGCTGAAGCTTGAGCATTTTTATAAAAATCCATAGAAAAGTCTGCATACACTTCATTTGAGTTAGGATACTGGCTCACTGACTTCTTAATTCCTTTATTTATAGTTCTAGCATTGGTCACGGGAAAAGAAACTCCACTTATACTTTCTGTTTCATACTCTTTCGACACTTTATTACCTTCATTAGGAAGTAAAGGCTTCAGTTTTGGGGAAGGCAAAGTAGCCTCTGCACTTTTGAAGAACCTACAAATCTCACTAACAGTTTCTCCAAATCTATTTGATACATTAATATGGTCTCTGAGCCAAGCTGACAATTGGCCTTTTAATTTAGGGCTATTGAATCTACTATCACATAGCAATATGGCCCCATAATCATTTTTGTGCCTAATCACTCTTCCTATTGCTTGGTTCACTGCTCTTGTGGCTTCTAACGAATACCATTCATCTCCAGAAAGGAAGTCTTTATTATTTATCCTCAATTCTTCCAAATATTTCTTCTTCAGAACAATTCTAGGATCTTTTAAAGGTGGAAATGGGAGTCCAGTAATAATCACAGCTCTCCCATTCATGTCAGCAAAATCTAAGCCCTCAGAAACTTTGCCCCTGCACACAGCCATGAAACAAGCCCCTTTGGTACTAGGGTCACTAATTTTCCCATAGAAGTCACTGATAATAGCATTAAATGTATCCTTTCTTTGTGGTTCTACAAATATAGGCTTTATGTTATTTATAATAGACCATATCCCCTCAGCTTGCCAAGCTTCCTGACATTTTGTCATAATGGGGTATGAGGGAAAGAACACTAACAGACCATCGGGCACCACTCGGGTAAAACTTAATATTGTTCTGCCCAAGGAAGAGATGTACTTTGGATTATTTCTATTCTGATAATTGGAGTTAAGTGGTGTGGTATCTGGGCCCTGGCTTATGATTTTTACACAGATCTGATTACTTTTAACTATATGGGGATTCTCAAGCTGGACACCAATGGGAATACCCAATTCAGATATTAATGGCTTCAATGGAGCTAAAGTACCACTGGTTAGAATAATGCTCCTGACATTCTGATCCAACAGTTGCTTCATGCCAAATCCTGGACTGAAGCACCAATAACTTAGGACTCTTTCAGCACCTTTAGTGTTCGCAACTTTAAGTGCTCCCCAGCTATCAGACTTCTTATTCTTTTTTTCCTCAATTTGAACATGTACCTTGTAGCACATCTTGACTCTTTCCTTGTAAGAGTGTGTTGTGCCACTGAACACAACATTGAGCAAATCAACAAACTTTTGCAACCCAACTCCTTTTCTCTGAAAGGGTGAGGCACTTGCAGTAGACAGGTATGTAACAAGATTTCCAAGTAGAGTTATGACAGCCATTTGATTGTGGTCCTTGATTTCTGCTTTAGACAGCAGCTCAAATATAAATCCACCTGGGAAAGTAGAGCCTTCGCTGCCTACATTTATTTCATCAATAGCCTTTTCTAATGCCAGCATCATTTCCTTCAAGACACACAAATCTTCACAAGTAAAATCCTTTGGCTGACTATTATCAACTGTTGCATCCAGTTGTTCTTCTGTGTTCTCGCTGAAAAACCTCATGACATGTGTTATTTCTTCAATACATAAGGCCACATCTGTGCTCCTAATTTGTAAAGAAGCAGATTCTTCACACATTTTCTCAACATTGTGAGCCTCATCAAGTATAACTATATTGTTCATTAACTCAATTCCGTTCGCTTTCCTCGACTTTGGATCCAATAAGTAATTATAAGGCATGAATATGATATCTGCTTCTTGTTTCAACTCTTTAGAGAGATAATACGGGCAGCATTTCAATTTCTTACCAACTGAGACCAGATCTTCAATATCCAAAATTTCATCACCTTTAATAGATCTGTCTTCTTTCTTAGAATCAACATTGTTGTAAAAGTAGCATGTTTTGGACTTCACCTTCAATTGGCACATGTGGACCTTGTTCATATTATTGGTCTCCTTGGAAACCTCAGGGTGTATACACATCTGATCTCTGGAGCCTAATACTGTCGCCTTGACGTGTCTATAGCTGGATCTTTTTAATTCTTGCATAGCTTGCGTGAGTTGCGAATGTGTGCGAGATGAGTAAATTATCTTGGGCATGCCCCAGGAAGCTGTATCCTTACTTTTACCAGCTCCAGACTTCAAGTTATCTCGAAGAGCGCCGCTGAATCCACCTCCGCTATGATCAGTGAAGTTTCCAAGCTGTGCGTTCATTTGTAGCTGAGCTTTCTTGACTAATAACCAGGCCAGCGACGAACACAGCAAGCTCAGAGTCTTGCCAGTGCCTGTAGGGGATTCCAGCAGAGCATGTGTGTTATTTTGGAGGCTTTCTATAACCCTCTCCATGTAAGCCTTCTGCACATCGTACGGTTCAAACGGGAAGTTCACGGGTATACCTGATATCATCACTTCAGGCATTGTGACGGAAAACACTAGTAACAACGGTTTAAATCAATTATTTCCATTCAAACTTATCAAAAATGCACAATGTTTTGGTTTTGTTTGTTGGTTGATCTCCGTCAGCTGACAATTTTTGACTTTGACAATCGAGTTTTGCCGCCAAAAGACAAATTTGTTCATTCGTAGTAAATTAAATTTTCTCATATATGTAACTAGATTTGGTACCTACCAAAAGATGTGGTAACTTTTAATAATATAAATGATGCTATATACGTTAAAAATAATTCGGGCTAAAGTTATCTAAACTTATAATAAAAACGATTCAAAGTACTTGATGGGTTGATGACCTAACCAATTTTCGTACATTAATGAACGCAGTAACGCACTTTCTATACGTTCCTTAATGCACGTTTACTTCACCCACCACGATGTAACAAATTATATTTTAACTACCATTATCTGCCATTCTTTATAATTAATTTATGAAAAAACCACTATATAACTATTCTAAGAAAACATTTTCGGACACAACTATTGACTCAGGAAATGTTTTTTTAATTTATATTTGCATTATGAATTTTTATCTGAATTATTCCGTAAAAAGGAAAAAGTTTGACAATTGTGTGTGGTTATGACAGCATAACCTCAAAAAGCATTTTCTTTCAAAACAAATGTTCACTCTCATTTGTTATTAATGTAAAAACTCGGAGAAATGGGGATATCAGTGGAACAAGTGTATACGTCTGTGGCGTGTAACCGGACCCCGGAGATAACGGACTGGAACAGGGACGGGCTGATCTGCTTCGGCGCTACGAATGCTGTTGTTATTTACAATACGGTGAAGATTTATTTATTACACTTATATTTTTTAATTTCTGTTAGCTTAATTTATTAGAAATAGAAAATTATTCGTGTGCGTTACTACTAACTTTGTAGCCCACTACAAAGTTGGTTTGGTAAGTGTAAGTTAATCGCAGAAACAAGAAAGTAAATGGTGGGCCACTTCCTTTCTTGTTTCTGCGTAGTGTAATGGTTGACTGGTAATGAATTCCTACTCGCCATTAGGTTATTATTGTAAAAATTATTCAAATAATAATTATTCAATAATTAAAGTATACAGGTCAAAGTATTTATCTGAGTAAAGATAGGCATTTCTACCTTGACATATATAGGTACCTATAACAAGCACTAATTTATGGATTGTCCTGCACAAAAAAAAATGATTCTACCCCCAGATTTGATAGGTGGCTTCTACCATGGTCTAATAATTATTAGACCATGATTATAGTCTATGCTGTAATATTTATATTTATTTTATATCAAAAGGAAACCAATGTATACCTAAAATAAATGTCATAATTGTGCTTCATTTTGTTTATAGAAACAAAAGGAAAAGGATCCACTAACAGTACTAAGTCACCACACCTCACAAGTCAACTCAGTCAAATGGATACAGAAGTCGGACGGAACATGCACCGAGCTGGTCTCTTGCTCCGCTGATAAAACAGCAGCTATCTGGACGCTCAAGGGAGGAGTATGGAGGGTTACTAGCAATCTCACGGGGCATACGGACGGTGTCACATGTGTGTTTGCAGTTTATACCCAAGGAGCCGATTTGGTCATCTACACAGGGTCAATAGATTCTACCATCAAAGTTTGGCACAGGAAAAATGGTTAGTATGTCTTAGTTAGGGTTAGGGATGTAAAGGAGCGACCTATCACCTTTTCGCTCCAAGCCTCCTAAGCTCCTCACCCGCCCGTAGTGCATCCTGCCGAACAACAAACGAGGCTCTGGAAAACCGACTGGTGGCGGTAAAACCATCACGATAGCAGGCGTAGCTAAATACCACAGGCAAATGACGGGCAGCAGCATCACCGGAGCAAGAAGCTAGCCCTGCCAACCCGTCTGCCCAGCGTGACGATTATGTGTATATCCTCCAGAAGTTTTCCCTAGGCGGCGAACAACTGGAGAGGCTTATGTCCAGCAGTGGACTGCAATAGGCTGATGATGATAATGTCTTAGGGCTTGTTTAAGACATTAGTTATTGACAGAACAGGCCATTTTCCGTAACTTGATGTCTGAGTACTGTTTTGCATGAAGAAATTGCACAAAATTTCACGGCTGTCAAAGGTTTTTTTAAAACAAATCCGATTTATTTCGACTTTTGCAAACTTTGTACTGTATTCAAGACATTTAGTGTTTACTCTATATAGGTACTCTTCCCCAGGACTCCCCCATTTTACCAGTCACAATTTATTTCAGGCGACACAACCCTCAAACAATCAATCAGCCTGAACTCTGGTCTCTGCCTGACGTTACATGCGCACCTCCTGCCCGGCGTGCATGAGCCTGTCCTGTTCTGCGCGTTGGACGATCACAAGATACACATGTTCGCTGGCATCGATGAGTACCATAAAGTGCACACACTGATCGGACACGAGGACTGGGTGAGGGGGCTGGATGTATTGGATGCTGGTAAGTAAATAACATCAAGTAGAATGTGGTCAAACAATCATACATTTCTTACCGAATCACACAAGATTTTTAATATCCAAAATATAGTTCTTTCCATTGTAGAATGATATGATATAGGCCTTTTGGCATAGGCCTCCTCCAGCTCCCTCCATTGAGCTCTGTCCTCCTCTACTCTGGTCCAGTATGGTCCCTGAGCTATGCAGATTTCGTCCCTCCACCTTGTTCTTAAGCGCCTGTTTCTACTGCAGTTCTCTCTAGGGTACCAAACGTTCCATTGTATACTTAAGGTGGATTTATATTAGTCTGATGTGATGTGACGTGATGCGTCAGAACGGTATCGGTTTCATACATTTACACAAGCCATCACAACACAATACGCATTAGTAGTATGAATGTTACTATACTAAATGTATGAAACCAATTGTCCAAGACATTAAACTAATTTTTAATTAAAAAAAATAAATGTTTTGTCAACTTCCTCTTCCGGTCTGGCCTCCGGTCTAGCAATACGCATTTTTGGAGCTCTTTCGCAATAAAATCAATATATCTTCAACGCCAGCCTTTTAATCCACAAAACCAGCATCTACAGTCCGCTACAGTCTCCGACACCGATACCGTTCTGACGTGTCACGTCACTACACATCAGACAAATATAAATCCGCCTTTACATAGTTAAAATTCTCAATTCCCAGATGACACCACAATAATAGTAGCAACGGCTTCCCAAGACACATACATTCGCCTCTGGCGCATCCAGCAACACGAGGCATTGACGCCCTCCGCCGACATCCGGGTGGAGGAGAAACTATTCCAGGCTTATGGGCACAACTGGTCTGTGAAGTTGGATGCTGTGTTGGCAGGACACGAAGGCTGGGTGTATGGGATACAGTGGCATCCGTATACTGTTGATAAAGGTGAGATTACTGTGAAACTCGTGATAATGGCTTGAGAAGCTGCTCAAATTCACCAATTGAATCGCGAAGCGCAAATAGGTGATGTAAGGGAGCAACCTATAATCTTTTCGCGCCAAGCCAGTCACCTGCCTGTAGTGCATCGTGCCAAATATGGAACAAGGCTGACAACCGACTGGTGATGGTATAACCATAATGATTGAAGGTAACTGACCAGTTACCTGCCCGTTGTCACAGCGACTTGGGTTTCCCTTTCGCTTTCCATCAGGCGTAGGGAAGCCATTATGTCGAGCTACTATAAAAAAAAGGTGTAGCTAAATACCACAGGCCAATGACAGGCAGCACGGTCACCGGAGCGAGAAGCTACGCCACATGATCTCCAACCCGCCTGCCCAGCGTGGCGATTATGGGTAAACGCTCCAAATGTTTGCCCAAAGTCAAAAGTGGCGAATGACTTGGGCCTATGTCCAGCAGTAAACCGCGGTAGGCTTATGATGATGATGATGATGATGAACAGTAGCGAAGATTGTATGCAATTCTATTGGTTGACAACAATTCTGTACCGCTTCATAATAGGGAATATGCATGACTTTTTTTATAGATTTATTGAGATCTTTTATCTTCCAGATACATAAATATCGAAGAATTTTTATACTATCTGTTCTATTAAGCGAGTTATAAGCGTTAAAGTTATTGCTTAGACAGAGATCCGACGTGGCGGGTGACGTCACGTACCGTGCGCGCCGTTCAAACTCGATAGAAAAATCTGTTTCGTGTGAGAGAGACGGATATATTTACTTTCAACGACTGTATCTCGCCCATGTTTCAGCCAATTTTGATTTTGTTTTCACTGTTCATAGTATATTTTTATCTATTTTACGATAAACTAGTAAATACATGAAACAATTTTTCATGCATATTCCAGGCGCGGATTCAGCGCCCAAAAAAGGTTGTGGGCACACCTTGTCTCTTTGCCTATCTCATCTACCTCATGATGGAAGGGAGGCAAGGAATACCCACAAAAAAGTGGAATAATACCCATAAGCATCCTTCAAGCAATGGTCAGCCACTGCACCTTTGCACAGGATCTACTTGTTAAGATATGCCTAATGCATTACCCTCCTTTGTTTCAATGTACAAAGAAACTACTAAAGTCAGCGCAAGTATCATCAGCCAGTGAAAATGTGACGTCACAAGTCTACCAAGATTGTGGGCATGCCCATCGTGCCCACAACGGTGGATCCGCGCCTGGCATATTCCCTATTGCGATTACCTTACCCTTGTCTGACTGGTTTTTGTGAGGTATTATCGTATTTCCAGAAACAAAGAAAAAACAGCCAGTATACCGTCTCCTCTCCTCGTCCCTGGACAAGACGCTCATCCTGTGGGAGCCCGAGGGGGGTACAGAGGGCGCGTGGGTAGAGAGGGTGCGCGTGGGCGAGGTCGGCGGCAACGGTCTGGGCTTCTACGGGAGCCGGTTCGGACCGGACGGGGAGACCTTTATGGGGCACGGGTATAATGGCTCGTTTCACATATGGAGCCTGAATAAGGTTAGTATAGAACCTGACTACAATCTATATGTCACAGCAGCACATTCGCGAACATACGGTTTGATTATTCTAACGTTGTTTATGGTTTGACGTTTGTGGACAAACGTCAATTTCAAGTGACAGATGTCGGTTGAAGATGACGTGTAGGTACGCCGACGGTCACTTTTGCTCGAGCCGCCGTCGTGTACGCACCTCGGAGCGGGATGTTTATCTTTTTGCATCACGCCTCACATATGCCATTTTAGTTTTGCAAGGTATGTGATTAGGTTGAAGTGAAGACTTCCCCTGAAAATAGCGTTCCTCCGTCATAATATGAAATGAGTGGTATGGAATAATGATTGACTTTATTTGAATAACGTCGCCCTTCTGTGTTGGAGGCCAAGATCCATGGGCTATTGAGCCGGCAGAGTAAGGATTTTACGAGTAATTTAGACTTGGTCACTGTCTTTTAATCACTACAAAGTATAAAAGAAAGTCGCTTGTTCTGTCTCTATATCCCTAAATCCTAATGTGCGCTTAAATCTTTAAAACTGACTGAAACCATAGAGAGGTCGGGCATAGCGAATCTTCGCTCGAATTGAGCCGCCCGTCCGGGGAAGGACCTCCACCCTATAGAATACCGCAGTCAAATGACCTCTGGGTCGTGTTTCTGCCAGTGAGTAGGGTTTCCGGAGCCCGTGGGGGGTTAGGGTTGGGCCGGCATGGCGGTGGCAACTGACAGGTAAGTGACCAGTTACTTGCCCGTTGTTACAGCGACTTGGGCTTCTCTTTCGCTTTCCATCAGGCGTAGGGAAGCCATTATGTCGAGCCACTGTAAAAAAAAACTGCGCAACGGATTTTGATGTGGATTTATTTAATAGATATAGTGAAGATGTAGATTATGTCCATTCCCGGCGCCTCACCTCATACCCCGATTGCCATGTCGACCTGTCGCGAGCTACACATGATCCACTGTCGCCAGGAGTCGGAGCGCTGGGAGCCGCAGGTGGTGTGCGGGGGCCACTTCGGCGGCGTGGAGGACGTGCACTGGGAGCCGCTGCGGGGCCGGTACCTGGCCAGCGTGGCGGCCGACCAGACCACCAGGGTGCACGCGCCCTGGAACAACAAAGGTATGTCCGTAACTCATCTTAATCATAATAATTATTTGTATTTGTAAAGCATAGTTTTGTACGGTACGGCTAGTCCACAAGTTGAAAGTCGCTCAGCGAGCTATGGAAAGGGCTATGCTCGGCGTCTCTCTCCGGGATCATATCCGAAACGAGGTGATCCGGCAGAGAACCAAAGTCACCGACATAACTCAACGGATTAGTAAGCTGAAGTGGCAGTGGGCTGGCCATATTAGCCGCAGAACCGATAACCGTTGGGGTAAACGAGTTCTGGAGTGGAGACCGCGCCTCGGCAAACGTAATGTAGGACGCCCTCAGGCCAGGTGGAGTGACGATTTGCGCAGGACGGCTGGCAAGTGCTGGATGCGAGAGGCCCAAAATCGATCAAGGTGGCGAACATTAGGAGAGGCCTATGTCCAGCAGTGGACTGACATGGGCTGATGATGATCTGGAGGATATACCCATAATCGCCCCACTGGGCAGGCGGGTTGGCGATCGCATGGCGTAGCTTCTCGCTCCGGTGACGCTGTTGCCCGTCTGTTGTGTTTAGCTACGCCTTCAATGGTGCTGGTTATACCGCCACCAGTCGGTTGCCAGCGCCTCGTTTGTTATTCTGCAGAGTGCACCACGGGCAGGTGAGGTTGGTTTGGCGGGAAAAGATGATAAGCCGCTCCCTTACATCCGTGCATTACGCTTCAGAGTTAAGGTTGAATTTGCTATGTTCACATAAGAATAGACGCTTTGATGCGCCTATGTGAATCGAGCCTAACTGATCTTAAGATTTAAACCGATTTATATGGAGCTACTATAAAATAAAACCTAATAAAATAGAATAAAAAACAGTTTATTTTATAGTAGTAGTCGATTTAATGGCTTCCCTAAGCCTGATGGAAAGCGAAAGAGAAGCCCAAGTCGCTGTGACAACGGGCAAGTAACTGGTCAGTTACCTGTCAGTTGCCACCGCCATGCCGGCCCAACCCTAACCCCCCACGAGCTCGGGAAACCCTACTCACCGGCAGAAACACGACCCAGAGGTCATTTGACTGCGGTATTCTATAGGGTGGAGGTCCTTCCCCGGATGGGTGGCTCAATTCGAGCGAAGATTCGCTATGCCCTACCTCTCTTTATCTCTGTTCTTGTTAAAAAAAAAGCTTTTATCATCCCAGCAGCTAACCCGTCGTGGCACGAGGTTGCGCGGCCGCAGGTGCACGGCTACGACATGGCGTCGCTGGCTCTGATCGACGCGGTCACCTTCGCCTCGGCAGCCGAGGAGAAGGTCATCAGGGTGTTCAGGGCGCCGCAGAACTTCCTGCACAACTTCAGGAACATCACGGGGGACGTGCTGGCAGATGATAGCGGTGAGATAACCGGCATATATCTTTATATCTTGATGTTTTCTATGTATAATATGTATTTATTTCCAGAAAAAACAAATTATCTCAGTAAGTTTATCAGTTGTCTAGTACACATAGTACAAGCTTCGGCTTAGTTTGGGGCTGGATGGCGCTGTGTGGTTTAGCGTGGCATGTCTTGGGTTATTTATTTCATATCCATCACATATAACCATCACAACTGAAGGCGTAGCTAAATACCACAGGCCGATGGCGGGCAGCAGCGTCACCGGAGCTAGAAGCTACGCCCTGCGATCGCCAACCCGCCTGCCCAGCGTGGCGATTATGGGTATTTTATTTATTTATTTAAAACTTTATTGCACAAAATGGTACAAAAGGCGAACTTAATGTTAGGAGCATATCATAGGGTATATCCTCCAGATGTCTGCCCTAAGTGGCGAACAACTGGAGAGGCCTATGTCCAGCAGTGGACTGCGATAGGCTGATGATGATGAATGTTATTGTATTATTATTGTCCATACAACAGCGGCGGGTCCCGAGGGTGCGTCGGTCCCGTCGCTAGGGCTGTCCAACAAGGCGGTGTTCGGCGACGCGGCCGCGCCCGACCACGACGAATACTTCGTGCCTGTCACTCTTAATGGTAAGAAATAAAATAAAATAGTTTATTTCTGCAAATAGCTTCACTAGTAATACTTTTGCACGTCAAACGTTTTTCTACCAGCACTTCGACTAAGCTCCAACACTAACTTGCTTAGTACTAACTTTACTTATGCCTCGGCTGTGTTGCCGCGCAAGGCCCATAGGACTAGAAGACGGACGAGGATTTCCAGGGTCACAATACTTACATTATAGGTGTGCAAGTCAGATTAAAAAAAAAATATTGGACAAGTATTTTTTTCTTTTTTCTGTAGCGCACGCAGTTTTGTATTGTGCGCTGCTTAACAGGCAGTCGTTCCCCGCCACGCATTCCGACCACTCGCTACCAATATGTAATTAATTGTATTATACGGTGCACCAAATATATGTTGTTTATGTACGTAAACATTTAAATCAATTCAATAAAAATTCAGATAATCATAATTTAAACACTAGAAATAAGCACAAGCTTGCCGTTCCACGTCTGAGGCTGAGTAAGGTGAGTGGGTCGTTTGTAGGGTTGGGTATCAAAATGTTCAACAGGTTACCGGAACATATTGTTGAACTGCCCATTCACAAATTCAAATCATACATGAAGTCCTTACTTATAAAAGGGGGCTATTATAGAGTAGAAGATTTCCTCAACGACGACATCTCTTGGACTGCTGCTTCGTAGTAAACTTTGCATTGTATAGACTCAACTTTTATTTTGCATTGTTTAACTTTAAAATATTAAAAAATGTTGTAATACCTAAACATGTAACAATTGGCGATTTAAAAAGAGTAACTACCGAGTTTCTTGCCGTTTCTTCTCGGTAGAAATCTACTTTCCGAACACGGCGGTAGCTTCTTTTAAATTGCTTTTATTCACATTCTTACTTTACTTTTTGTATTTCTACATTATTTTTTACTTGACGATTCATAAGTGCTTATTTTAAGTCTATGTGAATAAAGGTATTTTGACTTGACTTGACTTGATATATTTCTACTGGACTTTGGACATCTATCATTTACCACACCGCACAGAGGAACCTCCACTTCCTCGTACCCCACATTTCGATAAATAACAAAGATACAAGGCATCCAAATTTAGGAGTGTGTGTCTTTGACGTCAATCCTTGAGAAAACATGCCATGAGGAGTGAGATCACGCGTTGCTTTATATCTTTGCGATATTTAGTCTAATATTGAAATTAAAAAATATGTCTTTTATTTTTAAAAAATATCAGAAAACATCGCATACATTGCTCCGATCCCAAAGTAAGTAACTTAAGCACTTGTGTTATGGGTGTCAGTGTTCTGACACCCATATTATTCGTTGTTACGAAGGTACCACAAATAAATACTTAAATACAAATATAAACACCCAGACACGAAACAAACACAAGTGTACATCACACGAATGTTTGTCCCGGGTGGTAATCGAACCCACGACCCTTGGTTCTGAAGGCAGGGGTCACTACCAATTGAGCCACCGAGCCAGTCAAATAACCTAAAATATGGACTAATTACATTTTTACATGCCTATTGTGCGCCACCTTGCTCGATTTTTTCCTTCCGGCGTTTATTCCATGTGTTGTTATATCAGAGCCGCCAACAGAGGAGACGCTGATGCAGAACTGCCTGTGGCCGGAGGTGCACAAGCTGTACGGGCACGGCTACGAAGTGTTCGCGTTGGCCGCGTCGCCCGACGCCTCGCTGCTCGCCTCCGCTTGTAAAGCGACCACGCCCGAACACGCCGCCGTACTCATTTGGTAAGATGCTATAAGATTATCATCAGCCTGTCACAGTCCACTGCTGGGACAAACATTCGTGTGATGACCACTTGTGTTTGTTCCGTGTCTGGGTCAAATTCAAATTCAAAATACCTTTATTCACATAGACTTAAAATAAGCACTTATGAATCGTCAAGTAAAAAATAATGTACAAATGTAAAAATGTGAATAAAAGCAATTTAAAAGATTTGTATTTAAGTATTTATTTGTGGTTCCTTCGTTGTTCTGATACCCATAACACAAGTGCTTAAGCTACGGGATTAGAGCAATGTATGTGATGTTGTATGATATTTATTTATTTAAAAAAAACTCGTCAAGTGTTTTCTACATAGTTTCTGTTCTATTCTTCAGGGAAACAAACAAATGGCAACAGATACAGAAGCTGGTCTCCCACCGGCTTACAGTGACCCAGCTAGCGTTCTCCCCGGACAGCCAGCAGCTGGTGTCGGTCTCGCGCGACCGAACCTGGACCTTATACCGACGGCGACAGGGCTCAATGTTGTTCGACGTCGCGGCCAGCACGGACAAAACCAACGGTGTTCACACGAGGATTATATGGTGCTGTGCTTGGGCGCATGATAGTAGTATGTTTGCGACCGGCTCGAGGGACGGAAAGGTCAGTGCTGGGTATGCTCATCATCAGGCCACATCAGTCCACTGCTGGACATAGGTTCGCCACTGTGCTCGATTTTCCTCCCATGGGAAACGCTGTGTATGCTTTTTTTTATAGTAACTCGATATAATGGCTTCCTCACGCCTGATGGAGAGCGAAGAAGCCCAAGTCGCTGTGACAACGGGCAAGTGGGTCAATAGGCTTGTGGCCTTAAAATGTAATTAGTGCGTCTTTTAGCTTATTCAAAAATATAAGACAGGTATTTTTTAATTTGTAAATTACACTAAAAATTATAGCCTGTTTAAATTACGCGTGACGTCACCCGGTGTGGCATTTTTACAGGACGGAGTGACGTCATAGACTCCTTACTTTTGATGCCTTGTATTTTTGCTATTTTTTATTTGAATGAAAAAAGGTAAAATACATGTCCAATACATTTTTATGATCTAAAATACGGACTATATTTCATTCGCGTTAAGAAAATAGTGACTCATCACCGACTGCCGGCCAAGCCACACCCCCTAGCCAATTAAAACGCTAGAAATTATAATTTAATTATTAATAAATATAATGTAATTATTTTGACCCCCTAAACATCCCTATACCCTATTACCTGTTAATTGCCACCGCCATGCCATTGGGGGAGGACTATGTCCAGCACTGGACATTTGCGGGTTGATGATATATTTTTTTTTTATAGTAGCTCGACATAATGTTTTCCCTACGCCTGATGGAAAGCCAAAGAGAAGCCCAAGTCGCTGTGACAACTGGCAAGTAACTGGTCAGTTGCCACTGCCATGCCGGCCTAACCCTAACCCCCCACAAGCTCCGGACACCCTACTCACCAGCAGAAACACGACCCGGAGGTCATTTGGCTGCGGTATTCTATAGGGTGGATGTCCTTCCCCGGACGGGCAGCTCAATACGAGCGAAGATTCGCTATGCCCTACCTCTCTTAAAGATTTGATGAGATGAAACCAGTAAGATGTTCCAGTTTAAAACGTTTTTTTTTTTTATTTCATAACCAGATCTGCGTATGGTCCAAGACGGACAGCCCCCAGCAGTCATCCTTGGCTGACGTCGCGCTGCTGGGCGCCAGTCACGAGGTCAAGGGCGCGTCCGTCACGGCGCTGGCCTTCGCGCCGGTCATGACGGACGCCGGCAGACTCGTGGCGGCCGGCTTCGAGTGCGGCCGGATAAGGCTGTACGCCTTCGCAGCCGAATGGACTTTGTTGCACGAGATGGATAATAGGTATAGTTGTCTTATTGTCATCATCATTATCATCAGCCTATTGTAGTCCACTGCTGGACATAGGCCTTTCCAGTTGTTCGCCACTTAGGGCAAACATCTGGAGAATATCTATTCTAATTCTAAATATATAAAACTCAAAGGTGACTGACTGACATAGTGATCTATCAACGCACAACCCAAACCACTGGACGGATCGGGCTGAAATTTGGTAAGCAGGTAGATGTTATGACGTGAGCATCCGCTAAGAAAGGATTTCGATGAATTCCACCCCCAAGGGGATAAAATAGGAGATGGAACTCTATTCCACGCGGACGAAGTCGCGGGCACAGCTAGTATATAAATAAATATCAGACAACATCACATATATTGCTCCGATCCCAAAGTAAGTAGCATAAGCACTTGTGTCATGGGTATCAGAACAACGAAGGTACCACAAATATATACTTAATAAATACAAATATAAACACCCAGACACGGAACAAACAAATGTTCATCACACGAATGTTTGTCCCGAGGAGGATCGAACCCACGACTTTTGGATCAGAAGGCAGGGGTCATTATAAAAGACCAACTTCATCATTATCATCAGCCCGTGTCAGTCCACTGCTGAACATAGGCCTCCCCTAATGTTCACCACTTTGGTCGATTTTGGGCTTCTCGCATCCAGCACTTGCGCGAATCGTCACTCCACCTGGCCTGAGGGCGTCCTACATTACGTTTGCCGAGACGCGGTCTCCACTCCTGAACTCGTTTACCCTAACGGTTATCGGTTCTGCGGCTGATGTGGCCAGCCCACTGCCACTTCAGCTTACCAATCCGGTGAGCTATGTCGGTGACTTTGGTTCTCTGCCGACCAACGGGGCAACGGGGTTTTTTTTTTATAGTGGCACGACATAATGGCTACCCTACGCCTGATGGAAAGCGAAAGTGAAGCCCAAGTCGCTGTGACAACGGGCAAGTAACTGGTCAGTTACCTGTCCGTTGCCACCGCCATGCCGGCCCAACCCTAACCCCCCACGAGCTCCGGAAACCCTACTCGCCGGCAGAAACACGACCCAGAGGTTATTTGACTGCGGTATTCTATAGGGTGGAGGTCCTTCCCCGGACGGGCAGCTCAATTCGAGCGAAGATTCGCTATGCCTTACCTGTCTAAATGTAATGTTTCTCTTGTTCCAGCGCGGCGCACCACCTGACCGTGAGGAGGCTGGAGTTCAGGCCGGGGGACGCGGGAGGGACGAGAGGCCTGACGCTGGCCAGCGGCGGCAGCGACCACCTCGTGAGGATACACGCCCTCACGATGAACTGACCAATATATACCTTGTTGTAATGGCTGCCGTTTTATTATGGAAGGATGAAACTTACAGCGGCAGCTGCTTGAAGCAGTCCGTGTAAGGCCGGGTTCCCATTACGCCGGACTGGCAGATCTCCCGGTCTGGTAAAATTGCCGGGAGGCCTAGTGGCGGTAAAAATTGTATGAAGCTATTCACATTATCCCAAGTCCGGTTTTTTCGCCGTGCCCGGCATTTTTCATACAATTTAGGCCTTCCGGAAATTTTACCGGGCCGGCGTAATGGGAACCCGGCCTAAGGCCGCTCAAGTCATGCAATTTCAGCAATTATTAAACGTATAACGCATACCCACTTAGGCCCTTCATCCACTCGACATGCGTCTCCGAGGACCCCTGCTACGCCACCCCATAGCGCTTTAGAGTTCGGTTTTGTAGTGGGTATTCCCTGCTTCCCCACTACTTTGTGGCAGGATGCAGCCGCTCCATTTCCCTAGTGAAGCGTGAGTCCCATATACCCCGCCATTTCCTCCAAACGTCGGAAATGAGGAAAGCATTTACCCCGGCGAAAAAAAGCCTTCTTTTTATAGTGGTTCGACATAATGGCTTCCCTACGCCTGATGGAAAGCGAAAGAGAAGCCCAAGCCGCTGTGACAACTGGCAAGTAACTGGTCAGTTACCTGTCAGTTGCCACTGCCATGCCGGCCCAACCTTAACCCCCCCATGAGTTCCGGAAACCCTACTCACCGGCAGAAACACGACCCTGTCATTTGACTGCTGTATTCTATAGGGCGGAGATCCTTCCACGGACGGGCGGCCCAATTCGAGCGAAGATTCGCTATGCCCTACCTCTCAAAAACCCACGACTTTTCCCCACGACGACTACTTTGCAAGGATTCTGTCGCACGTTCGCATCGATACACTCGCGATGTGGCTAGCTGTGTGCGCTCGCTCACATGATCATCTCCGGTTACTAAAGTAAATGTAAGTTTGGTATAAATAAAAAGCTAAGTTACGAGCATTTTCAAATTATTTTATAATCAAAATATGGTAACATATTGTTATAAATATTCACATCACATAAAATACATAATTCATAACTAAACGTAACTAAGATCTATAAAGTTTATCGACATACTTAAGATAAATCAAACCACCTATAAAGTTTAAAAGTTGTAAAATGCTTCAACAAACATTTGTACAAAATGTATTTGTTACATTAAAATCTTTCTATAAAAGATAACATTTTTAAATCTATACAAATATGAAAAATCATTTATAGCTAACATTTCCAAAATGGAAGACAAGATATTCTTTACGTATTATGTTGCAGTGCGTTATTAATTCGTATATTTACATAAATGGAGCATCGTTTGTGCACTTCATTGTTACACATTATTTACGTGACCCTTACCCTATTTTTAAACCTTTTGAACACCATTGGCATATCGTCAATGGAGTTGATTTCTTGGCGATCATATGATTTAAAAGATTTCTTTATCAAAACCCCTGATTACATAACATAAAACAACGAGTCTACACCGCGACTGGTTAATCGAGGAAATACTTTTAATTGGTATACAATAGAGTCCTCCTCTTAGCGTTGTCCCGGTTTGTGCCTCTAGGCCCAGGGTCCGCTTTGACCATGACCCTAGATTTAGCGAGTCTGGTTATTACATTGAAGCGACTGCCATCTGACCTCCGTAACCCTCAGAAAGGGGAACCAGACAAATTTGGATCATGGTTACACATTCAGAATAATTGGTACACAATAGAGTAACCAACTTATATCCTGATTAAATAAAGTTTACAAATAAGAATTTTGCTGCTATTTTCATGACATGATTTATTCGAAATTTTCCATGTACTATACCGCGACGTATTCGCTGCTAGCCCAGCTAAGCACTCACGCGCCGCATCCGAAATATAAGTACAAGGAATACCAACCTCCCTTTGACATCCCACAGCTGTTTTTCCGTGCATAGTAAAAGATAAAATTTAAGATTCTAATGTCTTTATTTCGGAAATTAAGGTAACTCTTTTTTATGGAAATGGAAAATGTATCGACAATTCGATGAATAAATATAGGATTCTTTCGGTTTACCAGTCACAGAGTATTATGATTGAAGAGTAAAAGATTGTATCGTCGCCAAGGCTCAGGTCATGTTCTTTTTTAATTGTGAGGAGCAGCTCAGGAGATTAATTAATTTAAATATAGGTTTAACCCGTTTTAGAGAACAGCTAGCGACTCTAATATGGCAGGTTTCATTACCTAATATATTTTGTTTCCTTTTATTTTTATAGGGATGTTTACGCGTAGTTTACATAGTTAGACTACAATCGCATAAATTCGTATTTATCACTCGCGTATTAAAAATATGTAAACTCTAGTATAATATAAATATCTAATATACATAATTGGTAACGGGACGGACGGGTTATATTATCTTGTCCTGATGTTGAATCAAGAATTAGCATTCATTTACAATAACATTTTTATAAAACTTTATTGAACAACATTGTTTCAAAAGGCACCTAGCATTCTCTACAGGCCCTCTAACCTCAATTGTCTTTATATTAAATTTGTGCATTATTTTACGTTAGAATGTACATTGTCATGCTGTTTATACAAAGCAGACTAATTTATCTGGTTGAGCAATATGTATAAATAAATCTAAGGCATTGTGATTGAGACTCGAAAATTGTACCAACCATAGGTTTTGATCATCTGAATAACTAATTAGTTTGTTCAGTTAGAAAGTCCATAGTACGATTCCTAGATATTAAAACAAATTAATATTTCATAGACAAAAATAAGCATAGGTTTGGGCATATCTATAGGTAAGTAAATGTGAAAGGGAATAGTTTAAAATGTAAATAAAATGGAGAATATAAGATTAATGAATAAATATGTAAAAATAATTATTTTAATAATAATTATGGAAAAAAAATACCCTTTTACAGCATTTTTTTTCTATAGACATTAAACGACTCGAAAATGGAATGTAATACTAAATCTCCAATAAATCAATTCGTATTGAAATAAATCATTAGTAAAATATAAACTGTATTATCTCTCTTACACCTAAAATTGCCAGACCTGGGCTTCATGACCAACACAATTGCATTAGTAAAAGACAATAGCCCAACTTAAATAAAACATAGCCAATGCATAAAGATTAGCATAAATACCTTTCCTTGTCTGTCGCATCTGATAGTTCGCAACAAACCAAAAGTTGGTTTGTATGCAATCAATTACACTCTTAATAAAATAACCTAACAACTCAAAACTTTGAAAACATGACTTTATCCCAAATGTTGAGTGACGGTGCGAGTCCCACATAACCTGTTGCCTCCCGAGCAGCAGAAATGCGTAAACTTGCATTTTCCCCTGGTGAAACAAAAAAAAACAGGTCGTCATTTTTGTTACGAATGCGTTATATCTAATTTGATTGGTCGCTCATTAGAATGTTAAAAATAACATTGACAAATAATCTCAAATTAATCTCCACTAATGACATAATTCCAAAATGACACTCTCCGTTCTAATGATATACCAGTGTCTTCTAATACAAAGCGTCTTACAAAAGCAGCGCAGAGCGGCGCGATCTGAATCACCCGTAGACCTTCTTAGGCTTGCCGGTGAAGAATCTGAATACCTTTGTGACCGTCTTAGTCTTCTTCTTTTCGGTGCTGGCTACGCTGTCTGACGTCGAGGAGGAGGTATCCTGAAAGTAAAGGCAAAACAGTTAAGTAAGTAAATATATCTATCTATACTTATAATAAATCTGTAGAGAGGTCAATTCTGTACATTGAATATATTTTCAAAATAACTATCAGGGGATGATTAGTGATCGATACTGATGCCAAAAATGCAATCAGTAAAATTTTTGTCTGTCTGTTCGTTATAGAAACAAAAACTACTGAACGGATTTTAACGAAACTTGGTACAATTATTCTTCATACTCCTGGGCAGGTTATAGTATACTTTTCATCACGTTACAATCAATAGTAGCAGAGCAGTGAAGGAAAATGTTGGGAAAACGGGAGAAATTTTATCTGCATGTTTGAACGCGCATCACGCAAAAACTACTGCATGGAATAGAATGCCGTTTTCAAAAATGTATTGCTAGAGGTCTAACTTAAAGTTTAGGCATCATTTTACGGAAGTCCACCATTTTTGAAACCCGATATCCACGCGTGCGACGCCGCCGGCACAGCTAGTAATATATACGGCAGCATCGATGCTAAAAGTCCAGCGTGTAAATGTGTCTTAATTAACTTGCACTTCAATATCTTCTACATTCTTGACTAAAATTCTTGTTGAGTTCAGCCCCTGTAACCGAAGTTCGGTGAGGAGAGCACTGTCTTTCTAAACTGACCTTAATGGCGGAGATGTCTATCTGCGAAGTGGTCTCTGTGTCGGGCAAGTTGAGGAAGGCGGATGTGGGACTCGAATCCGCCACCTCCGTCAGTGTGGCGCCTACGCCATTGCTCCTGTAAAAGATACCCTTTTTATATTAGCTCACCAAAACAACTACACATGAGGTTTTTTTTAATAGTAGCTCGACATAATGGCTTTCCTACGCCTGATGGAAAGCGAAAGAGAAGCCCAAGTCGCTGTGATAACGGGCAAGTAACTGGTTAGTTACCTGTCAGTTGCCACTGCCATGCCGGCCGAACCCTGACCCCCCCTTTGCCTATCAAAGCCCACTGTTGGACATACACCTCTGCAGTTGTTCGCCGCATTGGACAAACACCTGGAGGCTTCACCCATAATTGCCACGCTGGGCAGGCAGGTTGGCGATCGCAGGCGTCTCCTATACCAGGTCTAAAGCACTCACGTGGCAATCCTGACGCGGCCGAGGGTCTGCGCCAGCTTCTCCCAGAAGTCGTAGGGCGTCCAATCCTTGGTGACTAATACACCACCGGTGGTAATAAGTGACGCGTCCTATACCAGGTCTAAAGCACTCACGTGGCAATCCTGACGCGGCCGAGGGTCTGCGCCAGCTTCTCCCAGAAGTCGTACGGCGTCCAGTCCTTGGGCTTGTACACCAGCCGGTGGTAGTAGGTCAGGTTGTGCGGCAGCCGGCACTCGCGGTATATTATAGGGATTATGTTGCGCTTGTTCGACTCTGGAGACAAGACAATGGTAACTTTACTTATTTTTACGTACAGCCAAAGTAGGGGCGTCTTTGTCGGGCTCGTTGTTTCCAGAGAGATGTCTTCCGACGTTCAAGATGAGAGTAGAGCTGGGTGAGCGATCTTAGATTCCGATATAGCTTACTATCAGGCGTATTTCGAATATTTTTTGACTAGCCCAGTTTATTGGGTAAAATCCTAAGGGACCAGTCAGCCTACAAGATGCTTATACACGCTTCTTTAAAGAATCCCACGCATGTACCGGCAAAGAGTTCCACTTTTTAATAAAGGAATGGGATCACTGATCTAATAGATACTTAGCGAGCTATGGAAAGGGCTATGCTCGGCGTCTTGTCTGCGGGACCGGGTCCGAAGTGATGTGATCCGACAGAGACCCAAAGTCGCCGAAATAGTTCACCATCAAGCTGAAGTGGCAGTGGGCTGGCCATATCAGCCTCTGAACCGATAACCGTTGGGGTAAACGAGTTCTAGAGTAGAGACCGCGTCTCTTCAAACGTAGTGTAGGGCGCTCTCAGGTTCGACGATTCATAAGTGCTTGTCATAAGCCTACTTGAATAAAGATATTTTTCATTTCATTGATCACGGTCTCACCAATGCCGACGGCGTGCGCGTAGACGCCGTAGAAGCCTTTGAAGGCACTGACGAGGAAGGCGAGCGAGTGATGCGAGAAGCTACTAGATGCAAGAAGCCCAGAGGGCTGTTTCCAGGGTCAAAATAATTACATTTTATTTAGTCCGTATTTTAGATTATAAAAATATACTGGACACGTATTTTTCCTTTTTTCATTTAAGCAAAAAATAACAGAGATACAAGGCATCAAAATGTAGGAGTTTGACGTCCACAGTCCCACTCTTTGACGTCACGCGTAATTTTAACGGGCTATGTCTGTCATTTTTTTATTATTAACTCATTTATTCAAGTCAACAAGGACCAATTACAATTCATACAATTAATTAAAAATTAAATATAAATATTTCACAATAATCAAAACAGAATATCATTAAATTAAAATAATAAAATTTAAAATAAATAAAAATTAAAATAAAATCACAGCATTAGCCTGCACATGCACCATTTTTGGTCTAATTTACAAATGGAAAAATACGTGTCTTTTATTTTAGAACAATCTAAAAGACGGACTAATTACATTTTTTACGGCAACAGGCCTCACTGGACTACAAAGGGACTGATGATTGATTGATCGCTGATCTATTGTATCGTGATGGGTATGGCGGTCTCACCAATGCCGACGGCCTGCGCGTAGTCGCTGTAGAAGCCGTTGGCGGCGCTGACGAGGAAGTCGGGCGAGTACACGAGGATGATGCGGTAGCAGCGCTGCGAGATCAGCTGCGCCACCGGCGCGTACTGCGTGCCGTAGCCCAGGTCGATGTCGTACTCCGTGCATAGCTACAACGAATATACACTTTATTACTATACATATTAAGCTCATTTTCCGGCTCGAACTAAGGTATTCCCTTCGTCTTTTTAGGTATCAGACAAAGAAGCAGTTATTAAAAACTTTTTCTATGTGTTGTGATAACAAGTGACCACGTATAAAACGCCCGCTCTAAAACATATCAGTTGCAGTTTTATTTAAATCTGTCATTATCTTAACGTTTGTTTCCTGTTTGCAACATCATTTTCTTAACAGAATTTATAGTGCAAACTTTGACTAGTTTAATTGGATTAATTTAATGTTAAAGAACCAAACAAAATGAGCATTTCTCGTATGGCTTTGATCTATGGTACAGTCATAACCTCCACTCTACTACTAGTACTTCTTTGATAACAGACAACAAACCACAGAATCCAATCCGCTTCCACAGCCAATATTGTCCCACAAGATGCATCTTGAAGGTTTGCTTGGCTTTTTTTTCATTGCTTTTGGTGGCAGACAAGCAAGTAGCCTGTCTTATGTTGAACAGTAACCGCTTCCCATGGACACATTGTCACCCGAAGTGGTCAACATACATACCGTCACGCCTTTCTCCCAGAGGGGTAGGCAGAGACCACGTCCTTCCATTTGCGACGATCCTGGCACACAGCTTTTGCTTCATCCACATTCATCAATCTCCTCATACATGCTCGAAGTGGTCAAGGTTTGCTTAAAATGTTCCACAAAAGGAGATGTATGATGACAGGAGGGCAGAGGGCAGGGGAAAGCTGAAAACCAGCGCTGCCGAAGCAGCATCAGCTGAGCTTTGTCCTATTGTCTGCCTGTAGGATTGTGTAATATATGTACCTACTGTATGTAACTGTAAAGGCAATAAAGTCATAGCCTATAGCAGATAGATTACTCACCTTATACCCTAACGCCCTCATTCTCGCTAATAGCTCTCTCACAAACGCCCAGTCTTCTCGCGCAAACAGCACATACGCATGATAGAAGTTTGGATGGCCATCTCGTCTGTCGTCGTGCGTTATGATCATGTCCTCATTCTCATCATCGGCCCATTGAGCTTTTTCTCCAGAGTCGCTAAATGATGGGCCTGTAAATAAATGTTAACCATAGATAGATAGAAACTCTTTATTGCACAAAAACATAGACATTAAAGGAAAACATTACAACAAAATAAAGCATTATAGAGATCTCTTCTCAGAGGCGCTGGCAACCAACTGGTGGCAGTATAACCATCACAATTGAAGGCGTAGTTAAATACCACAGACCGATGACGGGCAGCAGCGTCACCGTAGCGAGAAGCTACACCCTGCGATCGCCAACCAGCCTGCCCAGAATGCGATTATGGGTATATCCTCCAGATGCCTGTCCTAAGTGGCGAACAACTGGAGAGGCCTATGTCCAGCTGTGGACTACAAAAGGCTGATCATGGTGATGAATTGGGTTATAATATCACTCTATAATTTATTGTGATAGATGCCACAATGTCACAATTCACCCCCAATTTTGCAGCCTTTTGTAAGTGCTACTGCACCTATTTATATTATTATTGCCTAATGATACTTAAGGTAATAAATAGAAGACTATAAATACTATATTAATTTAGAAATACTCGGTAAAACAAGTTATCAGATGGAGATAAATGTTTTATCACCAAAATTGTAAATAATCAATCACATTTTATATGAACAGATAGTTCATGTGAAGTCTGAAGATAAATCAGATAATAACAACAGTATTATCTACTATCTTGTCTGTTTATCTTCTACAATAAGTGCATCTTACATTTTATAACATATACTCAATTTCATAAAAAAATATCAGGAAAATTGAGAACCTTGTATTCTATTCATTTTAAATTTAAAGTTGGTTAAAAATATTGAGGAAATACAATTTAGAACCTGCTTCTGGATGTATTTTCATACCATAGAAATATCTGTATAGTGTTAGCAAATATATCCCTGCATATTTACCTCATATATTTTTCAGTCAATTTTAATTCTTTTCTCTGCCCATACAAAGAAAGGGGGACCTTTGAGGACTCGAGCAGAATTAAGCCATACGACATGATGCTTCATAGTGCTTATTTTAAGTTTATGTGAATAAAGGTATTTTGACTTTGACTTTGATGATTTAAAAGAACCACAAGTGTAAGCATGTGTATGGCATTGTGTAATCGGAAAACACCAAATTACAGAAATAGGAAAAAAAATTAAAGTAGTAGTAATATTCTGTAAATACATACACTACACCGTTTTTGCTATTATTCATATAAGTCATAGTGTATTCTAGTAGTTGAATGTCATATTTTCCCTTAAATGGTATTCAAGGGACTCATTCAATGGGTGGCAAGGGATTGTTGGCTTATTTAGCTATGGTGGCATATCAGGCCTCCAATTCTTAAGATGCTACCCCACAAGGCTAAGTGTATAGAAGAATCTTACCGCTAATTCTGCCTTGACTAACTAGATCCAGAACATCATCATGCACATCATATCTATCCAGTTGCTTCAGGTACTCCAGCAGGGTCCCGAGTGTGGCCGTTCCATCGTTCTTCTGGATCCATAGCTCCAGCAGTTTGCCAGTCTTGTCTTGACATTCACTGATGCATGACGCGAGCTCGGATGATATTTGTAAAAGACATGCCAAGCCCCTCCAATCTCTGAAATAGTGGTATACTTTATGTGAATTCCTTATATAAAAATGTAGCATAATGTAGAAAAATAATTATCTACATCTACACGTATATTATAAAGAGGAAAGATTTGTATTTTTGTATGTAACGAATAAACTCAAAAAGTACTGGATCGATTTTAATAAATTCTTTTTTTATTAGAAAGCTACATTGTCACTGAGTGACATAGACTATATTTAGTTTCCTAAAGCAAAGCGAGGGTGGGTCGCTAGTCTAGAATAAATTAAGACTAGCAAAAAGATGAAATAAAAATTACTGTGGTAACCCTGCTGAAATAGTTATCATCAGCATGCAAACCACTATGGCAGGACAAAAACCTTCCCGAATGTCAATTGTCAAATTCATTTATTAAAAAAAGGTACAAGGATGGAAGTTGATTTTTATAGTTCTGCTACAATTAGCCAAGTAAATGGCATGCAATTTTTCACATTTACATAACATGTCACTTGGAGGATTTGCCTCGATGACCTTGCTTGGCAGGTGAATTGGAGATGTAATAGATTTTATTTGTACCCTGATGCTTGTTTTCTTATATTTATTCCCTTAGTTATCATCTACAACACACATGGGATGAGATAGAGTGACCCTATTATTGATGGAATAGTGTTGCAACAAAATTTACTGTTCCAATCAACTTTGAAGCCCAATAATTGCAGTCTCACTTTGCACTATACCTCAATTATGTTTAGTTTTAACCATTCTTCCTGGTAACTATAAAATACCATACAAATCTAACATAGGACAGGGCCCTATTGTAACTGTACTCTTCAATATAATTTAGTCATGCTGCAAAGAAACATTCTGGAACATTGATGATTTAAAAGTTACCTGAACCACAACAGGAAAAACTTAATAAAATAATGGTTAGATATATAAGGAATATGAATATTGCTAAATGAACTTCTTAGAGCTCTTGTTACTATGGATTAATATTTCTATTAGCTAATTGGTCTAATGTCTTTGTTTAGAAGGTAAATTTAATAAAAAGTAAAAATTGATTAGTAAAAACAAATTCATGTAAAAGAACAATGTACCTTGCACTTTGTTCCTCATTTTAAAGATAAATTTAACACAATCTGAATAAATCTTTCAATAATGGCATGACCTACGCAATGTAATACCAAAACCGAGATCTAATAACCGGAAAACAATGATAAACAATCTCAAAGAGTTATCAGTGAGTTGTTTACAAAGGGAATCTTAATTAGAACATTACAAAACAAAATCTTAGAGGTACCTTAGTAGCTGCGTGGGCCCATCAGTCGTTAGAATCCTCTTGGTGTTCAACAGGGTGGATAACAGAGTCCTGAACTCATGACTGAGAGAAGACAAGGGCACTGTGGTATCAACATCGACCATCTTTACGACGGTTTTTCACTTCAAGAACATAGGAGCTACGATGTGGAGTTTCTCACAATTTTTTACAACACTTCTGTTTCATAAGAATACTAAGCGCCGTCCGCAATAAAGCTAATTTTATCATTACAAAAACTAATAAAATTGCAAAATGCAAACCCTGGTGATCATGGCAGTGTTGCCAGTGGCCGATAGTCAAAAGTTACACGAGACAGATCAAAAAGTAACATTTTGCCAGAAAAAGTAACATTGCCTTTTTTTTGTGGAAATTGCCAAAATACATTAATAATGGTATTTTTTTTTAATGAAAATAAAATACGTTCCTTGACTCTTTATTAAGAGTAATAATTTGTAACAATTGTGTTGTTGATCGCATAATCGACTGTAGAAAAAAAGTAACAGTCAGTGAAGCAGTTATTACATTACCCTAAATTCTTTAATTTTGCTGGGTGAGCGCGTTCCATCGTAGACTACGATATTGCTTACCATCAGGCGAATCGCGGTCAAGCGCAAACTCATTTTGAATAAAAAAAAAAAAAAAAAAAAAAAAATTCAGGGACCCTGACCCTGAATCAGTGCGGTGTAATAGGATTCAGGGAGTAAGGGTCCCTAATTAGGGCGACCGGGTCGACCCGGTCTGCCTTGCTCACTTACCGCTCTGCCGAAAGTATAGTGTAATAACATAACACTTAGGGCGGTTAGGGAGCTCAGTGTTGCGCCGGCCATGGCGTAGGCGTAGAGTGGTCGTGCGTGTTTAGGGTTACCAGATTTTAGTTTATTTTTATTGATTTTTATTTTACTTCCGATTCTTTTTTACCTCCTATGTTGTATAAATATGACCAAACGGAGCAAAACCTCAACGGTTTCCATAGAACGACGACCTTTTTTTGCTCTCCAAGCAACTGAATGGGAAAAAATTTAGTTATAATAATCATCATCATTATAGTAATTATCACTTATTTTTGGAGTCGGTGCCAGCCTCTAGGTACCTAACGTAGACTGTTGTTATATGACGCGCGCGGCCGGCAAATCCACACGACAATATACCTACATTTATTTGTTGGCTGGCACCGACTTCAAAAATAAGTGATAATTGTAATATTTAAATAATTATAGTTATACACATAATATGTATTAAGGATAGAATTACTTACGTTATTTATCGCTTTTTAGCTTTGGTCGTTTGTGTTTTTTTTTAAGTCGGTTTAATTTTTTTTTTTAAATAATTTTATTTCTCTATTTTTAGTTGCGTTAATGTGCTGTGACCTTGAATAAAGGCTAATTAATGTCCTTAAGAGTTTTACTTAGGAATTAAAAAATTTGATTTAAGTAAACAGAAGACTTTGCAATCTAGAATCAAGAAAATCACTTACCAAATCACCTGCCCTAATAGCCCTGCATAAGTACACACTACTACCTAGTTTCTATCAACCAATGGCAGTGCTGTTCCCTAACTCCTAACCGTTAAGGAGTTCTGTGGCTTCATCATCAGCGCCAGGTGTTGACGCCCGGAAGCATATACCTGAGTAAAATATGATGATTACGTAACAAAATCACCATAAGAGTATACAATTTTCGGTTGTTGCCCTCAATTTCTCTAGGATCCCATCATCAGATCCTGACTTGGTGATAATAGGACCACCTCGGAAGTGTCCTCTGTCGAACAAAAGAAAAATTTTTGAAATCCATCCATAATTGACGGAAATATCGGTGAACATACATAAAAAAAAAAAATATTATACATACAGACGAATTGAGAACCTCCTCCTTTTTTCGAAGTCGGTTAAAAAGAAAATCAAGTGCCGAACCGACCGAGCGAGCGAGCGAGCGAGCGAGCGAGCGTCGAAGGCGGTCGTCATCGTCACATCCACAAACAAATCCGACGCTCGCACACGTAAGCGGGATGAAAGATTGAGAAATACACACGAGTGAGTGAATAAGTAGATTTGACAAACAATCGTATTGGTTGGTCAGTCTGTCCAACAACGCCATGTTGTTTTCTATCAAGCGTGCCAACATGACTTAAAATTATATTCATAAATGCGTTCCGATACACGATTTTGTTCGAAATTCCCAAAAGTAACATAAAAGTAACATTGAGTGTGGTGTAACATGGAAGTAACATTGGAGGGCCAAAAGTAACGTAAAATGTTACAAAAGTAACATTCTGGCAACGCTGTCATGAAGACGAATGTTGACAGGACCAGTGTTGCCAACAAGGTGAATCTAAAACTTGCTAAACTGATGTTAAAATTTTGCCAAAATTATGCTAATTGCTTTATAATATTGCCAGAAAATAAGCTAACATTTTTCAATATCAAATAAAACGTCTTGGTTAATTTTGTGCAGTTCAGATATGATTGTTTTTACTTATATTTAAATAATATTAATATATAATGTAAAATAAAACAATGGTTCAATTAGTAAAAAACCTGAATTCAGTAACGGAACACATAGCTTTCGATCAGCTGTCTGTGAATGTCAATGTCAAAAAAAATACAAAAATATCGAATTCAATAAACAAATTTTTCTGCGAAATTTAGTATAAATTTTCGTTAATATTTGCGTCAAGGAAATATAATAACTTTCAATATTTGTGATATAAAGCTATTATAATTGATAATTACAGTATATTTTATATATATTTTCGAAGTATTTGGACTAAAATAAGGAAAGTGAACTTGTTATTCATAATTATTTTATATGCCAAAAAATATGCTATTTGCTAAATAACTTATAAAAATGCTAAACAACATAAAAATATGCCAAATCTAGCATAAAATTTGCTAAATTGGCAACACTGGACAGGACACACACACAAAATGTCACCGATGACAGCTAAACGTCACCGGACCCTTCCAGAGCATAGAATAAAAATGGTGCTTCTCTAATAAATGACACTGCTATTTATATTACGTATTACCATAGAAGTAACTTATAAGGAACAAGCTGTTGTCGGAAAATCGAAGCCGAACGAAAGCCCAGTGCATGTCCCTTTTGTCTCTCTCTGAATAGGGTGACTATATTAAAATATGATTTAAGGACAATGACAATACATACGAACAAAAAAAACAGCCAACATTGAAAGCCAAAATATTTTTTATTCGTAATTTCGGGCTTTAGTTTTCCTATACAAAAAACAACGGACTTTATGATTGGATAGTCATGCATGGTCACCCTAATTCTTCACTAACAAATTATGTTTAAAAGTATTACTTGTGAAAAGACAAACTACAATCCGGATAATACTCGCTTTCACAATCCCCCCGACACAAATTCTCCCCATTTTAATTACACATTAAGAAAAATATAACAAATTAAAAATCCCCGCCACCGACGTCAAAGTCGCCGATGTCATGTGAAGTTGTCAGGGCCCCTACCACCGGTTCGAGAGCGATCGTTCGTTGAACGGATCGTGTATTTTTTGCAAAATCAATCCCTCCCATTATTCCTTTCCGCGTTTGAATATATGAATTAAATTAACGAAAATCAACTTTGACGAATTTTAGTTTGTATATTCAAACACGGGGGGGGGGCAAATGAGAGGGATTCATGGCTCAAGGGTAGGTACGCCATCCGTTCAGCGAGCGATCGTTTTCGTTTTTGGTGGTAGGGGCCCAGGTCCGGTGTTTCGTACTCTATCTAGCAATCTAGTCGCTGCTAGAAAGGGACGTTTTGTTCACTATTTTCCCTCTCATTGGTTACGTTCTTATTTTGACAAGACTTATTTTGAACAAGACTCTTACGACCTTAACATAAGGTTTCATTTTCTTTATTTTAGCTGCAAGATGCATAGATAGAGCTCATTCCTTATGTACGAAGTACTTGATACTTCCATGCATAATACAAAGTAGCTGATTATAATACATACTGCCCCCATTACCAGATTTCCAGTAAACATATTTTAATTATCATAACACTGTTCCAACTAACAAACCCAGCAGGCCAATCGTATCCAGATTAATTCACTAACACATCAAGGAAACAAATTTTTAAGGCCTACCATTTTCTTTTAGCAATTCTTTAATTAAAAACTTTTGTGATCAAATTATTAAAGGATAATTCGTGTGTGAAGTTCTATTGCAGGTTGCGCAGGATCGGGATGGTTGGCGTTCTCTGGGGGAGGCCTACGTTCAGCAATGGACGGCAATGGGCTGATTGATTGATTGAAGTAAGTTCTAATATGTAATGGGAAAGTAAAAATGAAACAACCAATTCGTTTAACCACATTCTTAGAACAGTTAACGTAAGATACATGACAACACTCACCGTACAATTTTCACTTTTTTCACTTAACACGGCATTATTTCAGACTTCACAACACACTTAGAAGAACATCCGTGGTTTGTACATCATCGGGGGTTCGCCGTAACTCGACTTGTCTTTACCGAGTATGGTCCTCACGATCAAATTTCTTGGCGAGAACGGATTCCTTTTATAAAACAGCTTCTTCAGCATAGCATTTCTCATTTTGATATCGCCGTGCGCTAGTTCCTTCTGCGTTTTATACGAGTATCCCAGGGCGTTGGGGTCATCTAGCTGGTTCACTTTCGCTTGTAGCGTCTTCCAGCTCCATAGGCCAGGTTTAGCTTTCCCTGTCTGGGCCTGCTGTTTAGCCTTCTCCAACTGTGCCTTCCAGCCGAACAAGGGCGCCGTGTTCTTCGCCGTTTGAGTGGAACAGTTCTGGTTGATCTGTGCTCTATGCGACGGAGGATTAGTCGGACTCTGCATCTTCTTCGTAAACTTCCGGAACAGCGTCATCTTCCTATCGCTCTGCGTGCCTATACTTTTGACTTCTATCTCTTTTAGACAGAGCGGGACTTCCGGTCGGTTGGGGGGGTAGCCTTCGTAAGGATTTGGGTAAGGCGGAGCTGAAGGACGGGGAGATCGGTATGCTGCTGGTTTATGGCGGTCTAATACTGGGGATGTACAGTGGTGGTATGGGTTTTGCATGGGGTTTATGTGGTTGGGATGCTCAGGACAGCCGGCGTGGCAGCCGTACCCGTGGCGATAGTCCGGCGGAGGGTAGGGCGCGTGGGGAGGCGGCCTGTTGTAGTACTCTTGCTCGTGCATCATGTAGTTCATCACCTCCTGCCTAAACGGCGGCTTCTTCGCCTTCACTTCCACTTCGACGGTACTCTCGCTCTCGCTCAGCTCCTCAATGACGTCCCTCTTCTTTTTGAACAAGCCGAACGATTTGAGGACTTTTGCGAATTTGTTCTTTTTGCTCTGGAAGAGTTAATAACCAGATATTTATCACTGATGAGCAGAACGTTATTCCCAACTATAGAATATAGGTAAATGTAAAGACAAATAGTTATAGCCTAAAACTGAAATGAGAACAAAGATGGTACCCAAGTTCCCGCACTTCAGGGAAATAAAGGCAATAACAAAATCTGTAAACGGTTTTACACTAACGTACCTTCTTAGCAGGTGTCGTTTCACTGCTATATTCCGAATCGGAACCAGTAGCTGCTTCAAGGCTCAACCTCTCCAGGACTGTGTCCGAGTAACTAGGGTTCGTCCTGGTATTGTATGTCGTATCCGACAAAAACCTCGAGCCGATGGCCTCACAACTCTTCGAGTGGCACTTAATCTTCTGCGTCATGACTTGCGCGTCATGTCTGGATAACTTAGAGCTACCACCAACACTTCGCGTAGTCATTTTCCCATTGCCATCCTTCAATAAATCCTTCTTCGTCGTTTCCCGAAATTCTTTTCTCCTGTTACTAGCCGGACTTTGCGCTACAAACTTATAGATTTCCTTGATCAATTGATCCGTTTCACTGCTATTTTTTACATTGTTGTTAGACTCAGTTGGCATACTTGTCGTTTTATGGTAGGCATCATCTTTGGTGTTGTTGTTTACGCAAGACGCACAGGTGAAACTCGGATTGGGCATCATGTAGCCATTTTGCATGCAGTTGGGCATAGGACAAACAGGCAGTATAGGATAGCAACAAGGGTTTGCAAAGGGTTGCATAAAGGGAGTGGCTAAGCCGCATTGAGGCATACTGTAGTTGTTCACGCTGTGTCCACTGTTGGGCATAACAGATGTGTTCAGTTTAGCGCTGTCTTGACGAAACTCGTTGAGACACTTGTCTCCAACTTTTGCATTTATCTCCGAGTTGTCACACTGTGACACTGTCGTTTCTTTCTTTATTTCCTGTAAAAAGCTTTGGAGTATATCTTTGATTTCGCTTAATGCTTTGTCTGTTTTGTCCGTAGATGAATCTGTCTCTTGAGTTTTATTAAGTGTATCCTGAGTCATATTAGCAGGTTCATTGATATAAAGAGGCGATTGTAAACTACTCATAGTAGCCGCATCATGGTGGATTTGATTTTCATTCTGCATTTTCCTCACAATATGAGGTTTACGTATTTCATTGTTGATACCAGTAATATCTGATGATTCGTTGTTGTCGTAGTTTTCAATGTGTTGGAAATGCTTTTTAGTCCTCTTCGGTGAACCATTTCTATATTTTTTTTGTAACATGTAATCTTCAAATTCGGTGTAGTATTGTGCTCTCAAATTCAAGCGGGGTCTATGTGTGCGCGGAGATGGTGGGACCTCCTTATACCCATACGGTATCATGGTATCAGCGGCAAATTTCCGTCTCGTTTTAGGGCTGGACTTTTCTTTGACTGGAATTAGATCGTACTGATTGGAGTCATTATAAGTTGGTGGACATCTCCGGTGATGTCTGTGCCGCGCCTGTCTCTTGGCGCTGTACAGTCGAGTGTCGCATATACTTCGCATGTCGCTCAAGTCATATTCGTACTCATACCTACATTTTTTACGTCTATCAAAGCAGCAGGAACATAGCTCCGATCCTTCTAATATATTTTCCCGTATCGGATACTCTTGGTCCCGGCAAACAGGCGCTGAAAATTGGCTTATCTCAGATTCTCGTTTGCCAAACATTCTTATAGGTCTGTATTGCCGTTTGATAATATCTGCTATAAAGTCTTCATTCAGTTCTCTCGGCGGATTTTTTTTACTTTTACGTCTGTGTTTGCCTTCATAAGGCTCTTGAAATCTTTCGGGGCTATTTCGTCTACTTTCCTTTTTATTTCTTACTCCGTTAACAGTTGGTTCGACATAATGATGTTTTTGTTTCACATATTGTTCGTTATAATGACCAGGATACTCTTTGCAACGACGCCTGTCTGTTCTAGGGTCATTCAGAGAATGATAACTTGTGGTAGCTCCATATGATGGTGCGAAATTCTCATAAACTGATCGCACCTTGTGTTTGCACAAGTTGGGATAGCTTTCGTCGTGAGCGTTTAGTCTATTGTTTAATTTACTCTTTTTTTTCTTCATTTTCTTTTCTATTTTTTCCTCGTAGTCTTGCGCTGCCATGTCTTTCAAAGGTCTCGTATCTTCTCTTGTATCATGATAGACTTTTCCACTAGAGTCACTGTCGTCAGATTTTCTGTAGTGACTTTCGGATGTTTTGTACAAGAGCTTGGTATCATTTCTCTGTATGTGCACTTTCTTAGTTGACGATATCTCTGTGTCCTCCTTCAAGGAGCACAACTCGTGCCTGTCTGCCGGGACTCGGGTCTGCGACTCCTGTCGGGAGCTGCTCTCGAGACACACCAGCTCGCGACAGTGCTTGTTCACTTCTGTGAGTTGTTGCTCTATACCCACTATTTTATGCTTCAAGTCTGATACATTTATAGCAATACTGGAATTTATTTTAATATCCGGCTGTGACGAGCTACCTGCAATCAGAAAGTACTTATCATATACATACATATTGCTGATCCAGAGAGGATGCAGGTTTACCAGGATCGGGATGGTTGCCGTTCTCTGGGGGAGGGCTACGTTCGACAGTGGACGGTAATGGGCTGGTTGATTGATTGATTGATTGATGCATATTACGGCTTAATAAGGCTAGACTAGGGAAGATATCTTGTGATGGAGGAGAGCTGTTCAAAATGCCAAGTGCTATGGCTCTCTAAGTCCGGGCATAGAGAATACTCGTTTAATAGCAATGTCCAGGTTTGGACACTGCTGCATTGTCATCCCTTGAGAAATTAGAAGGCTCGCTTCTTGGCCCCTATGTCGTATCTCTTCAAAGACAGCTGCTGGTCGCTGGCAGGTTATCTACGTGTATGGTAGGTATGTTGTCCATGTGGTTTCCGGATTCAGGATAATGACCACCACCACCACCCCATCTCATCTCGTGGGTGTCGGAGAAGACGATTAAGGGAATATCAGGAAACGGGCAGCAGCGCTTACCTGGGTACAAATAAAACCTACTGCGGTCACCAACGGCCTGCCAAACGTGGTGACTAAGGCAATCCCCCCAAATGACAATGGTCAATCATCTTCATCAGCCTATTGCAGTCTACTGCTGGACATAGGCTTCTCCAGATGTTCGCCACTTCAGGCAAATATTTGGAGGATACCCATAATCGCCACGATGGGCAGGCGGGTTGGCGAGCGCAGGGCGTAGCTTCTCGCTTTGGCGACGCTGCTGCCCGTCATCGGTAATATTTAGTTAATGATGGTTATACCGCCACCACTAGCCGGTTGCCAGCGCCTCGTTCGTTATACGGCAGGATGCGCCACCGGCAGGTGAAGTTGGCTTGGAGCGAGAAGATGATAGGTCGCTCCCTTACAATGCCTTACATCCCCTTAATTGTCAATAGAGAAGGCCTATGTAGGTATGGTGGTCACCTATGGCCCGTCGCAAGAAGTCCTTTATGGCGCGGTACCGTCGCTTGGCGCGGGGCGAGATGCGGCGGCGCGGGGTGCGCAGGGTCATCACCGATGCGAAGCCCGCTGACGCCTGCGCACACAAATAAATCTTAAATATATAAAACTCAAAGGTGACTGACTGACTGACATAGTGATCTATCAACGCACAGCCCAAAGTACTGAACCAGCCCGATCGGCTGAAATTTGGCATGCAGGCAGATGTTATGACGTAGGCATCCGCTAAGAAAGGATTTTGATCAATTCTACCCCCAAGAGGATAAAATAGGGGATGAAACTCTATTCCACGCGGACGAAGTCGCGGGCACAGCTAGTTATACCTATAAACCCCTATTCGACCTGCCACAAGCTACAGCCTGGAGACAGACAGGCGGACGGACAGCGAAGTTTTAGTGATAGGGTTCCGTTTTTACCCTAGTGTGCCTGTTTTCGGACTATTAGCTTTGTTTTATAAAATTTTGGATTTTGTTGTACACTTGTATGAAAAATGTGCAATTGAATGGCCCCTCGATTTTGTAGGCCACCAGATAAGTGGCACCATCATGGTGTTCTATGGGTGTTCGTAGAGCAATCGATCGATGGAAAAACCAATTGTTCGATCTGCGCGATCTGTTGCTTGTTAACACCCCAAATAAAAGCCATTATTTTCATGCTGAAATATCTATCAAACTCACCTTTATTCCGTGGCGTTAATTTACCCGTGACAAACTTGTGTTCCATCGTACGAAAAAGATTTCCATATTTATACTTTCTGAAAATACCGAGACAGTTGCGCTTATAGTTAAATTTTATTTTAAATATATAAAATTATAAAATAACTAACGTTTGACTTTTGAATTTCATTTCACTTTTACGCATTTTTATATCTCTATACTTTTTAACACGTTGTTTAGTTGCCAGTTTCATCTCGAGAGTCATACGTCATCTAATTCAATAAGTAAGTACTTCTTTCTATTTTAAACTGCCTGACTATCTATGGGCCAAGGCCCATCAGGCCTGAATGGTCTAGGAGACGTGTACTCCGTAGACATAAGTACGTAGAGTAGGTACCTAATGTTAAACTCTATTATCCATGATCCGCCCACGTTGTCCACCCACGTTGTACACGTTGTACTTAGATAAGTAGACTAGGGGGACCATCTTTCCGGTAGTTCATCAAAAGGTAACGATGCATTGAATTTATCGTTTCGTATACGTGGTCCTTCGACATGTGCAGTTTTTTTAAACCAGTAAGGTGGAAAACAAGCCTGAGGCTCACCTGATTTCGAGGGATTACCGCAGCCTATTATCGCTTGTAACAGCAGTGTCGTAAGTAAGTCATCTTTTTGATTATTCATTATGTATTATCTGTCCGTAAGTATGCGTACTTCAACCGCGCAGACAGACCGCAAAATTTTTCAAACAACGAATCAACAAAACGTCAATGTGCCATCAAAATTTTACAAAAACTCAATAGTAGGTAATTTTATCAAAATTCCGTATCGCAACCTAAGAATGTTCCACAAGCTCCTGAGAGCATTCCCGAAGAGTTTGGTGCAGAAGGCATCTGTCCTCGGGGTCGGCAAGCAGATGCAGATGGGGGAGGCCCGGTGGTACTCCGACCTCATACCTCCGAATCAGTACGACGTGCCGATACCGCCGCGGCTGCAGATCGGCCACGTGCTGAAGGTGTACTGGGAGACCATCCCGCTGTTCGTCACCAGCGCTATCTCCATAGGGCTGGTGATTGTTGCCTTTATATACGCAGCCAGGAATAAGGTACTTTCTTATTCCTACTATACTACTTATAAGACAGAAACCAGTCAGGAGATTATATGTTGCAGTCAGAACCCTTAACCAGTCAAAAGTACTATTGACTAGCAAAATCAGTCAAAACTACTTTTGACCATATGCTTTGGTCAATAATACTTTTAACTGAAATAACAGTTAAAAGTATTTTTGCCCAATGGAGCTGGTTAAAAGTACTTTTGACTGGTATATCAGTCAAAACTCTTAAAATTGGTGGTCGAAAAAAATAACGACAAACGCACATAAATAAACTTTAATATTACTCATACCTATTCTCTTCTTCTCGAGACCAAAACTCTGAGATCACTCTATGTCTGGCGGTCAGCAAGTTTTCGTGCAGACAGGTATTCGCGAGACTCTTAAGCAGATGTGCCATAGCTTTTGGAGCGACACCACATCCGCACCGATTGGCAAATGCGTCTAAAAAGCCTCACCTTGACAGATTTTACTTACAGCGGCCAACCTAAGTGCGCAGCCTGTCCAGAGTCTTCCACATTATCCAGGTTAAGGTGTACCTCAGTAAGCTCTTTGAGGGTACAGTGAATGTGGCTGCACCCACCACACCTTTACGCCCCATTATGTGGATCACGCCCCCGCACTCACCACTCGGGACACAAAGAAGAGGCTCATACAATGCGTCGTATGCTCTCCAGCGACGCCCGGGCCTGGGCGGGAGCGGCGTAGAGCGGGCGTCGCTGGAGACAGTGACAAGGACGGAGCACCCACTGACCCAGGCGTCACCTAAAGCGCATTAGACGGTGGCAACCGGGGTTTTTAGTGGGTATTCTCTGCTGACGTGGAGCGAGTCCCACATAACCTGCTACCCCCCCCGGCCAGCGATCTTCTCATCTCCGGTCATCTCTCAAAACGACGGTAGTGGAGCATCTCACAAAGAACTTTAAGAAATTTATGGTCCTTTGTTATATCTGCCACCTTCTGAAGCAGTTTCCTTATGTCGACTGTATCAAGCTGCGGATAGGTCAACAAAAATGGCCTGCAATCTGATTTGACTAGAACCCAACCTAGATATGCTGGGTGAGTTTTAGGATTTGACTGCAGCAAGACTTACCAGGTCTGATGTGAAATCGTTTATTATTCACTAGCTGTGCCGGCGGCGCCGCACGCTTGGATATCGGATTTCAAAAATAACGAACTTCCATAAAATGGTACCTACATTTTAAGTTAGACCTCTAGCAATACATTGGTGAAAACCGCATTTAATTCCATGCAGTAGTTTTAGCGTAATGCGCGATCAAACATGCAGATAAAAATTTCTCCCGTTTCCTACACACTTCCCGTTACTGCTCTGTTCCTATTAATTGTAGCGTAATGAAAAGTATACTATAACCTGCCCAGGAGTATGAAAAATATTCGTACCAAGTTTCGTTAAAACCCGTCCGGAAGTTTTTGTTTCTATAACGAACATACAGACAGACAAAAAATTTACTGATTGCATTTTTGGCATCAGTGTCGATCACTAATCGATAGTTATTTTGAAAAAATATTTCATGTACAGAATTTACTTCTCTACAGATTTATTATAAGAATAGGTAGAAGATAGAATAGAAAAAGATAGATAGTATAAAATGATTTCAAATTTATTAAAAAATCACTTTTGTATTTACATCTAACGAGTTAATATTACTTTTGACTGATGCTTTTTTGCAGTTAAAATACTATTGACCAAGAGCGTCAGTTAAAAGTACTTTTGACCGCAAATTTGCAGTCAAAAGTATTAATAACCAATATTTTTCAGTCAAAACCACTTTTGACCAACCTGTTCAGTCAAAAGTAGTTTTGACTGATTTTGCTAGTCAATAGTACTTTTGACTGGTTAAGAGTTTTGACTGCAACATATACATATAGATAGATATTCTTTATTGCGCACGATACAATTGACTTAAAACTAGGTATAACAGACACTGGTTGCACAATTTAGGCGGCCATAAAGCTATAAGCGATCTCTTCCAGACAACCTTAGGGTAGAGGATATTAGAGATTATTACTATTAGATATAAGGGAGCGACCTATCACCTTTTCGCTC
The DNA here is from genome assembly GCA_031163375.1 of Conogethes punctiferalis. Classification (NCBI taxonomy): domain Eukaryota; kingdom Metazoa; phylum Arthropoda; class Insecta; order Lepidoptera; family Crambidae; genus Conogethes; species Conogethes punctiferalis. Next base: position 16,479,906 of record CM062081.1, on the reverse strand, counting down.
CAAGACATCCTCACCTGCCCGTGGTGCATCCTGCCGAACAACAAACGAGGCTCTGGCAAACCGACTGGTGGCGGTAAAACCATCACAATAGAAGGCGTAGCTAAGTACCACAAACCGATGATGGGCAGCAGCGTCACCGGAGCAAGAAGCTACGCCCTGCGATCGTTAACCCGCCTGCCCAGCGTGGCGATTATGGGTATATCCTCCAGAAGTTTGCCCTAGGTGGCGAACAACTGGGGAGGCCTATGTCCAGCAGTGGACTGCAATAGGCTGATGATGATGATGACTATTAGATGTGGTTACGTGTTCCTTACAGGTAGATGTGGTGTTCACTACGCACAGCCGCGAGAACATATCGCGCACGATGGATCTGCGGAACCCGTCCGTGCACAAGGTGATCATCATCAACCAGCGCTACGAGCCCTGGCCGGAGATGCAGGACCTCCTGGACAAGATGAAGAGCGCCGAGAAGAGGAACCTCGTCCGCGCCCAGACCTGCAGCCACCCGTAGGGATCCTATGCGAGCTAGTATACGCCCTGCTGTAACAATCGATCGATGGACTCATATGGATAAATCCTTCATCACCATCATCATCATCAGCCTATCGCAGTCCACAGCTGGAAGTCTTTCCAATTGTTCATCACTTTGAGCAAACATCTGGAGAGTTTACCCATACCCGAAGAGGTTTTTAAAGGGTAGGCAACGCGCGTGTGATACCCCTGGTGTCGCAGGTGTCCATAGGCTGCGGTAACCGCTTAACATCAGGCGGGCAGTAGGCTTGTTTGTCACTCAGTGGTATAAGAAAAAATACCACTATGTCCAAACATAGGCCTCTCCAATTGTTCATCACTTTGAGCAAACATCTGGAGACTTTACTCATAATCGCCACACTGGGCAGGCGGGTTGGCGATCGCAGGGCGTAGCTCCTCGCTCCGGAGAAGCTGCTGCTCGTCCGTAGGCCTGTGGTATTTAGCTACTTCTTATGGATCTTTAGAAATGAGCCTATTAATTTGTCAAGTGCTGACAACGCATCGGTGACTCGCCTGGTGTTGCGGTATCTATGGGCTGAAGTGTGCACTTACCATCAGATGACCTTCAGGCACATCCCCCTCTTTGTTCGTGCGATTGTTATAGTAGGGCACCACCGTGTTGTACCCGATACATCCTTTAGAATCATACGTTCTCAACCTGTATGGTGCCACCCTATAAAAGAAAAAAATATCGCATGCGCTGGTTGGTACTACATTTTGGTTTCTAAGATAGCTAAATTAAAATCAACAACATACTTATATTTTATTTTTTGGCTATTTTTTTTTATTCATTATATATTTACACAGGTAAAATACTTTTTTTTAACTTTATTTTGAATCACATTTCATAATCATCTTATTTAGAACATTTCATTGTGTTAGGCTTATTTTAATTTCCCATTCTTTGTAACTGCTAAAGCGATACCAAAAAGCAATCGTCTGTCACTGATTTTAAAATACCAAGCACTTTTAGCCCTTTAAGTTCTTAAGGAGACCCTGAAAGTGGCCCATTTCGGCTATAAGTACTTAATTTGTGTAATTAATCGGTGTCTCTATTGCTACTCCTTAAGCTTTCAGTGCAAACTAAATGGGAACTGTGAATAGAGTTAACGTTTATTGAATGTGAGCAACAAGTTGATTTGTTGTGATACGCATTGTGTAATGGTGTAGTGATTGATGAGTGAATTAATTGTAAAACATTTTGAATAAATGTATTTTAACTGATCTATTTTATCTTTTATCTTGATTATCTATAATAATTAAAGTAACGGTAGGTAGGTGTAGTTAACATTGTTTGGATATGAAGATAAGTAACTATCTATCTTAACAAAAGCTCGGTCTTAAATATTGGGTAGAGAGAGCGGACAGACAGAGGTAGCTTACCGACATCGGCATGGCACGGGAGTGGCGGTAACTGACTATATTTATAGTGATTGATTTAGTTGCTTGTTTCTGTTTGCGCAGTGACTTGGGCTTACCTTTCCCTTTCCAACAGGGGCGAGGAAGCCGCTATAATGTGCGTATCTATCATCTACGATTATAAAAAAAACTACCAAGCTGAGGGTTTTGATAAACTGGCTCATCATAGTGACTTCTTTCGCCTGATAAAAAGCTAAAAAGACTTCAATGACACACTTTGGAACCTACATATCCTATTTCATATAAGTAATGTAGACATGTCATTTCTATAATGACAAGGTTTTAAAGTTTAGGATACCATATTTTGACTATACTTGATAATACTTCCAGACAGAACAGGTGCAATAACCGCGCCGTGAGACGATAATTCGTAAACGCGCCTTCGAGACGTCTCTGCAGGGCTCCTTGAGCCCAGGCCGGGCGAGGGCTGCTAGCCGAGTGCCGAGTGCCAAGCACCACTCAGCAGGCCCTCGCAAATCGGTCGCGGAAAATGTTGCGACTGGGAGAAATAACAAGTAACATCCTGTAAGCGTGCTTTTAGATAAATAAATAATAAATAACCCAAGACATGCCACGCTGGGCCACTCATCGCCATCTAGCCCCAAACTAAGCCGAAGCTTGTACTATGGGTACTAGACAACTGATAAACTTACTATACTTTTTTTTTGTAAATAAATACATATTATACATAGAAAACACCCAGACCAATAAAAACATGCATGTTCATGAACACAAATGTTTGTACTGTGCGGGAATCGAACCCACGACCCTTGGCTCAGAGGGCAGTGCTCACTACCAAATGAGCCATCGAGTCAGCTTTTAGATTAGTGTTTGTCTGCACGTCGTATAAGCTCGCATCTAGAGACGCGTAGTTTTTTTTTATTGTAGCTCGCCATAATGGCTTCTCTACGCCTGATGGAAAGCCAAAGAGAAGCCTAGTCGCTGTGACAACGGGCAAGTAACTGGTAGATATTAAACCGACTTCAAAAAAAACACAAACGACCAAAACTAAAAAGCGATAAATAACGTAAGTAATTATATCCTTAATACATATTATATGTGTAACTATAATTATTTAAATATTACAATTATCACTTATTTTTGGCGTCGGTGCCAGTAGGGCCTCAGCTCGCCTGATATTAAGCGACGTTAGAACTCCCACCTACCTACTTTCTTGAAACGAGCCCTTTTAGTATGAAAAAATACTTCGTTAATCCTATAAACTTTGCTGGTAGGTATAATGTACCTACTACATCATAGGTATCGCATTTCAATCCAGCTCAAATGTAATGGAACGCGGAGTATAAAATGGTATAATAAAACAACCGTCTCGTATCGTTTCCAATATTTTTATTTTTAAATTAGTGGCAGTGAAGATGTGTCGGATACGTCGCTTCCGGTGAAGCGGTGCTGCGCCTGCGCCCGTCCAACTACTCAACTTAACTCTACGGTCTTGGGACGCTTGGGAAAAAAAGAAAATTGGATAACTTCATCAGTCAAAATAATAATAATTTTAAAATCTAACCACGGAATATGGTGACAATGGGACCAACTTGGAAGTACTTTCAAACAAAAAAATCTCTATCTAACTCGATTCATAATTCTCGGAGATATATGGTAACATATCTACTTAAGACAACAAAAAAAACCGGCGAATTGAAAACCTCCTCTTTTTTGAAGTCAGTTTAAAATGATAATATTTCACACGTGTGATAGAGTCCATATAAAAAAAGACAATAATATCGTCCGAAAATGGTTAAAAATAACTTGGCATACGTAATCATGCATTGGCACAGACAAAAAAGCTCTTGATGGACTGTTTCTTGTGCCTATTACGATTCAAGATGGCGCAATCATTCTCCTCGTAGAGCTATCAACAAAAGTAGCCATAATTTCTTAAGGATTGCCGAATGAACGCCCTCACACGCATCCAATCCGAAAGAAGAATTATTTTTAGAAAATCCACTTCTAATGCACATAATATTATAGTATTATTTTAATGTTACCCTGTATAAAGGCATAATTGGAAAACTGTATTAATTAGCGTTAATTATTTTAGTGTTCTTGTGAGACACGGAATTTTATGTTTGAGTCCATTTGATTCATTCGGGCAACCCGTAAGATTTTTGCTTTAATAACAAATCTATGAAGATCACTGCTTAATTCATTAATCAGGTGGAAAATAACAAAACAGCATCCCAAGACTTCAAAAACCAATTGAATTTTACAGTATGATGTGCCGATTCATATAATACTTATTATTTGTTTACAAGTAGGATTCACAGGTCATCGTCGAACGACTTATTGGCACAATGTCAATACAAAACACATAATGTATTTCAGAAACAAACAACCTTTAGGTTTCTTTTTTATTAAAATTATCTAATTTTTTTTTTGAACAAAATTCTCATTATGTCCTTACCTAAGTACAATTGATTGAGTAAAAATAAATATTTTTTTTCTTACGTGAGATCAGGAATCGTTTAGGTGTTTAAAGCTGTATAACTTTGTCTATGAAATACATTACAAATTATACAAATACATACAAAACTGTTTGGCACATAATATTAAAATGAAAATTGCTCACTAAGTGCTATACACTGTTGGTTATGATATTAACTAACATTTATAATTTTACGTATTTGTTACCGAGGGTGGCGTGACGCCAGACGCGGTGACTAGACCGGGAATCGAGTTTATTTACCAGACATTTAGGCTCAATTGCGTCAAATAGGATTAAACGCTAACGTGGGATTACCATATTTATTACTGGAGCCGTCTAAACCCTTCTCGCTTATTTAAGCCCAAGTTAAGTACAATCGTATCCGAAAAAATGTAGGTAACCATGAATGAGGTTACAATCGCTTCTACTACCTATTTTCTCCTTTCAACGACAACGAAGACTAAACTTTTAAATGCAATTATTCGCTTGCGTCATTTGGTACTGGATCCGGGGACAAGGACCTGCATGGTTTGGTGTCGGCATCATAGTTTTTTTATTTTTAGATATTGCAAGAAGCATATCTAATAAAATAAATTATTTCAAATTTGAGCATGATATTTCCAGAATTGGCCTATTCAGAACAGCTCGTAGTTGAATTTGATAAAACTAGGAAACAAACCTGCTATCTTCGCATCCCAAGAGCTTAAGATGACACTAAGTTGTTTTCTCCATTCAAACCATGTTTTATTTTTATTACCAATACTTATTTTTTAAATAACACCTTTCTTTTTCTCATTGATTCATCACCACCAAAAACCATTTACTTACCATTTATTTACTGGCGACCAATGATAATCGACCATTGAGTCTTTCAAATCCAACGCTAGCTTGACTCTTAACTTTATCCAGGGCTTAAATCAGAATATTCCCGGTTCTAGTCCCGGTCTCGCAGTCACCATCAAGGAATCGCTCACAAAACGTAAGTCCCATCGAAAAACTGCTTCTTTACATCGTATTAGTTATCTAACGTTATGGTATATTCAAATTATGTACCTAGTAGGTACCGATAACCTCGTTATAATACTGTTTTGGCGAATGAACAAATGGCGAGCTTTAGAGCTATCAGTCAGCACTATTGATTCTCAGATCTGTGAAAATTGAAGCTATGCAATTATAGTCTGTCTTTGAAAATTTTACTATGTATTATAATTATAATCAACGATTAATTTTATAAATTTATGTTGAACCAGTGTCAGATATCAAACGATAGTACTTGAGTTTTCATCATATAGGAGGTTGGGTAAAGGATAGTTCAAATATGTATATTACGAGTAGCTATGAATATTTCGTACTAACTTAATACATCGCTTGATTTCAATACACAACTGGTTCAAGACTATTTTTAAGTTTTGTAAAAATTTAGACATAACAATATTGTCTTTCATAAGATCGTGATGTTTGTACAATATCATTAACACTAGAATAGTAGTTGCTTAAGGGAATGGGGTTCTTCGTTTATTTTTTAACAAAACGGTTAGATACGTTTTTCTTCAAATCTGAGAATCATAAGCCCAATTAAAACGATACCACTGTCGATCCGCCTGTACAGCCAGCAACATTAAACCCAAACCTAGCTTACTGGTAAAACTCACAGCGCTGAAAAAGTCTTAACAAGTTAACGTGTCGACTTTAATGTCAGTGACTGTACATATTGTACTCGTGGACCCGCGCCGGTGCGAATTAGTGCAATAACTGAATGGGACAATGGATCTTTTAAATATTCTATTATAGTAGGTAGTAACAATTCATTAGAAAGTATTCATTACAGAAACAAAGTTACAAAAAATAATCGTTGATATTCCTTAAAAACGAAAAGTTGATATTCTTTAAAGTTGTTAAAATGAAAAACAAAGAGAAAAAAAAATAAAAGAATTATCCAATTCGGGTCACAATACTCGGAGATCCTCTTCCTTTTATGAAGTCAGTTAAAAACAATAAGCGTATTCCTAGATACGTTTCCAAAGTTTCGGGCCAGTAACTTCTTTGAAAAATAAATAATGTATGTTAGCTGTGAAATGACCAGAAATCCTGAAACTTCAGTTACACCACTCACTCGACCGAAGCGAAGCTGCGCAAGCGATCCACGTCCACAAATTATTTTTACAATTTACTCCATTATCCTATACACATAAAAATATGAAAACGAAACTTTTTAACTAGATATAATATAATGTGCGTAACGAGTCGTAACATCATAGACTCACCATTACCTGTACAAACGAACCGCATCAAATCAAACAAGTTTTAACCACTGCACGCGAATTTATTAGACCCTGTTCAGATGATAAGCGTTCAACGCGCGTTTTGACAGCGCGATGGTTGTTAGCGCGTTATTAAAACGCGCGTTGAACACTTGTCATCTGAACACACCCAAAGGCCTCATTCGCACGGAAGTTTTTAAACGCCTGTTTAAAAAGGGTTCAAATTGAATAAATGCATTTTCAATTATACGTTCATACGACAGCCCTTTTAAAACGCGAAAATGCATTTTTATATGTTTGAACGCTTTTTTAACGGGAATGAGGCCTTAATGACACATTACCTACTCGATCTTCAGAAAATTTCCCCGAATAGAGGACTAGAGACTTTCATAAAAATAAAAATTTAAATGTATTGTGGTGGTAATTTTAAGTCAGTGGTTAAAACTTCCTTGTGTCAAATCGAAGGAATAACGCAACTTCGATCGCTGCCGAAAACTCGCACGAGTGACTTCATATTCATACCGGCTGGTCAGAGAATGGTAACTAGCCCAAGGAACAGAATACCATGACTCAGGTATTAAACGCAAACATTAATTATTTTAAAACAACAATAAAAAAACCCTTGCCATTCCGATCATTTAGCTACCTAAAGAGGAATAGATAGCTGCCTCAATTGGAAGAAATTTGCATTCAATCCATTCAACCTATATAAAACAAAAACTATTACTCATCCACACAATATCATTTCATTGTTAAAACCCTTTCACTCTACCACTGCCAAAATATAAAATGAAACGTTCTTAATGTTTATTCATTTCCAATCCAATAGTATAAATCGTTCCGTGTACAAAAACTTACGATCTTTATTAAAATGAACGAAGAAATTAACTATTACAGGAAGCTTCGAATTTATTTGAATGTTTATTCTTATTATTATTATAAGTATATATAAAAATGAATTCCTGTTCGTTAGTCTCGCTAAAACTCGAGAACGGCTGGACCGATTTCACTAATTTTTATCTTGAATTATTTGTGGAAGTCCAGGGAAGGTTTTAACTTTGGTGAGTGGTTAAAGGTGAATAACCGGGCGGTACGGAGTCTGTCGGGTTAGCTAGTCATAGATAAAATCAATTTGTTAAAGTAGGTACAGTCGACAATCAATATAATAGGCAACAACCATTCTCTGGCCGACGGTAAATGCGCGCCACCGGTACCGTAATACTAACATCAGTTATTATTATTACTATTTAGAATTTTCATTCTCGTCAGAAACACCGATAATTGAGCACCGAGAAAGTTGTAGAGACAACACACATAATTTTGAAGTCACTAATGTGTACAACGTGCTTTCATTTGAAACTTAAATGTTGTGGTGTAGCACTCACGGCCCCTAGCCTATAAAGTATACGGGTATGCAAAACTAAATCTTTAGTGGATTTTTTATGGTAGAACAGTGACACAAATGAACCTACAGTGGTTTTGACGTGTCTTGCTAAACACTTGACATGGGCGAAATATCCGCATTAACTCTACACGCGAGTTATGAGTCCATATTATAAAAAAAGAACCCACAATGACTTTCCGTGATTATGTCTGTCGAATGATTACAGAGGGGGCAAACGGGCCGTCTGGTGATAAGAGTTTTTATCAGCCCATAGGTATAATACTAAGTGGGATATCTCTCGGAAATATCTCTCAGATCTTCATTTGTTCAAAGTTTCCAAACCCGAGCGGAAATAGCTATTGTGAACACCCAAAGGGGCATGGAAGGTGCTGCATTTTTTAGGCTTGCTTTTTGTTGCTTTTATTTCTTGAAGGAAATTTGATTGCTGACCAATTCGATGTGACAGCCCGAATACTTATTTATTAAGATCACCAGACTTTAACAATAGAATAATATCGATAAAATGTTTTTTCAAAGACTCAGTTTTGCACCAAACGTATAAATTTTTGTAGGTAGCCGTGAATAAAGCAGAGTGATAGGGAAACGCTTTCAAAAACTTACATTTTCTTAAATATTGCTTTGAGCATACCACATATTCGTAACAAATCGGTTTCACCTACAATCATTGAACATTAAGAAATCACTATTCAGTCAATTCAGAAAAGTTCGTTTCATAAATTGTCCCAACCGGAGATCGAACTCGGAACCTTAAAATCGCGCTTTAGGCGAAAACATTTTTGTCTCTACATAAATAAACATAGAAATTCTTCCGTTTTAAAGTCGGTTGAAAACGAATAACTATGCTACTGAGATATTGACGATACCCTGAATCAAATTGCCAATAATTAACAAAACGTAGTTTTTAAAAACATGTCCCTTTCACTCCTTAAAAAAATTGTAACAGCGAATCCATAGGGTCGTATCGTATGTACTCGGCTAACCATTGATTTCAAATCTCCGTCGTAACGAAACGTGTTACAGCTAGTTTCAATAGCGATAATAATTTATCAAGAACCAATTAAATTTATGACGAGTGACAATATCAAACCTTAAAAATAAAGGCTCTATGATTATAATAATGGATCAAAACACCAAAAGTGTAAGCCGGTTCATGAAATATTCGTTTTGAAACGTCTACAAGTACGAGATACAGAAACGAGTTGAACACATCCTTTTAATTTATTGTAAATTGTGTGTTAGGCGATGAGCACACGGAATCGTTTCAAATGATCTACCTAGGCAACTGGAGACTTTAATGATGTTGAATTTACTCCAATTTATTGCGATCTTTTTCGTTATATTGACACACACTCTAAAAAAATTCGACCTGTGTTTATCGCCTAACACTTTAGCCGCGGCCACACATTGGATTCAACTTTGCGTCCAATCACTGTCCAATGCCCAATACGAACGCGCTCAATGTCTTCATTATATCAAAGTACCGATACACACATTGGTGCATTGCGCGCAAAACGTTACGTTGGTGCAAATATCTTCAATGTGTGGCCGCGGCTTTACAGTAAATGACAAGATGACATTTCGATCCAAAATTAAGTTCTAACATATTTATTATTTTAGGTAAACCTTGTTAGCACGTAATTCTGACCTACACAACACAAGGCTATCATTCGAGCGCGACTGTACATAGTAACACACTATTTCACTTCAATCGAAAAATTAAGTAGGTATGAGGTAGTATAGTTGAAAGTATTATATTTTCATGAACCGTTTTAAAAATATCAAATAATAGACAGTAAGATCACAAAAGACACATTTAACACCAAGACTCTGACACAATCGCTGAATCAACTCACGCGCACCTCGCAAGTGCAGCCAATCTCGTATTCAATAATCATAATAATTTAATAATCGTAATATTACACCTTAAATAACTATACAATTTATGAAACCCCGCGGGGCTGTAAAACTTATTAGACTTCATTTATATCATACATTAGTGTGATTCCCTCACGTATCTGTACTATACAAAAATTAAAAACATTATACAGTAATACTACGATACCATAGAGCTAGTAAATACAAGAATTACGCTACCAATACCCATGGCATGATGTCGCGTCGCGATCAGTGGCGGTATAATCGTATTTTAGTTACAACCTCTTTTATAACATCCAATTTATTAATTAATATCATTTATTATATCTATTATATAATGCTTGCTCTCTCTGAAACATCGTCTTGTTTGGAACTGATCGTCTCCAGGGACGTCTGCTAGGTCTCACAACACCCACTCCCACAATTGGAACCAATCACAACAACTTCCAATTTATTCGCTGTCAATTACTACATCATATAACTTCTCGCGAATACATATGCACATATTATTTAACCGAATATGTGAGCAAATTTATTTGCCTTTGATCAGTAATAGGTACGCGCTTACGCCGATACCGAAGTATAATAAGACGTACTACTTTTTTTTCATATTTATTGTATTCCTCGAGTCTTACACACAATGTAATTGTGGTGTTATTATAATTTAGACCTTAACGGCTTGACAATACAGGTTGCTACAGTTGCAGAAGTTATATTCAGTAACTTATATCCCAGAACATTAGGCCACCACGAACGTGGACACGCAGATGCGGTGCGAACGAAAAGGAAACCGCGCGGGTCGCGCCGAAGCGAGCCGGGCCGGAACTGGACAGACATTACAACTAAGAACATTGACGATTCTCGATGATAAACGTTTTGTGCTCCCGTTACGTCCTGTGACATCGGTTATAATACACGCTAGTGAGGGGCGGGCGGACCCCGCCGCTCAATTTTTCTTAACAAAAATTAGGAAGTCAAATTGTCTTATTATAATTCCGCTATTTATTAACTAGGGATCGGCGGGCGCCGCGAGGCGACTCCGCGTCAAATTTCATAAAAGTCTCTAAGCATCCACTGCGACTTCGACCTCCAGCTCCTCACTGTAACTCCTCACCTCCGACGCGGCGGCGCGTCGGGCGGGCGGTGCGGCGCGGCTCAGCGCGCGGCGATGCGGCACAGCGCGTGGCGCACGGCGGCGGCCGCGGCCGGCACGGCGGCGCCGCACAGGCCCGATCAGAGCCGGTCCTCCTCCTCCTCCTCCTCGCCCTCGTCGCCGGCCTCCTCGTTCTCCTCCCGGTAGCCCGGGTGCTCGCTGATCGCATAGTAGTTCCCGTTGTAGATCACGCCGAGCTCGCGCAGCGCGTCGCCCCGTATCGTCGCCTTGATCGTCCAGTTGTAGCAGTCGTCCGACTCGGACTCGCGGTCGAGCCGCTCCACGTCGAGGATCTTCGAGCTGAGCCGCTCGAGGATGATGCCGATGTCCTTGATCGTGAGGTGCCTCTTCTGGTCGACGCTCAGCTGGTCGATGAGCAGCAGGAACTTCTCGGAGGTGACCGCCTCGTCCTCGACGAGCGTGTTCTCGGTCTCGCTCTCGGAGGAGTCGCGGTCGCCGCGGCGCGCCGACTCGGCGTCGAGGAAGCGCACGTGGCCCTTGGGCCGGCCCTGCGGCGAGGCGCGCGGCTGCGCGTCCTGGATGGGCGAGGTGGCGACGCTCTTGTGCACGGCGATGCGGCGGCCCTCCTCGTGCAGCGCGCAGCAGTGGAAGTCGCACTCGTCGGGCGGCGGGCGCGCGGGCGGCGCGTGCGCGTGCGCGTGGGCGTGGGCGTGCGCGTGGCCGTGGGCGGGCGCGGGCGAGGCGGCGCCGGCGCGGCACTCGGCCGTGTGCACGTGCACGGCGCCGGGCGGGTGGTCCAGCGAGCCGGCGGCGCGCGCGAGGCGGCGCGGCGCCGGGCCCGGCTCGTCGTGGTTGACGACGGTGATGTGCGGCGGCGGCGGCTGCGGCCGGTCCAGCGACGTCTGGATCACGAGCGAGGGCCGCCGGTCGGGCTTGGCCTGGCGCGAGGGCGAGCGCGCTGCGGGCGACGCCTGCGGCCGCTGGTCCCAGTGCAGCACCACCGTGACTCGCCCCTTGTTGTCCATGATCTTCCATGAAGGTGTTTCATCGTGCAATTCGAGCGCGTGGATCGTCTCGCATACTATTTTTGGTATTGCCGATATCGCTGGAAATATCAATTGATATTATTACAATAGGGAATTGAATACGATTTCTAAACTCTACCTACTGCTTTTTTCACAGGGCATTTAATTCGCACAAATCCAGCAACAAATGTATTGTAGGTATACCTACTCGTTATTAGGTAATTTTATGAAGTCTTATACGTATAACACTACGCCCACAGAGACTTTATTTTACATGCAGGCACATCGTAGTGGCTTCCCCTTGCCTTATGGAAAACAAAGAGAAGCCCAAGTTGCTGCGGCTACGGACGCGTAAGCAGCCAGAAGCACTACACGGGTGCTTCGTCGAGTGCTCGACAGGCGGGCAAACCCTACCACTAGCTAAGAAGCTGAAATCTCAAGATGTCCAGCCTTGATGACGTCGACCCCCGTGGGGTATCATCGCTCCCCTACCGCAGTATCAGCACGGAGGGTGCACCAGTCCTCTCAGCTCAGTGCCACCTCCTCTAGCTTATGGGTTCTGACCAGCCTTGATGACATCGACGCCTTGGGATACCATCGCTCCCCTACAGCAGCAGTAAGACGGAGGGTGCGCCAGTACTCTCAGCTGAGTGCCACCTCCGGCAGCCTATGAATACTGACCAGCCTTGATGACGTCGACGCCCGTGGGGTACCATCGCTCCCCTACCGCAGCAGTAACACGGAGGGTGCGGCAGTCTTCTCAGCTGAGTGCCACCTCCGGCAGCCTATGGGTACTGACCAGCCTTGATGACGTCGACGCCCGTGGGGTACCATCGCTCCCTCTGCCGCAGCAGTAGAATGCAGGTGCGCAGTCTTCTCAGCTGAGTGCCACCTCCTGCAGCCAATGGGTACTGACCAGCCTTGATGACGTCGACGCCCGTGGGGTACCATCGCTCCCTCTGCCGCAGCAGTAGAATGCAGGTGCGCAGTCTTCTCAGCTGAGTGCCACCTCCTGCAGCCAATGGGTACTGACCAGCCTTGATGACGTCGACGCCCGTGGGGTACCATCGCTCCCCCTGCCGCAGCAGCAGCAGCACCGTGTTGGGCGGGAGGGTGCGCCAGTACTCTCCGTCCTCGACCTGAGTGCCGTCACTCTCCAACACCAGCCGCACCGGCTCGCTCGCTGCTACTGATAACTTCTCTTTCCCTGGTGAGAGAAATGACATTTAGGAACAAATGAAGAATTTGTATTATTATAAAAACAATTATTATTCACTAGCTGTGCCGGCGGCGTCGCACGCTTGGTTATCGGCTTTCGAAAGCAACGGATTTCCATAAAAAAGTACTTCCTAAATTTTAAGTTAGACCTCTAGCAATACATTGGTGAAAACCGCATTCAATTCCATGCAGTAGTTTTCGCGTGATGCGCATTGAAACATACAGGTAATAATTTCTCCCGTTTTCCCAACACTTTCCTTCACTGCTCTGCTCCTATTGATTGTAGGAATTGTAGTAGGATTGTCATCGGTCTGTGGTATTTAGCTACGCCTTCAATTGTGATAGTTATACCGCCACCAGTCGGTTGCCAGCGCCTCGTTTGTTATTCGGCAGGTGATGTTGGCTTGGAGCGAAAAGATGATGGGTCGCTCCCTTACATCCCTCCAGATGTTTGCCCTAACCTAAGTGGCGAACTACTGGAGAGGTCTATGTCCAGCAGTGGACTGCAATAGGCTGATGATGATGTTATAACAGAGAGTGCACCAGTGTTTGAATACACGCTTTACATGTGCGCTTTTATTTTTCCTGCTTATATTACAATATGTATTTTTCATATCGGAAACATTTTCTAGGTGCTGTAAATAGGGGGGCAGTATACGATCAAGTGTTAATGAGTCATGGCTGAGTGGGTCTGTAATCCGCTTAGCACCAGCCCAGTAAAGCCATCTGACCTGCTTCCAGTGTCTGCTCGCTCGGTCAGTGGGCATCGTGCATCGGACAGACACGGGGACGAAACGATTCGACGGAATTCAAAAGTCAAGTAGTATGTTATGTACGTACCTACTTTACGTGCGAAATCTATTCCTATAAATATCGAAAAAACACTTTTTTGGGCGAGAGACGGCAGACGAACATGAACACTGGTTTTTCCAGGTACCTTTTATGTGCCAAACAGTACCAAAACTCTGCTCCACGACCGTAACTACGAGTATGATGTGGTATTGAGGGGCAAAGCCCTACCATTAAAGTACCAAAAACTAAGACAAATTGTTACAATACCACCTAACAAATAGTTGTTATCACGCTTTCAGTCAGACGGGGATCTCTACAACCATCTTCTTCGCTTGTTCATCATTATTAAGTAAGTATTTAATAGTAGTTCTTAAAAGATGAGTTATATGTATATGTGGTAATTGATTTAGGAGCCCGTGCTTCGAAGGCAATTGTACTAAGAAAACATCTTTTCTTCAAAATGAATTTGCGCTGGTCTTAAGTCACAGTTCACAATGGAGCTCACCAAATAAAAACCAGCCTAGATTAGGTATCTCAAGATTAGGTATAAGTCTCGAAGAAGAAGGAGTCCACCAAAGAGTTCCATAGTTTGGCGATATTCCTAACCTACTTATAAACAATGCTGTTCTACCTTAAATTCTGCTCTAGCTACAGGCTTCTATCACCCAAGACCATAATAAATTAGTTCTTATAAATCTAGTATTTATGCCAGCTATTTTTATACCTGCTATTCTTAACCAGTTCAACAAATTTTCCGCGTATTATCCCAACTAGCTCCTACAAATAAGTCAATTACTAATGTGCCAGCCGGGTACACCGAATTGAGCGGGATAACTTCCTCGTAACCTAATAATGTCAATAATAACTGCATAATAGGCCTTGCACTCCGCCTAATAATTCATTCGGAGGCCTAATTCGCTGCAAATAGACCTATACCTACACATTTGACGGGTTAATACTGATGCAGGTCATTTATTTCGTAGCGGGTTAATGAGTAAATAGTTTACCCTTGTTTTGTAGTGAGTTTCAAGACTTAGAGAATTGTCCGTGTGGTTTCCGAATTTAGCACAGGACCCCTATTTTATCCCGTAGGTGCGCTAGAAGGTGACTAAAGTAAAACTAGGAATCGTTTACCGGGGCAAAAATGAAACCTGCGTCCACCACCCAGTCTGACAAGCTATGGCAAAATGACTCCAAATGACACTTGTCGTAGGGGGTGGCAGGATGGTGGTTTTGTAGTGTTTGTTTTACTAATTTGGTTCGGCCCTAAACTTAACAAACATATTTGCTTCAATCGTACGTCAAACGCGTAGCTTTGAGCTTTAGACAAGAAAGCGGTCCCTATTTCTAAAATTGCCTCAACAAAGCATGGAGCTTCGGATCTAAAACAACGTAACTATAAAGCGCCATTTTTATTGCCCTATAAAATAGTGCCCTACAAAAGGCGGACTTAATACCGCATAGGTGTTTCGTCATTACCTAATTATATTATAAGGGCTTTTACATTTTAGCTAATTTTAATTAGGGTGATATAAAACCTGTTAGATCATTATGTAACAAGCAAGTTGATTTCTTCATAAATCCTAGTCGTACATCTTATAAAGTTTGACGGAATGGATGTTTTACTCTTTCACGCAAAAACTACGTAAGATAGCTCATATATCACATCATTACATAGACTAGGGCTGCAGGTAATAAGTAACAAGTATAAATACTTAGGGCAGTCCAAGATTTTGCGCCGTTTCAATAACTCGTTATGTTAATTTCTAGGTAGGTTCACTACGTAGGTACTACACTCACCTCTATGTATCAACTCCTCAAAACTTGTGACCACCAACCCCTTCCTTACGTTCCTCGAACTGTCCCATATCTTGAAAGGCCTCTTTCCTCTAACCTCCTGCGACACAACAAAAATCACAGATCAAACATTTATAGCCACGTGATTCAATACATTTATTACACTAATTAAATGCACGTAAGAAAATCTTTCATCAATGGATATTTTACGTAAGATTGTTCAGATTAATATCAATTATGATGATATGTTCATCAGGTGAAATCAATAATACATTTCACCATTTTAACTTTTAAGTACCTACCGGCATTTCCAGACACATTAAAAAAGCGGTAAGGTTTCGCGCCTGGTAATGAAGTTGGGCTTTGACAGGTTAAGCCAAAATCTAATGACTTATTACCTAGATTATAGGGTATGGAAGTGGTAAAGAAAGTGGTTTGATCACACTTTTAATCAACTTATTCGGAATTTAAGTATATCTATCATATTTTCGTTTTGTAAAAGATACAGGAATATAGGTAAACTTAACAAACTTTAATATTGTTTCGAACGTCTCTACCATTTTTCAATCTAATTTATTACATTATGGCATGTGTACAAGAGACTGGAACTCTATTTTTATAAAAAAAATCTTCGTACATAACAATAGACTCAATTTATAAGTCTCATTATAAGAGTTTTGAATTATAAAACTCGAGTTTTGAAGTTACTTACCTATATTGTAAGGACATAAATAGTGTGCGCATTGATAAAAGATATTCTATTATAAAAAGGTTGTAGTTTTTTAATAGTTGCACCCATTTTACAAAATAGTTATGTATTTTACCTATTTAGATAGATAACGCATAAAATATGTATAAATCAGAGTTAATTTTCGAAATCAGGTCATGATAGGGAGTAATCGAACCCGGAACCTGCCGCGCTTTTCAAACTCGTCAAAAAGACGTTACTAAATTCCCTTTTACAGTCCGATAAGTAGTTTAAGTAGGACAATTTTTTCACGTAAAGTCATTTTTCTGTTTTGAAAGTTTGGTTGTTTCAAAGTTTTGAATTACGTCTGTCGCTATTTTATTAAGAGTGCGGTATACGTGACATTAGTAGAGCATTGGGCCTCTCCCAATGCTCTCCCTATGTCCAGCAGTGGACTGATACAGGCTGATGATGATGATGATTATACATAACACATAGAGCAAAATGTATTCCAGGACATTTTAACATGGATGCAACTTTTAAAAGAGGTTGTGTGCGTAATTATATCCTCCAATGGTCATCTTCATCAAAATATTTTTTTATATTTTATTCAGTGATAGTGCACAGGTGCTCATTATTTGGTGGATTGAATGATAGAAAAAGATAAATTTTATTTCATATCTTAAAAAACATTATGCATAGCAGGAAAAATTGCTGCAGCTTTTGTTAATTAGAATACATTTTCCAACTCTCTGCCTTTCTAGAGATCGTCATTAATATTTATTCTAAATCTATTTTCAAATTTACCTACAGTGCTATTATCGATAAAACAAGAGTTTCCAAAAATTATATAAAAATGTATTGCAAAATATTTCAAATTAATTAACTGTATGAAATACTCAACTTAAAATATCATTATGCATACAAATACTACCTATGCATTCGTAAACTATCCCATACTAAGTATTACTCAACTTTCATTCCATATCCTTTAATAGTTTTATACCTACTAAGTTTATTGTATTAGTATAATGCATTATCATAGTGTGAAGTAGATAGGCACGCAAGTCAATTTAGATTGAAGTATTATAAGTTGGTATATGTGCGTGACATATCTAGTCGACCTTAATTTGTCCCTTTATTCGATTAAAATGCACTAGTAGCCCTGAATAGTTCGTTACAGCATGTCAAGGTTGGCCTAGACACGAGAGTGTGGTGCTCCGAGAGAATAGGTCGTTAGAGCGCTCCGAGGCTATCTAGTGCTAAAGTAGCTGCTTAACAAGCCTTCCAGCCCTTGCACTGAAGCGACAAAAGTATGCCACTAATACATCGTCTTAGTAGGTCAACAAATTACGTGATTCAACAAGCGGTATTCGACATACCCTATATCGTTCGAAATATAGCACATTTTAGCCGAAGATATAAGATAATTAACAGCTGTCCGACAAGCGTATGTTTACAAATGACATCAATTATATCACCATTCAAACGAGCACGTGACTCATCAAACCATCACTGAGGGTGCACTGTTATCGAGCTGAGCGCTGCACAGGCGCTAGCGTAGTGCGCTCGTAGCCTGCACTGGCCGCCCGCGCCCTGCAGCGGTGCAACGCCCGTGCGACCTCCGCCCGCGCCCCGCCCACCCCGCGCCCCGCACGCACTGTGCGTTGACCCACTGACATCGCCGCCCTGCACGATCTTTAATCTAGACTAGGACTTAACTGAGCTAGAACTTAACACATCCTACACTCATCATCGCGTCGATTCCCTCCTCCGGCCGCTGCACCCTCGCTTAAAAGAGTACAAATCGCGGCTTAAAGAGATCGCTGCCGGCGTCGAACGTACCTCCTGGATTTCGACTATCATGGTTAGCACTGTGTTAACTGAAAGGCAGTCTATGTTAGTGATAAACAAGGTTGGTGTTGTGTGGTACGTGTGGGCGGCTGCGCGCCGGCTGCGCGCCGCGGCCGCACTGAACGTAACCGGGTCGCGAGTCCCACGCCCAGCCGGGGGCGCCGCCGCCCCCCGCCGCCCCGCCCCGCCGCCCTCGCCCGCCGCCCTCGTCCTCCGCCCCGCCGCCCGCACTGCAGCGCCGTAATCTCTTGATACCGTAAGATCTTGAAATTAGCGATGATGCACTTTCGGCGACTGGGGCGGGCTTACACCGGCCCTACCAGTCGGAAACTTATCGCGGAGGTTTGGTTTAGGCAAAAGCACGACGATTCCGTTGTTGCACTTTTCGAAGTGGTTATAGGAAAAATTTTGATGTGTAAAAGCATTAGTAGTAGAAAGCTTAAAGAGGTTTTTTTAATTGGGTTTTTATTTTGCCGTTTTACGTTAACCTTTAGGTACCTATTTTATTTTTATTTATTTTTTATTTATTTTATTTATTTATATTTTTAGAAAACACGATTTAAGTAGATAAATACATACCTAATAATTTGTAACATAATAGGTAAATAAAATTTAATTCGACCTGAGATCATAAATTTCATAGCTTTGCTCTACATGACCGTAAATTTTCAGTAATTTTCAAAGGCAGGCATGCGGTTAACTACTCGTAGAAGTTTAGGTGAAATGAAATGAAATGTTAGTGCCTACAACGTTAAATTTTTACTAGATATTTTAAAAAATATAACAAAGCAACAGGTAAATGCAATTAGGTTGAGAATTTGGTAAGTAATGTAGTTAGAAAGAGCTACTCTTTTGGAGATTATAAGGGAATAATGAAATATTTCATTATTGGCGTCTAGGTGCTCACATCATACAAATATTAGAAAGAGGAAAGATTTGTTTGTTTATTTGTATGAAAAGCCTTCAAATTTTTCGTGTGGTTTCCAGACTTAGAATAGGAACACCCTATCTCACCTTGTAGGTGTCGTAGCCGACGACTACAGGAATATCAGGAAACGGACAGCAGCGTTTACCTGCATACAAATAAAACTCACTGCGGTCACCAACCCGCCTGCTAGTTGAGTAAGTAAGGTTTGTCAAAACGCCTATGTCCAGTTGTGGACATTTGCAGGCAGATGATGGGGCTTCGAAAGTTGCGAAACTAGCGTATACGATACGATAATTTCATGTAGGTACTACGAAAACTTAGGTATTTAACTTAACTCAACCCAAAAGATCTATATTCATATAACTTTAGTGTTTATAAATCGTCAAATACAGTTAAATAATAATAAATAATAATAATAAATTAATTTATTCTTGCCAATTATTACAAACGTCTTACATCAGTCTTACATGGACTTAAAGATGACTCTACCGCCGGATTCGGAGTGCTATCTATCGAGAAGGGCTGGTTTGAAACTGTAGTACCTACATCTAAAAAGCCAGAGATGATTTGGGCTTACTTGATATTACTTATGTACATTGTTCATCTTGAACAAATAATCCACACCCACAATAACTGCTTTTACAATAGCAAACGAAGCTCACTCGGGCGAAGCCGCGGGGTAGGGGAGAGTTGGCAATTACCGCGCGGTAGATAATTCCGCGCCCTATCATATTTTAAAAACTACACGTAATAAGGTAAACGCTCCTATTACGGAGGTATTTCGCAACATTCGAAACTAGGAGACAAAAATAAGCATTTGTAAGTATTTCTAAATGTGTAAAACCACTTCATCGTCATAAGTGGTTATTATATTTTGTATTTCTATTGATTTTGTGTTTCTTTTGATGTTAGTTTTTCTAAAAAAAAAAATTTATATAGCCGAGTCGATTGTTCCTAATTCGGAGGTATAATTTCGGTCAGTGCCTATTACGGCGGTAAACGGTTCCTAATTCGGAGGGTCAGAAATAAATAATGTTACGAGTATGTATGCAAATATATTCATATAAATAATATTGGATTATAGTATATACCTTTCCTCTGTTTAATTTTCTATGTTATGTAATTATATTAATGTATGTTTATATATGTATACAAGGCAGAAAAGTATAACCCCAGTTTACCGGCCAACTGCGTTTTGACGTGTCTCTCTAAACACTTGACATTGGCGAATTATCCGCGTAAACTCTACACGCGTGATAGAGTCCATTCCAACAAAAAAAAAATACATTAAATAATATAAAATATGTGTTAGTAAAGTAAATTATAGTAATAAGGCTCCAAAAATATTATTGGCTCCAACATTCGGTGCAATAGTTCCTTCTATCAGTCGTCGTTCTAATGTATATTATTTTTTATAAGTATGTCTATAGTATAATGTATAAATATTTATTTATTAGTCTATTTTATTCACAATTATGGATTATAAAATATGTATGTTATTATAAAACTATATTATATTTATTTCTATATAAATGAATATCTATATACATGTATTTTTTTTTTATTATGTACGTATTATTATATTGTATTATTTTAATATTTATTGTTGTTCTATTATATTAATTTTCAAATTTTGTTTTTCAAACAAACTTTTTTGGCACACTACCCTATTGCTAGTTTCTGCTTAGCCCAATGGTTGACTGGTAGAGAATGCCTATGTGGCATTAAGTCCGCCTTTTGTACACTACTTTACTGTGCAATAAAGATTAAATAAATAAATAAAAATAAATTGTATGTAAGGGATGTAAGGGAGTGACCTATCACCTTATCGTTCCAAGCCATCCTCACCTGCCCGTGGTGCATCCTGCCGAACAACAAACGAGGCTCTGGCAAACCGACTGGTGGCGGTTAAACCATCACGATAGAAGGCGTAGCTAAAAACCACAGGCCGATGACGGGCAGCAGCGTCACCGGAGCAAGAAGCTACGCCCTGCGATCGCCAACCCGCCTGCCCAGGGTGGCGATTATGGGTATGTCCTCCAGAAGTTTGCTTTAGATGGCGAACAACTGGATAGGCCTATGTCCAGCAGTGGACTGCAATAGGCTGATGATGGTGAAGAAAGTAAATTGTAAGGTTTTCATTCATTGATTTGATAACATTGATTCTCTTTTAATAAAATTTGCAAATATAGCAGGGATGTATGAATCACTTGAATTTTCCTTATTCTCCAGAACCTAGCACCCTCTAAATTCTAACAGTGACGTATTAAAAAAGATCTCGTTGAAACGAATTATTATTACTATATACAATAAACTACTCGTAGTAAGTATAAATGGCACATTTTTGGAAAATAGGTTTTATACCCCGGTTCAAAGGTCAAAAGTAATAATATTTTTTCTAGATACCTAATACAACTTTGGTTTTGATGCAACACTTAATACAACTGTACTATTCTCCATACTATGATGGGCATTCTTCTCTTTAAATAACATTATTTACATACAATGTTAAGTTTTTATCGCTTTTGGTTTTATTAAATAAGAATCAATAAAACATTATAGAAAACTTTTTATTTATTTACTGAACCCTAAAACTTGAAATTTTATATTTTATGAATAGCACCATAATAGGAACCCATATAACCTAATACGGAGTTACCTGAAAATAACTACCACCGTAATAGGAACACTACTCGTGTTATATTGTTCCTAATTCTGACCCATCAAAATTTCGATAAACAAAAGAGTGTAAATGCATAATCACACGATAACAGTTTTTTGGCTCAGTGTGTTAAATTTTAGTCAACAGTTATACAAAATAAACGATTTGCGATCAATTAAAATACAGCTTTTTATTTTACCGCTTCTAAGAAACCAACATTTTATGCTCAACAATTTTCATATTTAACTAGATTTCTAAGAAAGATAGCATACCGCAGAATATGGTCCTTAATTTAAGAGATTAATGATTATTTCAATAAAACTTGGAACTAATTCAATAAGTTAATAAATTAAAAGTTATAAACAATTAAACATGTCTAGTATATTTCCTAATTCGGAGGTATACCACCGTATTAGGATCAACCTATAAAATTTGTATCCTTTTACGGTGGTATTTTGTTTCTTATTTTTTTGGGTAAAAATGAGTTTAAAATATGAATTAAGCTATTTAAATAGCTGCTGTAATAGTAGAAAAATGCAATAAATAACACACAAACGAACTTGAACGGGTTATTAATACGAAAAACTTAGTTTATAAATATTGGTGTACTTTCATTTGATGTTGCGCGTTTGTATGAAAACCTCTCTCACATCGATGTCGTTACACTAATTGATTGATTTTGTTGTGTTGTATATGTGCTATACTTGCAAAATTCGGTCAACTGATGAAGGGATAGAATTGGAATAAATAGTATACATTTTGGTGCACTTATACTGAATAAAATAGGAATAAAACTCGAAAATAGAAATACCACCGTAATAGGAACCGATTTTGACTACCTCCGTGATAGGGACACTTACCTTATAGACACAAACGGCGTTTAACTTGGTTGTACAATTGACACCTGCCCCTCCGCTACCTTTCCCAGTTTCATCCGAACAACCAAACGCGGTACACATGTTTTTTAAGAAAATCGCAATTTCATCAATTTTTTTCGTGGTATCTTCATTAAGAGGTAAGTTTTGTTTAAATTACAATACAGTTTTGAGTTTTATTGCATTTTGAAGTTAAGATATAGCATAACATATATGCAAATCATTGCAACGCTTATCACAAGGTATCTTTTAATTTTAGAGATTATAAAACAAATCGGTCTAGTTTGACAATTTCGCGCCCAGGGCGCGATATTATCGATCCTAAGCGCGGAATTACCAAATCAAATAATTTATTTGGTTTATGAAAGTTATACTTAGGTCTAGATTAATTTTACGTTTCAGATGACTGATCCCGGCGTAAAAAAGACGAAAAAGACTTCAGATCCAGATGATATAGGGATTAGAAGCTGTGTGAAATGGAAGCAAAATAAAAACTGCAGCTCAAAACTATAATGTTCCTGAATCTACAGTGAGAGATTGGTTAAAGTTAGAAGCGGATTCCGAACTCCTTATGGGAAGGAAAGCTACATTTTCTTCTTTATTTTCAACTCCTGTGATTCTCAGTAAGATTAGATGTTGTTGCCTGCTTATAACTAAAATGTAATCAAAAATAATTTTTATAGCTAAATCTATCTGGGTACCTACCTATATCTAAAAAAATGAACTACAGGTTAAAACTAAATATCAGAGGTAACGTAAAGTGACCAACTAGGTATAAAATCCAACCTCTTTTATTATTATACTTAAGGCTTTTAATATTTGTATTGTGTTCAATCAAAATTGTTCGAGACTGACTATTAAAATTGGTTTGTGAACCTAAGTGTTTGTGTTATAATTAATCTTATTTCGTTAGTATTTGATTAGTTACCTAGTGCTTACCCATCTGTCCGCCTAAAAAGAAGTTCCTAAAATGTTTATTCACTTGTATAGTCACTTTTAAATTTTTCTGGAAACATTAAAAACGGTATTCTTTTATTACGAAATCGTAAGCGAAAATTATATGTTTAAGTTACTTGAAGCCTTCAGTCAAATAAATGATGATTCTAATAATAAATATTTGTAGACTTCTTATTTAATATATCTGACACCCAACGATACTCTTATTTCTTATGTATATTAAACATATAATATTTAAAAAAATGTTTAAAATTATTGGCACGGTTTTATCAACCGGGTCACGGTTTTATCAACGCGGGGCACGATATTTTCAGACCTGTTTGGTAATATCGCGTTTTCCCATTTTTCACAAAATTCCTAATATATCTTAAATTATGCATGATTTTAAATTAGAAAAGTTACTAAAGTGTAGCTTAATAAATATCCTTCCTATAAATAGTGATCAGTATATTGTAATTCAAACCAGAGCATAGTTATGGCCATCGGCCCTTAGGGGCTCGGTAATTGCCAACTCTCCCCTACACTAGTTCCGTAATAGTTATTACGGCGCATGTCCTATGCTGACGGTGGCAAGGGAAATTATTTTTTATGGAAATAAATAAAAACTAAATGTATCAGACACCGATCACCTGGTCTTGTACCTACTTCCCTAGTTTCTACGCGTAAGTATTAGGACTAAAAATATTGTCTACTTTGACTCGATCAGATTTCGAAACAAATGATGGTATATACCTATGTCACCGTAAAATAGTGAATACCGTTAAATTACGATCTATCTAACATGATTCTACAGTTTAACTATTATTTTTCGGTAGACTGTAATCGATCGAAGTGAAATTTTTAACTACAATCTGTCACGTGTTAAGTTATCAACAGTTCCACTTAGATCGATCACAATCTACCGGAAAATAATACTTGTAGTGATAATAATAATAATTGTTTGCATGCATTACGTTTCACGATCTTTCGACAGTTAACAATCTCGCAAGATGGGTTCTAATCTTATAAATTAACGGTATTTACAATTTCACGGCGACATACATACTAATTAAATGATTGATTTACAAAAAAAAAGTATATCATTTGAGCATCATCATTATTTGAAGCTCACATTGTTTGGTAGGGTACCAAACAATGTGAGCTATAAGCTATAAAATATACTCGTATTTACTCGTACATATTTCTAACTAAAAATAATACGTCTATATTGGCCCTGGCTAATCATATCAGATCAACAGCTCTTAAGTATATTGTTCTCACCGAGAGGCCCAAACCTACACTGAGCACTTGTTCATTTTCGGAGCACTTGCACACAAAATGTTCAATGACATACTGAACATTAGGCTGACTGAGGAGAACGGAGACCAGCTGTGCCGCGCACCTAACACGTGTGATTCCTGGGCCCCTACCACCAAAATCGAAAATGATCGTTCGTCGAACGGATCGCGTAATATTGCAACATAAATCTCTTTTTTTGTCCCGGCTCCCGTGTTCTTATATATAAATTAAATTAATTAAAATCGACTTTGACTAATTTTGGTTCGTATATTCGAACACGGGAGGGACAAATGGGCGGGATTTATGGTACCAAAGTACGCGATCCGTTCAACGAACGATCGTTTTCGTTTTTAGTGGTAGGGGCTCTGAATCGTGGAACATCACTCTTACTATACCTACCTATTACCGGAGGAGAAACCCGCTTAACAACAGCTATTTTAACCGATGTAAAACAGTCACTGTTGTCAAACTAGGATGCTCAATGGAAATCGAACAATGTTGGAAACCATACGAAGTTCCGATTCATTCAATGTTACCACATTATTCCGATCGGGACTCCGATTGTTCGTTCGTCGTAATCGCGAGAAGTAGTAATGGATGGTCGTTAAAGTTCGAGAGACAGAACTTTTATGCTAACTTCGTTTTCTTAAAACAAAAAGAAACATAGGTAACATTAAAAAAGGTCCGTGGGACCATGATGAGCAACCAATTGAGATCAGAGTACCATCGACTCGAAAAGAAGAAGCAACTAATCTAACAATTTTAGGAACTGTCGCTGTTTATATCACTGAAAAAACGTGAAATTAATATTATCTACTAGTCAATTAATCATTATTTTCTACATTATAGTAAAATAAAGAATTTGCATAAATTGTTTTTATAACATTTCCATTAATGCTACGCCCACTTAATAATTATATTACCAAATCAGTAGGTATATTTCACATTTAGGCTATTTTAGTACTTATGGTATTTTCATAAAATACGTGATGTAATTAATTAAATCCAAACAAAATTAAAGTCTGTAAGAACAACATCTTACCTGCTCATTAATTATCATAATTAATTAAATTAAATGGGGACCTACATGCGTAATTATAGAGCTACGTGATGCTACGTATTAAAAATAACTTTTGTTCCAAAATGCCCTCAGTGGGAGTACAGAAATTGCTGGACTAAATATGAATACATAACTTTTAAATGAATAATCGGTAATGAACCGATAGATGGTTTACGAATACATAGATGTTTCATCATCACCATCATCATCTAAAATCTAAACACGCAGTCGAAGTCGCGGGCAAAAACTAGTGTTAATATATAGAGTGTAGTAACAATGGGGTGACAGCACGCTAAACCTCATTCTTTGCAACATCTTTCAAGCTAGTTTAGCCTATAGCTACATACCAAAACGATGGAGGGAAGTGAGAGTCGTCTTCATCCCCAAACCAGGGAAAGCAGACTACTCCGACCCCAAAGCATTCAGACCCATCAGCCTAACATCCTTCCTCTTAAAAACACTCGAAAGACTATGTGATAGATACCTTAGAGATGGGATACTGCAAAGACAACCACTACACAAACAACAACACGCATACAGTGCGGGAAAATCTACCGACTCCGCCCTGCACTCAGTTGTGAACAAAATAGAAAAGTCGATAGAAAACAAAGAGGTCTGTCTAGGCGCATTCATTGACATCGAGGGAGCCTTTGACAAGACCAACTTCGACAGCATCGACGCTGCGCTAACTAAGCATGGAGTGGACCAGAACCTAATAAACTGGATACACAACATGCTATCAAACAGGGTGGTTCAAATAGGACCGGACAAAAACAGAGGCGCCATAGTGACCAGAGGGTGCCCACAGGGAGGAGTCCTATCACCATTGCTATGGAACCTGGTTGCAAATGAACTGATAACCACCCTAAACCAGCGTAGCTATTTCACGGTAGGATACGCCGATGACCTGGCTATACTCATACAGAGCAAAACCGCAGGCACTGCGTGCGAACTAATGAGAAGTGCTCTCATCATAGTAGAGAGATGGTGCCGAAACTACAAACTGAACGTGAACCCGGCAAAGACAGAACTGGTTATGTTCACAAACAAAAGACAACTAGGAAACTATAACCTACCCAAACTCTTCAACACCACCCTAAAGCTGAGCGAGGAGGTGAAATACCTGGGCCAAATCCTGGACAAGAAGCTGACCTGGGCCAGACACCTCGAACACAAGTTGGAGAAAGCCAGCATAACCTTCTGGCAATGCAGAAGAATGCTGGGTAAAAACTGGGGACTAACCCCAAAATTAACACTATGGTTATACACATCAGTAATAAGACCGATGATAACGTACGGATCTCTCGTGTGGTGGAAAAGGACAAACCTGGTCACCATACAACATAAGCTGCAGAGCTGGCAGAGAATGATTTGCATGGCGGTGACGGGCTGCATGAGAACCACCCCCACAGCAGCCCTAGAAGCAATCATAGATCTCATGCCATTACACCTATTCATCCAACAAGAAGCGGCTCAGACGGCCTACCGCCTCAAGGAACTAGGTCTTCTGAGTCCCTTCAACACAGAGCACACCAACATTATAAACACAATTGGAGCCGACATCCCCATGGCGGAGGCGCCAAACGATAACATGATGACTAAACATATCTTCAACAAAAGATACAAAATAGAACTACAGGACGATGGTAAAGAGGGTCTGAACATGAAAGACCTCCGAATCTTCACCGACGGTTCCAAGACCAACTCGGGTACGGGATGTGGAGTGTTTTCCTACGACTTCAACATAAACATCTCAAAGCCACTGGGCCAACACAACACCGTCTTTCAGGCCGAATGCCTTGGCATTTCAACGGCCGCAGATGCGGTAATACAAAGGAAGGCGAGGGACCAACACATCCGCATCCTTTCCGACAGCAAGTCCGTACTGCAAGCCCTACAGAGCCACACTTGTAACTCCAAACTTGTTCTAGAATGCCATAATACACTCATGGAACTAGGCAAACATAATATCATCACCCTGCAATGGATTAAGGGACACAGCAATTCGTGCGGAAACGACAAAGCAGACGAACTGGCTAGAAGAGGCTCTGACACCAAAATACAAGGTCCAGAACCCATTGTGCCGCTCCCCAAAAACTGGATAAAACAACAAATACGAGCTAGAACCAGGACCATCCAAGACCGAATATGGACTAAGGAAAAGGACTGTCGCCAAACTAAAATGGCCCTCCCGGCCATAAACAGGAAACTAACACAAAGGCTCCTCAAGCTGAGCAGAAGCAAACTAAGGCAGATCGTGGCGGTCATGACAGGCCACGGCCCCTACAACAAGCATCTCCAAAATCTAGGCATCACGGACAGTCCACTGTGCAGAGCATGCCTAGAAACCGAGGAAACAGCCGCCCACATTCTGATGGAGTGCTCTGGTGTGGCATCGTACAGGTCACAACACCTCGGTCAGCCTGAAGCACTCCGAGACGTCTTCAGCAGGCTGAAGAGTCTGCTGGGCTTCCTGGATGAGCTGGGCTGGCAATAGGCAACATCTTCAAGGATAGCATGGGCAGCCCACCACACGCAAAATAGGCGCTTTGTCGTCGAGTTGCGGAAAACGGCCCATTCGAACTAACTCGAACTAACTAACTAGAGTGTAGTAAATTTTATAATGAACGTGAAGTCACCTAAATTCTGACTATAAACTAAAACGATGGAAAAGGAGGCGCCGAGCAGGCAATCATATTTCGCACGACAACCTGTCGATGTGATGCATGAACACAGATTACCTCCAAGCTGTTTTTTTTTTCTAAGTGACTACGATGATGGCCAGGGCGGCCTTGTCATCATCACCGGACGGTTGGGGGAGCGGAAGGCTTTCACCCCTAAAAATTTAAGCAACGGTGCTGAGGGCGCCCCCTGTGGGGCTCGAGCCTCGGCTCAGGGCGTTGCTGGGAGATGCCCTACGGACGTATGTTTGGGGGGAAAAGCGACCAGGCGTGGGCCGGTATCGAGAAAAGGTAAGAAGCCCCAATCTGTATGCATGAATTACTGAATTACTAGTAGATAGATATCCTCAGTAAGAGAGCCTCAAGTGGCAGAGATGAGATTGCAAGTAGAGTTCAGCCTGGTTAGCCGAGATGGTTCGCATTCGGCAAGCTAGATTCCGTCTTCAGGTTTAAATTTCCACAATGCACGAGAGCTACGGTCTTCTACTAGAGACATAGACGCTCACGAAGGCAATAATGCACATAAATAAAGTAGCACAAAGATGTGTAGAGCGCTACATGCTCGGACTATCATTGCGAGATAGAGACGTAAAGCAGTTGACGTTGCTGGGATGCACGTATGCGAACTAAAGTAGAGATGGGTGAGCCGTAGTGATGTCATGATAGGTGGTCACGAGCGTTGTGCGAGCGGCTGCCATGGCATCAAAGGAGGTTTGGCACGCCTGTCTGGCGATGGCCGGAAACCTTTTAACGAGGTTCGTGAAAGATCGTGCTAAATGAGATGTCAGGGCCATGACCCATCATCTTTACACTCCAAGCCACCCTCACCTGCCGGTGGTGCATCCTGCTGAATAACAAACGAGGCTCTGGCAACCGATTGGTGGCGGTATAACCATCACGATTGAATGCGTAGCCAAACATCACAGGCCGATGAATAAGTATATCAAATTCAGCTAATAGCTCACCTCACCAAGGGTGCCTTGAAAAGATCGCTTATAGCGATAAGACAACAGATGTCTACTTAACTTAGTTTTCAAGTCAACTGTTGGTGTGTAATGAAGTATACCTTTCTATCTTTCTAAACATACATTATGTTAGTAGACAGAAAGGTTTTTTTTTGTGCAAGAGGCGACAGACGGGCAAATGTGATGCCTGATGTTAAGCAATCGACACCGCCATGGCAAATCAAATCGAGTTCTGGGGTCGCTGCCGGCCTTTTAAATTGGAGTACGCTCGTTTCTTGTAGGCTCGGAATTAGTTACAACGTAAATTATATAATTAAACTCATGCCCTTAAAACTGATTACACTGCACTGAAAAATTTAATACAAAGTCATCGATCTCCAAACTTTAATTTGCCCGCCCGCTGGTCGCCCTAAAACCTCCCAAGGTTTTATGAGAGCTTTACAATCTGATTATTGCTTAAAATGGGAATTAAAATGGATATAGCGATTTGATGACCAATTGGGATGATGACTAAAAAATAATTTAATGTCCATCAGATAGATTAATGAAAAATATTGGATACGTATTTTTTATTTTGCCTCTTGTTCAAAAACTTACGAATATACATTGATTTTAAATGTCACATGACGTCACGTTAGAGTACAAAATATACTCTAACGTGACGTAGTTAGCCCCCACTCCGTAACTTTAATGCGCTATATCTAAGTATTTTCTTGTTATTTCGACAAAACAAAAAATACGGGTCTTATATTTTTTTATTATCTAAGAGACGGACTAATTATTTTCTTCATTTTCATACCTTGTCATCATCCGTATTCTAGTAGACCCAGTGAGGTATCATTTATTTATAAAAAAATATTTTCTGATGCTTGGGAAAATCACATGGTTATGTAACTACTGTCTACATTTTAATGTACCTATTATTTTTCGGTAGATTGTGGTCGATCAAAGTAGAACTGTTGATAAATTTAAAGCGTAACAGATTTTAATTTGTACAATTTTTCTGTGACACATATGTATACTAGACAAGATTATATCCGATTTCCATAACAAAGTTTGCATAATTGAGCTACTTGCTTTGGGATCGCTGTAAGTATGTTATTCTGATTAATTCTTTTTCCTTTTCTAGTTATGAGAAGAAAACGTGCCATGATTGAATACTAAGTCAGGAAAAAAATATTTCAACACTTTGTCAACATGGTAAATTTCCCCCTATTCTACTACTAACATATCCTCATCGGTAGGTATACTAAGATTTTGTTCTAAAAACAGCTACCGGTAGGAATACCTATATATGGAATCTTTTGCTCCATGTTAGACTTAACCCTTTGGAATGTAACGGACGGACATGACGAAACAATACGAAGAAGTGAACTACGGAACCCTAAAAAGATTGAAAGCTATTAACACATTTAATTACACAAAAACAAACTTCAAATACCGTTTTATTTGTCTCCTCGCTTTAGTTTGTCGCCGTCGCAATGTTCCTTTCAAATGGAATATTTATAAAACGGAAAGAGAAGACGAAAATATCATTTCTGTAGCATCCCCAATCTCCCCTATAATTGGATGGAATCCGAGACGATAAATAAGCGATAAATAGTCTATTAAAAGAAATGCTGATAAGACAGATTAAATTCTCCCGACTCTCCCCGCCCCAAAGGGGGGAGATTGACTCGATGATACTTCAGTATCGCGAAATTGTTTATTGTGTGTTTTTTTTAATTATGTCTTGTGGCGTTTGAATTGAATAATAATATGCCAATGATGTGACTAACTGAAATCTAGGTCATTATTAACATTACTTTTTAATTAAATTAAATACCCTTGCAAAGGAGCACCCATTGATTTATAGGTGGAGGCAAAAATGGTTATGTACTTGTTTCTGCTAGGAAAATATTTAGTAGCAACCTGTAGTCTTTATGACAGGCTCGGTGGCTCATTTGGTAGTGACCTCTGCCCTCTGAGCATAGGGTCGTGGGTTCGCTCGGTGGGTTGAAGGTTCTGCGGCTAATATGCCCAGCCCTCTGCCTTTAACTCTCACTTGGTATCCAAAGCCTACTTGATTACTTCAGAAGATAACTTCAGTTCCATGTTCTCACGGTACGATTGGGGTTAGGTAATATGAGTTAGATAACGAATGGCCCGGGACAGTCGTTTGATGACGGGACGCATTTACGCATTTCCATCTCGGGATTTTTGTATTATAGGTTTTTAGTACATTTGTGCTTCGGTTTTTAAATACCCATAAAAATCGCCACCAAAATCGTTAAATATCACGGCAAATATAAAAATTATGACTTGACCTGACCGAATTTCGGCCACAACATCTAGTCTCTTAGGATATTGGTGTCTCAAGTATAAGATAATTAATATATTGCACAAGTATATGCTCAAATAAATAATAATAATATTATATAACCCAAGACACTTGCCACCAGGACACAGGGAACCTTGGCCGGTTTGGAAACCTCTGAACCGGCTTCGGTCCGGGGTTGGACGATGTAGGGCAGATATGGCCAAATGGGGTTTCAACGACGGGGCGCAAAGTGGCTGCGACTGTGGCGCGACCTCTCAAACAATGTCGCATATGATCACCTGTCTATTGTGCCCCACCACCTGCACTTTGGAGGATCTCTACCAAGCGACTGACAGCTGTGTTTCAGTGGCTAAGTTTTGGTCGGGATCTGTGTGATTTAAATTTTATAAGGGATTATCATTGACTCGAAAAGAAGATGAACCCAAGACATGCCACGCTGGGCCACACAGCGCCACCTAGCCGCAAACTAAGCCGAAGCTTGTACTATGGGTACTAGAAAACTGATAAACCTACTTACATAAATTTTTTTTGTGCATAAATACATATTACTTATACATAGAAAACACCCAGACCAATACAAACAGACATGTTCATGAACACAAATGTTTGTACTGTGCTGGAATCGAACCCACGACCCTTGGCTCAGAGGGCAGAAGTCACTACGAAATGAGCCATCGAAATATAAAACCAAACTAGAATTTACGTCCTACAGCCTGTATAGAGGGCGTTGGATAATTTTTTCTTGTTTCTTGTAAGGGGTGCGGTACCACATAACGGAACAAGTTGTCAAGTAATAAAGTTACAAGTAATAAACTCCTGTAGGTACATCAGGAATCATGTCTGGTGAATCATCTTATACAGACTTTCATCAGCTGCTAGTTTGGTGACGGGCAGCTCGAATTGAGCTGCCCGTCCGGGGAAGGACCTCCACCCTATAAAATACCGCAGCCAAATGACCATCGGGTCGTGTTTCTGCTGGTGAGTAGGGTGTCCGGAGCTCGTGGGGGGTTAGGGTTGGGCCTCTCTTTAGCTTTCCATCAGGCGTAGGGAAGCCATTATGTCGAGCCACTATAAAAAAAAAACCAATTTGGTAAAATGGGGCATAGCGAGGAGACACGTGCTAGCTGTGGAACATCTGCTCAGCTGCCGGATGCGCCCCACCACATTCACGGTCAGAGCCTACATGCAGCGACTGATAGCAATGTCCACGTGGCTAATTTTCAGGTTCTAATAAGTGCTGGATACGAGAAGCTTAAGATTTTTCAAAGTGGTGAACAATTGGAGAGGCCTATGTCAAGCAGTGGACTGTGAAAGGCTGATGATGATGTAAAATACGAGAAGAATTTAATACTGATACTCTCTCTGAATGAATTTTGACCACCGTGGGCGACTAACCTCCAAGGACACCAATCAAGTACGCAGGAGACATAGTGCAAACTATGTAACACAAGTGCACACTCTGTTCTTTCTCTCTCATAATGTAATGGGATAGTTCGACTCAACCGGAATGAGGTCAGACGCAGGACCAACTGGGAGATGCTTCCAGTTATCATCTAGTACTCATAGTCATAGTACAAGGGAAAACCTTAGTTTGAAACCAGGAGATGATGTGAATTGTCTGACGTAATAAAAAAGATAATCTAAATCTAAATATAAATAATATAACTCAAAGGTGACTGACTGACTGACATAGTGATCTATCAACGCACAGCCCAAACCACTGGACGGATCGGGCTGAAATTTGGCATGCAGGTAGATGTTATGACGTAGGCATCCTAAAGGCAAAAGGCCTTTGATCAATTCTACTCCCAAGGGGCTCAAATAGGGTATGAAACTCTATTCCACCCGGACGAGATCGCGGGCACAGGTATGGTTTAATAATAAAGTTACGGCCCCACTGAGGCGGAGCGGAGCAGAGCGCACTCGAGCTCGAAATCCATGCGGATGTGTATTTCCAGCCGCGCGAATTGCGGCACAGTCTGCCCCCGCTCTTCTCCACTCTGATCCGCTCTGCCTCAGTGCAACCGCAGCCTAAACGGCACACCTACTCAACGCTTAAACCGCCAGTTTCTTAGTAATACTTATTTATCTATTTTAGGGTTATTTGCTACCTATCGACCATATGACCTAAGTGATTTAGAAGTATACTTAGATATAAATGAGGAGTTGGTAGTAAGTAGATGTTTAGGGCTGGAGTTGGGTAATATTTGTCTACGTAACAACTGGAAAGGCTTATGTCAGTGGACTTAACAGTGGATGGGCTGTGTTCGCCGGGATGGTGATTATCCTGGGGTCTTACAAATACTGTTAAGGAGATCAACATCCATAATTTTGAGTTTTTTAATCGGGTCATTTGCAATTCTATCACTAGCGCGACTATAGGGTGGCAAACCGGCAGGATTCCACGGGCCCTTGACCCTACAGAGTCCCAGCCAAAAGACCTAATAGAATTTGCCAAGGGCCTGAGATGTTAACGTTACGCCGCTTATAAAACGTTTGACATGTAATAGACGTCGTGGTTACACGAATTTTCAATAGTGTAAGGATTTGTAAGGATCCTTAATAGGAGAGATGAACGCACTAGCCAGTCCCTATTATGACACCCCACTATAGGCTTCAGAGGTGATATGGCAATTAACCAATGTAATAACCAAAACCAATTCTCATTCACATCTCAATGGAGGGGAACGGGGATCAGAAGGAAAAGCTAGGACCGTTAAAAATATCAGTAGCTTCGTAAATATTAGTGCTTAAATTGTACTAAACTGTGAAAAAAACAAGCACAAATTCAATAAAACGCTTTACAAGATTCAGACATCGTGCGGGTTGCTCCCGGCTTCGCTACGAGCTACAGGACTACGGCGCTACGCTGCGGACTACGGCGCTACCGTGCTACGCGGCGCTACGAGTCGACCCACGTGCTCAACACTCCACCGCAGGCCCATCTCGACATTATGTAATAAGTAGCTAATAAAAAGTAACCAAGATCATTACATGACTCCGCGCAGCCTCGCTGCCGCGTCTATTCGTCATCGTACCCTCAGACAGCACTTCATCCGACCGATCGTCAATTCTCTAAAAATAAAGGCTAATCAATATCAAAAACTATAAAAAGGCTTTCACTACATAAAGACACTATATCGGCACAGATTTTGAATAATGCAGACTGCATGTGCAGCCGGACTACGAGCGAGAGGGACGCGCGTATGCGTGCGAGCGAGACGCCGGCTGCGGCACTGCCTCCACTCCCTAGGTCTTGGGTTCCCTAGGACTCGAGCGCGGGTTTGGCACATAACGTCTTCTGGGCACTGGTGCACTGCACGACGCGGGCGGGGCGGAGGGCTCGCGGCGCGGGGCGGCTCAGGGCACAGGCGACGGGGCGCAGGGCGCAGGGCTCGGGCCGCGGGCCAGGCTCGTTATGTAAGGGCGTCTCGCGCCGGCCGCGCGCGGTTACCTCTCTGGCCATCGCGGCATGTCCGCCGGACGCCGCGGGCGGCGCGCGCTCACGCCGCCATCGTCGAGGGCCAAGCCCGGGGCTCGCGTTGCGACTCGCGGAGCACTTAGCGCTGGGCGCGTGGGCGCGATCGATGCCCCGCGCGCCTGCGCCCCCGGACGCGCCCGACGCCGCCCGACCGGTGCATCCGATACGCCGTGACCCACTTCTGGCGCGCACAGTGACCTCTTTCTGTTCGGACTCCGTGCATGCGTTGCACTATTTAGATAGCGGATATCTAAGTAGATAGGGTACGGCCCAATCGGCAGTCGATGCATAACGAACTGTGAAATAAGAGTAAACTTGCCGTTTGACTCCGTTGAGATGCAAATTGCGCGATATTGCTGACAATATACGCTTGCTGAGTTATTTTCAACTTACTATAGGATAGATATTATGTATCTAGATCTTATAGATGTAATATGTTGGTATTATGTAGCTATTTAGCCACGGGCGTTCTATTATAATCATAATCATCTCATTTAACTCATTTCTTAGGAATCCCTTAGGTATAAAAAAAAGTCTACGTGCTTTTTTCGTTTCTCCTACTTTGTAACTGAAATGATTCCAACATATTGTGGATAAGGGTTGGTTTATGGGTTTCTCTCGTACTTTGAGCACCATACCTATGACTAGGGCCGGCCGGGGCCGTGTTTCAAAACACCCAGACCCAAGTCGTTAAGAAACCGGGAACTTCGGAACGTCCGTACATTTGGCGAGGGGCGAAAATCGAAATACTTGGAAGGTTGGAAGAGAAGGGAATTCGTTAGGTGTGATCAAGTAATGACTAGATGACCCATACGCACCTACGGGTATATGTGACAACCAGCTTGGTTCAGTTACACTGAACTCAGTTGCACTGAACTCAGTTGCACTGAACTCAGTTGCACTGAACTCAGTTGCACTGAACTCAGTTGCACATGTCTCTGACACAGTGGTGCCGAGTTCGTTTCCCGCACAGTACCTACATACGTTTGTGTGCATGACAGCATGAACAATGTCTGTTTGTATCGGTCTTATTCCCTCTTATTGATCTATAGGTGTTTATTTATTTACAAAAAAAATAATGTATGTAAATTTATCAGTCTTAAAGAACCCATAGTACAAACTTCAGCTAAGTTTGGGACTAGATGGCGTTGTGTGGGAGGCTCAGCGTGGCATGTCTTGAGCTTATATTCTGTAAATATCATGCCTGACCTACGCATAACATTATCAAGTTTAATTACTGTAACGCAATTATCACAAGGCAATTCTAATCTCGTTAGTGTTATGAAGCCTAATCGACGCCGATATTAAATTAGGCACACTGTATATAATAAAATTGAATTAAATGCCTACTTTCAAGTAAATTGAATGTTACGATCACGGTTACGATCATAGGGAATGACATAATTGCGACATACCTACTTAAGTAATATTTAACACTAGATAACATAGTCGTCAATTTTGTACAGTTCCAAGTAATACCTATAAAATTATTATTAATAAGTAGGTATGTAGTCATTATTTAAGTCTGATATTTTCCCTGTAGGTAATACTATAGTTATGTAATCATTCATCTACCTACTCTCAAACAAAACTTAAGTTATTTTTATCACAGAAACAGTGGCGGCGCTGGGCGTCGGCGACGTCGGCGACCGCCGACGGCCTCGCGCCTGTGGGGGCCTCGCAAAAAGTCTAAAAATGCTAAATTTTGAAGGTGTAGTTATTCGTATATACCTATTTTCGTACGCATGAGTAGTATTTGGCCAGAGCCGCTCTGAGTGGTCTGGCAACACCACTGGTAAGTGGAGTGTGGGCAACAGGGCTTGGAATACCGGTAAAAATATGGTAACGTTACTTTTGCCTCGCCGAGGTATCGATACTTTTTTAAGTAGCGATACCTAAAGTAGCGGTAATTTTTAACGTTAAAAATTACCGCTACCTTCATGATGGTATCGGTAAAAGTATCGGTAAACGTTCAAACGTTACTTACTTAATTTTGGATTAAATTCATTCTCTGTCTCTATCGCTCCCACCCAACATGGTCTCATGCGTCTCGTGTCGCGAAGTTGCCGCTCTGCTATAGGTAACCGTGCGGAGCGACAACACAGCAAAGTAGCGTAATAAGTATCGTTACTTTTACCGGTAACTAAAGCAGGTATCGATAGTTTTAACGTTATATTTCAGTATCGATACCTGAAACTTAACGTTAAGTTTGCGTTCCGGTAAAAATTACCGTTATAATTTACCGTTAAAATTTAGTATCGCTACCGACTTACCGGTAATTATTTTACCGGTAAAAAAAGTAACATTATAAATTACCGTTACTTACCGCTATTATAATGTTAAATTGGTAACGTTACCAAGCCCTGGTGGGCAACACTATGCAAGTTAGACTGCCGCGCGTGAGAGTCGGGGAATCCCCGAGTAGTTGATTATTTCTGTTTTTAAGCGAATCCGCGTTCGAGGAGGCTTGGAGTAATCCCAGAGTTCTTTGTGTTTCATTCATCGTTCACAAAATTCAATCCTCGGTTTTCTTTCACAGACAACGCAATATTATACCGTTTTTATTATTAAGTGAAAAATTAGTTATTTGTTTATTTCAAAGAAAGTATTACTTAAGAAGATAGTATACATTTTATGGTTATAGTGTTCAACACTAAGTTTTGTGACTTATTTCATATCTGTAAGGTAAGTAAGAACCACGGTCTTAACCTTCCTATACCCGCGTATTGGTCTGTGAGACCGACGAAGCTAAATAACCAGGTAATAGGAGCCAAAGATACGGTCTGTTACACCGTGCGCGGGTATAGGTGTTAATACTCTTAAATTAATACTAAATAATACTAAATACTAATATAATAGTGTTAATACTAAATACGCCTGCAAATCACTAGTAAATGTAGACATCGCTCATTTCAGAACCTGTGACAATCCAAACATCATGGCCGATATCCTAATTGACACTTTAAAATCGGCTATATCATCGAACACTTATACTAAACTTATACATAGCAGCAAGAGAATTTTGAAACCTTGGGTAACGTTGGGAATGATTCGGTGCATCAGGCTTAGAAATAGTATGCAACGGAAATTAAAACATGAACCGACAAATGAAGTCCTAAAAATAACATATAAGCGATATCGAAACTTTTGCACAAACCTAATTAGAAAACTAAAAATACAATTCTACAAACACCAAATAGAGTCGTCAGCCAGGAACTCAAAATTATTATGGTCTAAAATCAATGAAATTACACATTTTAAAAAAACCAAAACTTCAAACCTCTGTCTTCTCAATTTATCATCTGACCCGATTGAATCTACAAACATGGTTAATATGTTTTTTATCGGTGTTGGAAAATCCCTTGCTGAAGAAATTACACAAAAGCCATCAGCGAATTTCACTTATAATAGTATTGAAATGAAATTAAATTCTTTTGTTCTAATGAGCACAGAACCTCAAGAAGTATACGACATATTAATGGGACTCGACTCCGGTAGTGCGCCTGGTTGGGATAGAATACCAACAATATTCTTAAAAAAATGTAAAGACTTTGTGGTTCCCATGATCTGCCAATTGGCAAACTTATCGTTTGAAACCGGAAGGTATCCAAGGGCCTTGAAACGCTCATTGGTTACTCCCGTATATAAAAACGGGGACAAAGACGATGTCAATAATTACCGGCCAATATCGGTCTTACCGTGTATCTCTAAAATATTAGAAAAACTTCTAAATAAGAGACTTCTGTGTTATCTCAATAAATATAACATATTATCAAACGCTCAATATGGCTTCAGGAAGGGCATGTCAACACAAGATGCTATAGCTGACTTGATTAAACTGATAGTGGCAAAGGTAGATGGTGGCTCTAAGTGTCTAGCCATATTTTTAGATTTAAAGAAAGCTTTTGACACTGTCTCTATTCAAAAACTAGTAAGTAAACTGGAGAGTATAGGTATAAGGGGTACGGCTCTGTCGCTCTTTGCGGATTACTTGAGTGACAGAAAACAAATGGTTAAAATTGACTCCTATACCAGCGAGGAAGCTGATGTGTCCTATGGCGTTCCGCAGGGATCGGTCCTCGGACCTACCCTATTCTTAATATATATTAATGAGTTATGTAATCTAGGTAGCTGCGGAGGACAGATCTTTTCGTATGCAGATGACACAGCTGTTGTTTTCTCAGGACACTCGTGGGAACACGTGCACAGCACTGCGGAACAGGGCTTGGCCGTTATTGCAAACTGGCTAAACTCTAATCTGCTAACGTTAAACACCACAAAGACAAATTATATTTGTTTTAGCCCTGACCAAAGGGGTCAACCTGACCCTAGGTTTCAGTTAAAAATCCATGCCTGCCCAAATTCTAGAGACTGTTCTTGCCCTGTAATAAATAAAGTTCTCCTTACAAAATACCTGGGAGTTATGGTCGACCAAAGACTATCATGGCACACTCAACTTGATGTAATGACTGGTAGAATTCGTAAGTTTGTTTGGATGTTTAAGATGTTGCGCCAAGTTATGTCCGAAAAATTAATTAAAAAGACCTATATTGCCTTAGTACAGTCGGTAATAACTTACTGTATTCCCGTATGGGGTGGTGCCACTAAAATTAGATTCCTTCACCTTGAGAGAGCTCAACGTTCACTTCTAAAAGTGATGTACACAAAGCCATATAGATACCCAACGAAGGAACTTTATAAAAACTGCGGACTTCTATCAGTCAGAAAATTATACATTCTAAGCCTACTACTTAACTTACACCGAAAGCTACCCTTTGACCCCAGTAAACTGCAATCTAACAAAAGACGTACAGATAGGGTGGCTCCAAGCCGACGGGTTCGAACTGCCTTCGCTGGACGCCAACTTGCATCGAGGGCCCCTCACATATATAATAGGTTAAACCGAAAATTAAAATTGTACTCAAAAAGTTATAGTGAATGTAAGGGAGTAATCACGGAGTTTCTACAAGGACTGAGTTACGAGGAAACAGAAAGTGCAATAAGTATTAATAAATAATGCACAAATATTATCACAACACACACACATACACACTCATACACACTCACACACTCAAACGCACACATATAGGTACACAGTCACACACACATACACAGGAACTTGCATGCAATACACCAACATGAAATAAACACTGAAATAATCATTGCAGTAGTTTAAGTTTTTGCTTTTCTTTTTAATTTTAATTTAATAATAGGTATGTAATTGATTAATTTATTGAATTGTGAAAGTTTACTATATTTAATTTTAAATGATTTCATAACTTATTGATAATACTTAAATATTAAACAATGTGTAAATGTACGTCATCTTTAAAAAAAAAAAAAAAAAATATATTTATTGTAATATTTAATTTTTATGTAGGTAAACTAATTTTGTATCTCATGTAGAATACCATGTGGTGAGAGCGAGATTACCCCAACACAAGTATTTTTATTACTTACTGGGGCATCTCTAATCAAGATAATTTGTAAAATAAGAAATAAAGAATTTTATTATTATTATTATTTATTATTATAATACATTTGACGCGGGTATAGGAAGGTTAACATATATTTGTGTGTAAAACGCTGGTCAAATGTCAAAAATCCTTGCCGCCTAAAATCAGTGGTAATATTACATTACAGGACTGTATTATAAACCTGTTCTGTGAAACCGCTAAAGAACTATATTTAATAAAATTTAATAGTCTTCTACGCTGATATGGCAGCAATAAAAGAACAGAAAGTATCAGCTGCTTATCATCCCGCGCAAGTTGTAAAAGTCGACTGAGGGAATATGTAGCGCTCTACATGTAGGCGTCAGGCTGGCAACCTGTCTCTATAGTAATAGTACGACAAACTCGGATTATACCGAATAATTACATAGGTATTTCTGACTGGGTAATGAAAAAGGCCTCGCAAAGCTGATGTCGCCGACGCCTAGATTTGGTCTAGCGCCGCCACTGCACAGAAATTATAACCAAAACATGAGATAGGTAACTAACAAAAACTGT
The DNA here is from genome assembly GCA_031163375.1 of Conogethes punctiferalis. Lineage (NCBI taxonomy): Eukaryota > Metazoa > Arthropoda > Insecta > Lepidoptera > Crambidae > Conogethes > Conogethes punctiferalis. The sequence continues at coordinate 16,438,266 of CM062081.1, read as the reverse complement.
AGGCTTTAATTATTTTTGCCATCTTGTGATGAACTGATAAAACTTTCTACATATTAACTTACTCCATCTTACCACTAGATGGCGTTAGACAAATTAATTGTAAGATCCACAGAATGTACAACAGACCCGACCCGACAGGGATATTCTACATGATGGGGTCTGATTGACATGAGGGCTCATGAAGCCATTCCGTAAAACGAAAATATCAAAACTCAATAATGACCCATAATGATAGTGGCATTGGCTGGCTGTGTTTTGATCGAACAGAATGGCACATTTTAGGAGAGGCCTACACCAGCAATCGACTGCCGCATGTTGCTAATGGAAATTAGTACCGATTTTTTCATAAAAATCATATGTCTGCTGTAACGATTGAACGCTTAGATTGTTATAACCTAATAATGGTATTAGGTATGGTATTAGATAATAGTTGTTACCAGGGCTTGGTAACGTTACCAATTTAACATTATAATAGCGTTAAGTAACGGTAATTTATAATGTTACTTTTTTTACCGGTAAAATAATTACCGGTAAGTCGGTAGCGATACTAAATTTTAACGGTAAATTATAACGGTAATTTTTACCGGAACGAAAACTTAACGTTAAGTTTCAGGTATCGATACTGCAATATAACGTTAAAAGTATCGATACCTGCTTTAGTTACCGGTAAAAGTAACCATACTTATTACGCTACTTTGCTGCATTGCCGCTCCGCACGGTTACCTATAGCAGAGCGGCAACTTCTCGACACGAGACGCATGAGACCATGTTGGGTGGGAGCGATAGAGACAGAGAATGAATTTAATCCAAAATTAAGTAAGTAACGTTTGAACGTTTACCGATACTTTTTACCGATACCATCATGAAGGTAGCGGTAATTTTTAACGTTAAAAATTACCGCTACTTTAGGTATCGCTACTTAAAAAAGTATCGATACCTCGGCGAGGCAAAAGTAACGTTACCATATTTTTACCGGTATTCCAAGCCCTGGTTGTTACTGATATTACGTACCGACTGCGACGCGACATATTTCCGAACGGAATACAACACAACTGTCAATGTCAACAACAGTCGAACAGCTGCGCAGAGGTAGCGGACGTGTTCGGTCGGAGCTTCGGTTTTCTTTATGGAATTCGCTTGTTTCTCCGCAAATATTTGTGAAAGTTAATCTCTACGCGTTGTGATAATCATTACTAGTGTCAATAACGATGTGACGATACGTGTTTCTTATGAAAAGTGTCCATTTGATGGTATACAAACATCGTCGTGTCGGATGGAATGCCCGTGGTGTCTACAAAGTTAGTATATTTTCTCATAATGTATACGTTTTAGCCGATAAATGGGACGTAGAATATGGTTGGTGTAATATTTACTTTTTTATTAGCGGTTGTGTGTTATAGTTCGTGTTTAGTTAGACACGTATGCAGGCTGTTTGGGTCGCCCACGCGAGCCCTTTCGACTGTGGAATGTTTGTAACCAGTCCACATTCTATATTTAGCTTCTTAATTTTTAGGTCTAACTTAGAACTGCCAGTTTAGTTTACTTTGAGAAACGTAACATAAAGTTTGATGAGAAATATTTATTCTAATTTGAATTTGTACATGTGTATTTATAAGTTTGTGACGGTTTTAAAACAAATAAATTAGTTACTTAAACTTGTATTGGGTAGGTACTTCATTATACTACCTAATTTAATCAAGTGATGAATTAATTATTCCCTATCGGATTATCTATTTATTTTCCAAGTCAATGACAATCATGTGATCATTTATTATTCATACTGTACACTTTTCAATATCTAGATAAACACACATTGTAGGTATACTTTGTATTTAACTATCCACATTTAAAGAATAATTGGTTTAACATGCTTACACCCATGAGTAGACAAGAAGCTGATTTTGTTTTTTTGTTAACTTTGCTTATCATTGTTTTCTACACTAATATTATTAACCCATCCCCTGTCCTGTCATTTTAAAATTTCGTTTTGAGTTTGCCATTACTTCTTCTATGAACATTTAAAAACTTTTGACAAATGCTAGTTTATTTAGATTAATTTAACATTCATAATAAGAGACCCAAATTTTGTGCATTCTAATGGTAAAACAAACAACATACAGAAGTGGTGGGACAAGGCTTTCATATCAGGAGTTTTATTTATATCACTAAGTTGGCAAACAAGCCTATGTCCAGTCCGATGTTGAGAGGTTGTCACAGCCTATGGGCCTTCAACACCAGGGGTATCCTGTGAGTTGCCAACCCTGAGGTTATGGTGTTTTGTCCAGGTGACCATGATGGTGGTGGGGCGCGTGAGCATGCCGCTGGTGCTGGGAACGCTGTGCGTCTCCGTGATGCTGCTCACGCTCTTCTGGAGCCACTGCGGGGAGCTGTCGCACAGGCCAAGTGAGTTTGGACTGGTTATCTCGGCCGGGTACCTCTACATTGTGCTAGATATTATATTAACTCATCATCAGCCCATTGCAGTCCACTGCTGGACATAGGCCTCTCCATGTGTTCACCACTTTGGGCAAACACCTGGAGGTTAATCGCCACGCTGGGCAGTCGAGTTGGCGATCGCAGGGCGTAGCTCTTCGCTCCGATGACTCTGCTGCCCGTCATCGGCCTGTATGTAGTATTTAGCTGTGATGGTTATATCACCACCATTCGGTTGCCAGAACAACAGGACGCACCACGGGCAGGTGAGGGTGGCTTGGAGCGAAAAGATGATAGGTCTATCTATCTAAACTTAGTTGGTTTTGACTTAGGGTGCCGAAACGTGGTTTGATGTGTCCACAAACTAAAAATTGCTCAGAAAGTTATGGATAGGGCTATGCTCGGCGTCTCACTGCCAGATTAGATCTGAAATAGATCCGGTAGAGAACCAAGGTCATCAACATAACTCATTGGATTAGTAAGCTGAATTGGCAGTGGGCTGGACATCAGCCATGTTGGGGTAAACGAGTTCTGGAGTGGATACCGCTTCTCCATAAACTTAGTGGAGGACGCCAGGTGGTGTGACGATTTGCGCAGGACGGCATCTGATTTTAAAGAGACGCAGGTCGCGTTTAAAGAGACGCCTGGCGTAGTAATTCGAACAATATCAGTTACCCTAGTTCTTTGATAACAAAGGTCAGGTTAATACGTACTAATCATGTAAAAAGTTGTATTTTATCAAAGTATTGAAAAAAAATCGGACAGACCTAGGCCCCTACCACCAAAATCGAAAACGATCGTTCGTTGAACGGATCGCGTACCTACTTTTGCACCGTAAATCCCTCCGTATATTCGAACACGGGAGGGACAAATGGAAGGATTTATGGCGCAAAAGTATGATGTCCGTTCGTTTTAAATGTTGGTGGTAGGGGCCCTTTGTTGTGTTTGTACAGATTTGTACAGAAATGTTTAGTACAGATTTGCTATAATACAGTACATAATAAATTATAGTGAGGCCCATTTTAATGATATCATTAATCAACTACTCACATTATGTTTTCGCGTAAACATTGGGCATTAATCAATTTAATTACCAATACATGATACTTTTTATGTATATGTCATTCATAATAATAGTTGTAGATAAACGTGTGAGTGACCCACTCACGCGACCAAGATTCAAATGAATCGAATATTGTATGCATGGATAATTACACTTAATAATTGTGCAAGAGGAGGTAATAGGTAAGCTCTAGTAAAGCTTACACTGCACAGCTTAATTTTGTAATGATTTATGATCCATGCTTATAAAATTAAATAGCAGGAGGGCGCATGTCGCAAAATACAAATATAAATATGTAGGTATAAAAGCTATGTAAGTATGATTATGGTACACGTAGTAAGTGCAAATGTACGGTGCGGAAGTACATATTACTCGTATGTACAAGTAAAGTTTTTTGACCTCACTTAGCCTTCAAACTTAGTTCCAGACCGAGACTATTTAAAAAGGTTTATTTCCTAAATTGACCCTACCGGTAATCGAACCCATAACCCTCTAACCACTGGCGTAAGCCACTGAGGCTGTCAGCAAACACTCTTGTCCATCCTACTATTATTATGAATGCGAAAGTTTGTATGGGACTGGGTGGATAATGATGATGTATGGGTGTTCACTTTCACGCAAAAACTACTGAACTTTACAGTAATATTACCCATACATCAGAATAACACAAAGGCTATGATTAATACATGAGAAATCGTTGGGGTAAACGAGTTCTTGAGTGGAGACCGCGTCTCGGCAAACGTAGTGTAGGACGCCCTCAGGCCAGCTAAAGTGACGAGAGGACGATGCGAGAAGCCCAGGATCGATCAAAGTGGCGAACATTCGGAGAGGCCTATGTCCAGCAGTGGACTTATAAGGGTGATGATGATGAATCGTTCATGCCGACAAAGCCGCGGGGTGCAGCTAGTTTTTTAAAATTGCCTCTACTTACGGCCAAAACATCATACACCTCGACAATAATCTATCCTGCGGTTTGCCGGATTCTAGAATAACTCGCGAATGACATCATGTGCCTACGAGTAGGCGTGTGTACCTACCGTGGTGGTACTTACGACAAATGTGAGGAGGTCACGTTTATCTAGCTGGGTTGTCACAACACGATACTCAGTTAAAAAGAAATATATACTATTCGTATAAACGAACGAATAGTGTTCTTCTTCGCCCTAGCGTTTTCCCGGCCTACTAGTGCCAGGGTCCGCTTTCCTACTCAATCTCCTCCACTTTGCCCGATCTTCGGCATCCTCTGGCGTGAGTTTGTTCTCTGCCATGTCCGCGCTGACGACATCCAGCCAGCGTTTCTTGGGCCTGCCGCGTGTTCTAGGGCCTTGGACAGTGAGGTCGAGGCATCTATTTCCTACGTAGTCTGACGGCCTGCGCTTTATGTGGCCGTACCATCAGAGACGATTTTCCTGCAACTTATATAAACGAACGAATAGTACCTATATTATTTTACATACTTAATCTTTATCGCACTTATTGATACCTGTTTCTGTAACTTAATGCTAGGAGCAGGATGCTCATCAGTCAAACTTTTGGTCATGCCTAAAGGTGATGATATTTGTGCGGTGAGTGTAAGAAATACACAGCACATTTACTTGCTTATTAATGCATCCTTGTGGTGACCGGAATAGGCTATCTTAACTAATATTATAAAGCTGAAAAGTTTGTTTGTTTGTTTGAACGCGCTATTCTCAGGAACTACTGATCCGAATTAAAAAATTCTTTTTGTGTTGAATAGACCATTTATCGAGGAAGGCTTTAGCCTTAAGATATAACATCACGCTGCAACTATTAGGAGCGAAGAAATAATGGAAAATATAAAAAAAAACGGGGAAAAAATAACTATTCCACGCGGACGAAGTCGCGAGCACAGCTAGTCTATTATATGTAGCTATTTTATTATAATGTAAGGCGAAAATGCGAGATACCACAATGGTCATTAAAAACACCGCTCTGACGATGCCACGTATTCCTTGACCTTAATATGCGTTGTGATGCGAGCTATTTACGTACGGGCCGCATAACTCATTACGTGTCCACTAGTATTTATTTGAACTGCATATGTCAAGTAGAACTAAACAATATGGTATGGGAGCGCGAAATCTCATTGAGGACAGAATTAGTTTGATCTTATTAATTCAAAACTGTTAATAAAAGAGCAGGTATAAATGCCATAAAGCGCTTGACGGAGGGTGTTTAGTGGGAATTCCCTGCCACACCACTATCTTGAGCCAGGGGAGTCCCACATTCCACGTCAGTTCCCCAATTGGCAGGGATGCATAACCGCATTTTCCTCGGTTAAAAAAAAAACAATAAAACGGCTTACTATAAAAATCGAAAACAATCGTTCGATCGAAATTCGAACGTGTGCTTTTGTCCCTCCCCTGTTCGTTTCGTATCACTTCAGCTTACTAATCCTACTAGTTAGAAGATAGTTAGAACATTAAAAAAGTGCGCCTATTTTGCGTGAAGTATCCGACTACTATTACCCCTAGCAAAATAATTAATCAAAGGTATAATCGTCCCAACAATAAATCATAGTTTTTTTTTATTGCCGTTAGTGGCAGACGAGCAGGCGGCCTGTCTGATGTTAAACAGTAACCGCCGCCCATGAACATCAGCAATGCCAGGAGCACAGCCATGCCGCTGCCTACCGTCAGGAAAGAGCTCTCTTTAAACCACGCTTAAAGAAGGACATGTCGTAGCGATCAGGGAATACCGCGGCTGAGAGGTCGTTCCAAAGTTTGCAAGTTCGTGGAAGAAATGAACGCTGAAAACGAACAGTTCTGGACAAGATCGTCTCCAGGTGGTACGGATGGACCCTACCGCGGCGTCTAGTAGTGCGATGGTAAAATAGTGGGACCAGTTTACCATTATCAAATTAGAAAACAGCGTATTGGTCCCTGGTCCCGGTTTTCGACTGGGACAAGATGCCCCCTACCCCACTAATACAGCTTGTATTTATGCAGTAGGCTCGGCGATATCCAACGCGCTGTCGGAGCGCGCGGCCAGCGAGGAGATCGAGTGCTCCATCAACGGCGAGTACTCGGTGGCGTGCCGGCGCGACCGCGACGAGGTCTACGTGCCCTTCTCCTTCATACACAAGTACTTCGAGGTGAGTACATCAACATCAGCCTATCGCAGTCCACTGCTGGACATAGGCCTCTCCAGATATTCGCCACTTTGGGCAAACACCTGAAAGTTACAGCAGTGTACAACGAGATCAAGTGCTCCATCAACGGCGAGCACTGGGTGGTAGTTGGATAAATATTTGGAGGAGGTTGGATAACCCATAATCGCCACGTTGGGCAGGCTAGCTATATTTATAAACGAGGTTTCCATTGAGTACCGATTTTTATGTACGATTAGGCTTGCCATATGTCCGGTTTTAGCAGGACATTTTTGGCTTTTTGCGGTCGCGTCCGGCTAAATCGACGAACGTCCGAGCGGACAAAAGAGCAAACTGTTGCCGCGGGCGGCGCGTCTGGCACACACTCAATTTTTGATCTCATTCTCACTTTACATCACGTATAAATACCAACTTTTTTCAACAGCCTAGCTGTAGGTATAAACATTAAGTTTGGCAATAAAAAAATATGTCCGGCTTTTTAGGCAAATGTCCGGGCCTTATAAAGTGCGCAGTCCGGCCTTTGCATTTTATGGCCTAGTAACTCTATATACGATACATAATTCCTTTTGTGGTACCTTCGTTGTTGTGATGCTCACTACACAAAAATGTTCATCCTTACTTAAACTTGGGGATGAGGAGTGTAGAGTGTGGTGATAGCTTATTCTTTGGTCAGGTTTACGGGAAGATCACGGCGTCGGAGGGCGTGGAGCGGTTCGAATGGTCTCACAGCTACAGCAAGATCTACCACCCCAAGAAGAAGTACGACCCCCGCGGCACCTTCACCACCTTTGAGAACTACAATGTAGAGGTAACCATGTACTTTTTTTCGACTCGACGATGTCGGTCCGACGCCCAGTTTGTTTCAGAGGTAGTGAACTCTACCGCTAAAATAGTGGCCGCAGTACGATCCCCTCACAGTTTGCTAACTAAATATCGTTTCCTACCTCTCAACTATAAGTAACTTAACAAATTCGGCCCACCCCACGCAAAATAGGCGGTCAGTCGTCGAGTTGAGGAAAACTGCCCGAAAGTACCTCTCAAGGAATCTTAAAATCTAAAAAATTTCTCCTAGAAATGTAGAAATGAAAATGTATTGTGATTGTTCTTGTAGGTACATATGCTGTATATAAATAAACCTTTTAAATTGTGGTGGAAAATAAACGTTTTTATTATTGTTTTTATATGATTCTGTTGCTCGGAATTCATAAAATTCCGGTATTTTATTGATGTCATTATTATTATTATTAAATAGCTTAGTTATAGGTCTGCAGTCAAGAAGTAGGTCCTGCGCCTGGTCTTTTCGTCGTTCGTAAAAACTTGTGTGTAGATATTTAAAACAATCCTGTGATTCGGCAGTATGCCCCACGGGCAGGTGAGGTTGGCTTAGAGGCAGAAGATGGTAGGCTCGCTTACATCCCCAATAGTTTCTCCGAATTGTCAGCCCCAGTATTCGCCAATCAGGTATTGTCTGCAGAACTGGTATGGTCAAGTGCTGTATCCCCAGGTGCGGGACAGGGTGAAGTGCATCAGCGGCGTGGAGGGGGTCCCGGTGTCGGTGCAGTGGGAGCCGCGCGGCTTCTTCTACCCCACGCAGATCGCGCAGTTCGGCCTGGCGCACTACAGCAAGAACATCACGGAGCCAGGTCGGTACTATTGAAATTAATAACTCTTACGACACAAATTGCCGCGCCCTTCCAGGGCCCATATGTTGACATAGCTAACTTAATTTAAGACCTTTATAATACATACATATGTGATGCAATGAATAAATGAATATGAATACTACTGTTTAAGTAGGATCTTATACATATAGTACAGTATCATCATCATCATCAGCCTATCTCAGTCCACTGCTGGACATAGGCCTCTCCAGTTGTTAGGGCAAACATCTGGAGGATTTACCCATAATCGCCACGTTGGGCAGGCGGGTTGGCGATCGCATGGCGTAGCTTCTTACTCCGGTGACGCTGCTGCCCGTCATCGGTATGTGGTATTTTGCTACGCCTTCTATCGTGATGGTTTTACCGCCACCAGTCGGTTTGCCAGAGCCTCGTTTGTTGTTCGGCAGGATGCACCACGGGCAGGTGAGGATGGCTTGGAGCAAAAAGGTGATAGGTCGCTCCCTTACTTCCCTTTCACACATTATACCCTGGCGAGGATTGAATAGAGCAGTTAGCCTATAGCGGCCCATTGCTATGTTGCAGAGCCTCGAAGGCGATGCATAGACGACGGGGACACACGCGCCGAGAGCTGGATCGTGAGCTCGGACGCGTACGTGGCGCGCGAGTACGACGCCGCGCGCCGCTCCGCCGTGCTGCGGTACAGCACCGCCGACCACCCCGCCAGCCAGGTCTGGCTCAAGGTACGAACCAAGTGAGGTAGGGCATTGCGAATCTTCGCTCGAATTGAGCCGCCCGTCCGGGGAAGGACCTCCACCCTATTGAATACCGCAGCTAAATGACTTTTGAGTCGCGTTTCTCCCGGTGAGTAGGGTTTCCGGAGCTCGTGGGAGGTTAGGGTTGGGCCGGCATAGCGACATGGCAACTGACAGGTAACTGACCAGTTACTTGCCCGTTGTGACGGCTACTTAGGCTTCTCTTTCGCTTTCCATCAAACGTAAGGAAGTCATTATGTCGGGCTACTATAAAAAAAAGAACTGGATCGTGACGCCGTGCTGTGGTACAGGACCGCCGACCACCCCGCCAGCCAGGCCTGGCTTAAGGGACGGCTCGGCTGAGCCGAGCCGAGCCGTCCCTCAGTCAGTCATCATCATCAGCTCATATATAAAGCGCTGGAGAAGCAACAACGCTTTGTTACAAATTAATGTTAATTGACGATTATAGATGGCGCTAGTGTGATGTTGAATCTATTGGTAACTAATTTTTATTGTGAACACTATTCCACTGAGCCGACGACATGTCTCCACCGAGTCTACTTGTTTACGTCTGGAATGCCTTAACGCATACACCAGGGCCTTAAGTATGGGACACCTGTGTTCTGTGGGACTTGCTCCTAAAAACGGAGATTACCCACTAACCGGTGGTTCGCTACGAGCGCTTATCCACTTGATTGATGAAGAACCCATTGATCCCTCTCTTTTTCTTAATAGAACTACTATTAAGAAAAAGAGAGGGATCAATGGGTTCTTCGGAGCATTCACCATGATATTTACGGTAAAAAAGGTGATGATTTATTTACAAAAAAAATTCTATAATGTACATAATTTTATCAGTTGTCTCGTACAAGCTTCGGCTTAGTTTGGAACCAGATGGCGCTGGCATATTATGTTTTTTTTTAAATATCGTCAATTGCTTCTGAGCAATCCTCACGGTACCGGCATGGTCACCAGGTGAACATCACGCAAGACTTCGTGCTGAGCCTGGACCTGGCGATGACGGCCAACTCGTCGCTGACGGTGGTGCTGCAGAACAAGGACAGGAAGGAGACGGTCTACCTGCACTACGTCACCAACCAGCAGCTGATACACGCGCAGGTGAGTAGGAGACTCGTCACTTATGCACTGATGCACGCGCAGCTCAATAAATTACGACGTACTTAAATTGCTTTGAAAAAGAGCGGCTCGACAAAAAGTGACACGGGGTGGGAATTGTCAATTTTCATCGTCTTTCTTTTTTTTTTATAGTAGCTCGACATAATGGCTTCCCTACGCCTGATGGAAAGCGAAAGAGAAGCCCAAGTCGCTGTGACAACGGGCAAGTAACTGGTCAGTTACCTGTCAGTTACCACTGCCATGCCGGCCCAACCCTAACCCCCCACGAGCTCCGGAAACCCTACTCACCGGCAGAAACACGACCCAGAGTCATTTGGCTGCGGTATTCTATAGGGTGGAGGTCCTTCCCCGGACGGGCGGCTCAATTCGAGCGAAGATTCGCTATGGGCTTCTCTTTCGCTTTCCATCATGCATAGGGAAGCCATTATGTCGAGCTAATATAAAAAAAAATGGCAGATATGAACAACATGTCGATCGAATTGAGTAAACCTGATAGCAATTTTTCATTTTAAATTTCACAAAGAATCTAGTACATAATTGTAAGGTCGCACATACTTTGCGCAGTACAAAACATAGATTTTCGGTCTAAAAATGATACCTAACGGTGTAGTCCTGTCTGTCAGGAGGAGCACATCTACTACGGCATCGGCGCGGAGGGCGCGTGGCGGCGCGTGACGCGGGACCTCATCATCGACATGCAGAAGGGCTGGGCGCTGCTCGACCGGCCCAAGAGGAAGTCGCCCAGGACCAAGTTCAAGGTCAGTCGTACACATCATCATCAGCCCGTGTCAGTCCACTGCTGGACATCATCATCATCATCAGCCTATTGCAGTCCACTGCTGGACATAGGCCTCTCCAGTTGTTCACCACTTAGGGCAAACTTGGAGGATATACCCATAATCGCCACGCTGGGCAGGCGGGTTGGCGATCGCAGGGCGCAGCTTCTCGCTCCGGTGACGCTGCTGCCCGTCATCGGCCTGTGGTATTTAGCTACGCCTTCTATCGTGATGGTTTTATCGCCATCAGTCGGTTTGCCAGAGCCTCGTTTGTTGTTCGGCAGGATGCACCACGGGCAGGTGAGAATGGCTTGGAGCGAAAAGGTGATAGGTCGCTCCCTTACATCCCAAGTCATCATCATCATATTCAGCCGCAGAAGAACCACTGCTGGACATAGGCCTCTCCTAATGTTCGCCACCTTGATCGATTTTGGGCCTCTCGCATCCAGCACTTGCCAGCCGTCCTGCGCAGATCGTCACTCCACCTGGCCTGAGGGCGTCCTACATTCCGTTTGCCGAGACGCGGTCTCCACTCCAGAACCCGTTTTTAGTTGTACACACTTTTGTTTAAAAACATGTACATGTACAGATTGGCATTGGGATGTGGCTGTTGGGGCCGAAAAGTTCTGGACTGGAGACCTTTCGACAGAAACGAAGCGTGGGACGCCCTTCAGCGAGATGGACTGACGACATAATAAAAATCGCAGGACGGGGCTGCTGTGGAAGCCTTTGGAGGAGGCCTATATCCTGCAGTGGTTCTTCTGCGGCTGAATATGATGATGATGACTTGGTACATGTCCGTGGGGTTCCAGGATTAAGAATAGGGCCACCCCATCTTTTTCCCGATTGTCTCAGGGTCGGTTTCCCAAACTGAGAGATTTGGCGAGGGCTAAGCTTTTACACAGAGCGACTGCCATCAGACCTTCGCAACACTTAGGGTAAGCTATACCCATTCCCAGTTAGGCGTCAGGAGTTATCATCATCTCTGATATGATGTAACGACTGCTATCTGAGTTGGTAAAGATAGCACCCGGGACCAACAGCTTAACGTGCCTTCCGAAGCACGGAGGAAATCGGTGTCAAATTTTGGTCACCCATCATCGGATTGACCGCGCCAATGGTTGCACAACGTTGCGATCATTGTTAAGCGTACAAGACCGCGGCGCCACCGAGCTCCTCCAAGCGGTGTGGTAGGAGATAACAAAGGAAAATCAGGAAATGGGCAGCAGTCTCATTTTCAGTGTAAAGACTTGAGGAAATCCATGACTCTTTGTTCCGAAGTCACCAGCAAATGGAATACCGGGCCAGTTTAGTTTTGAACTAGGTTACTTCAAGTTTTAACCGACTTCAAAAAAAGGAGGTTCTCATTTCGACTGAATATTCTTTTTTTGTTGTATGTTTGTTACCACATATTATTATCTCCGATAGTTGTGAACTAATTTGAAAAATTCTTTTTTTGTTCGAAAGGACGTACTTCCGCGTTGGTTCCATTGTCACCACATTGAAGTGAGTTTTTTTTTTTCTCAATGTAACTATATACAATGTTTTGGCGCAGATATCGTCCCTGATCCTGCGCGGCGCGGGCAGCGTGGACAACGTGACGGTGGCGGGCAGCGAGCACATGGCGCACTTCTACGCAGCCGCGCGCTGGCTCGTGACCCACCAGCGACAGCGCACCGGCGGCTGGCCCATACCCGCCCGCCGCCGCCTCGCCCCCCCGCACCGCGACCTCGAGCCGGGCTGGTCAGTACACTTACACCGGCAGCGAGACACCACCGGCGGCTGGCCCATACCCGCCCGCCGCCGCCTCGCCCCCCCGCACCGCGACCTCGAGCCGGGCTGGTCAGTACACTTACACCGGCAGCGAGACACCACCGGCGGCTGGCCCATACCCGCCCGCCGCCGCCTCGCCCCCCCGCACCGCGACCTCGAGCCGGGCTGGTCAGTACACTTACACCGGCAGCGAGACACCACCGGCGGCTGGCCCATACCCGCCCGCCGCCGCCTCGCCCCCCCGCACCGCGACCTCGAGCCGGGCTGGTCAGTACACTTACACCGGCAGCGAGACACCACCGGCGGCTGGCCCATACCCGCCCGCCGCCGCCTCGCCCCCCCGCACCGCGACCTCGAGCCGGGCTGGTCAGTACACTTACACCGGCAGCGAGACACCACCGGCGGCTGGCCCATACCCGCCCGCCGCCGCCTCGCCCCCCCGCACCGCGACCTCGAGCCGGGCTGGTCAGTACACTTACACCGGCAGCGAGACACCACCGGCGCACTGTGGAATACGGTAGAACAATAGCATATCAAAATTGATTTTTACAACTGATTGCCATAGGCTACTCTATGAATATAATTTAATAGTTCGAAAGTAGATGTTTAATATCCTGTAACGTAAATAATTTTGTGTTGGTTGAAAGTAAATGTTTTGTGTAGTTAAAGTTAACGTTTTTAAATTTGGTAAATATTAATTTCTTCATTTACGATTTTCAAAGTGAAATAGTTTTGAAAGTTTAACTGAAAGATATAAGGTATTATATATTTTTGAAAAGCTCATCTATCGGAGGTTTGAAACTTATACAATTAATTGTTTGAATACGACTATATATATATATACATTTTTTTTTTAAATGCAGTGAAAAAAAAGATTTTCCTCAATTTCGTCGAAGCTTTTAACATTTACCGACGTTTACCGGTGCTTTGAATTTAATGTTAATTCATAGTTTAGTTACTCATCAAAAACATATAAAAGAATTAGCTGCTAATTTCTGCGCGTTACGAAGATATGACAAAAAATCGAATACTAGTCTGGGAACGGAAATTTTTATTTTCGTAGTTGACTTTTACTATCAATAGTTTGTGGTATGTTTTATCAATTAATTATTTTATTTTGTTAAGTTTTTATCATTTTGAGGTCATTTTCCGTGAGAAAATAGATATCTGAAATAATTCCCACATTCTGAAACAATATAAAAATCGTTGTGAAAAATATGTCTCCATTACTGTTTCAGTGGTCTTGACGTAGAGTACGGCTATTTTATTTTTTTAAATGTCAACATTACACTGTACTAAACGTGAATTAATAGTGTCATACATAGAAGGCGGAAAAACGACTGCGGCACTTTCAACATATTTGGAGGAAAAACAAGTAGAAGAAAATATATGTTATATTATTGGCAATATTCAAAGGAATATCATCCCTTCATTTAAAAACGCTGGAGTGAAGCAGGACGCAACAAGGATAACTTTTTAAGAAAGAACGCCAATTGGTTGGATTCTGAATATTCCTTGACTATACCGACATCTGAAAACGTGTCAACTGACTCAATTCCGTCTACTTCTTCTGGTAAACGAGGAAGACCGTGTGTTTCATATGGAGACTCTTCAGAATCAAGCAAAAAAAGAAAAAAACACTATTTTGCTAAATGAATATGGCTTGGAGCACATTTTCAAGGATTGCGATCTATCGGAGAAGGAACTGAAGCAAAACTAGTTGAAAAATTAAGGTTGGCTGATGCCGAAAAAAAAGGTTTTGTTATGAATCAGTTAGAAAATGCAAAAATCATGAAAGGGCTTACAGATGAAGAAGCATTAAGTGTGTTCATCGACCTGGAACTAACAAAAGCACAATATTTGTATCTCCGGAATGTTACTGATGAAAGAAACTGTTCAATATTTCCACCTTACTACAAAATACAAGATATGAAACAGAAGTGCCACCATCGTCAACAATCGAAATCACAAATACCATTTTTTTTGTTTAATTTGTCATTATAATTATAGTTATCATAATTAAGTAATTAAGAGTAAGAAATGCACATTATATAAACACATAAAATATAATATTTCAATAAATATATACCATTTTTAAAGATTGTGACTTTTATTTATGAAATAAAAATATTAACGCGTAACTACAATTCTTTAAACATAACCTATATAAATCCTTATATATCACTTCATATTAGTGCAAAATTTCATAGCTCTATCTTTTAAATCGACGGAGTTACAGATTTTTGATCCGAAACGCACCGAAATATTCCACAGTGCGGCGGCTGGCCCATACCCGCCCGCCGCCGCCTCGCCCCCCCGCACCGCGACCTCGAGCCGGGCTGGTCAGTACACTTACACCGGCAGCGAGACACCACCGGCGGCTGGCCCATACCCGCCCGCCGCCGCCTCGCCCCCCCGCACCGCGACCTCGAGCCGGGCTGGTCAGTACACTTACACCGGCAGCGAGACACCACCGGCGGCTGGCCCATACCCGCCCGCCGCCGCCTCGCCCCCCCGCACCGCGACCTCGAGCCGGGCTGGTCAGTACACTTACACCGGCAGCGAGACACCACCGGCGGCTGGCCCATACCCGCCCGCCGCCGCCTCGCCCCCCCGCACCGCGACCTCGAGCCGGGCTGGTCAGTACACTTACACCGGCAGCGAGACACCACCGGCGGCTGGCCCATACCCGCCCGCCGCCGCCTCGCCCCCCCGCACCGCGACCTCGAGCCGGGCTGGTCAGTACACTTACACCGGCAGCGAGACACCACCGGCGGCTGGCCCATACCCGCCCGCCGCCGCCTCGCCCCCCCGCACCGCGACCTCGAGCCGGGCTGGTCAGTACACTTACACCGGCAGCGAGACACCACCGGCGGCTGGCCCATACCCGCCCGCCGCCGCCTCGCCCCCCCGCACCGCGACCTCGAGCCGGGCTGGTCAGTACACTTACACCGGCAGCGAGACACCACCGGCGGCTGGCCCATACCCGCCCGCCGCCGCCTCGCCCCCCCGCACCGCGACCTCGAGCCGGGCTGGTCAGTACACTTACACCGGCAGCGAGACACCACCGGCGGCTGGCCCATACCCGCCCGCCGCCGCCTCGCCCCCCCGCACCGCGACCTCGAGCCGGGCTGGTCAGTACACTTACACCGGCAGCGAGACACCACCGGCGGCTGGCCCATACCCGCCCGCCGCCGCCTCGCCCCCCCGCACCGCGACCTCGAGCCGGGCTGGTCAGTACACTTACACCGGCAGCGAGACACCACCGGCGGCTGGCCCATACCCGCCCGCCGCCGCCTCGCCCCCCCGCACCGCGACCTCGAGCCGGGCTGGTCAGTATATTTACATCGGCAACGAGACACCACCAGCCCAGACACATTTCACCACTTTCGAAGAGTCTCTCGCGCAAACTATGCAGTTTAGAAAAAAATGAATAAAAACCTCAAATAAAATAGAAACCTCATCATCATTTTAAAATACCTATCTATAGACACTCCACACGTATAGGTTTGATGAAAAAAAAGTTTTTGAGTTTAAGTTCTATGTATGGGGAACCCGAAAAATTTTGGTTTTTTTTTCTGTTTTATTTTAAAATCTTGATGCGGTTTACATTTAGAATACATCTACGCACCTTATTTCAATAATGTAGGTACCGCTTATAGTTTCGGAATAAACTGGCTGACATGACGAATCTATAAGGGCCCCGTTTTTGCCATTTGGCTACGGAATGTGCGTTCTCTACCGCATCTATCATGGGGAATGTTCTGAAGAATTGTTTGGTTTACTACCTGCAGCGGAGTTTCTTCACCGCACCACACGTAACCGACTGAAATTCCATCCACATGATCTCGATGGCTGGCGATCCTCGACTGTACGTTTTATGAGGAACTTCTTGCCTCGCGCCTCGGTTTTGTGGAACCAACTTCCTGCGACAGTCTTTCCGAACAGCTACGACTTGGGAACCTTCAAGAAACGAGCGTATTCATATTTAAGTAAGTTTATCAGTTGTCTAGTACCCATAGTACAAGCTTCGGCTTAGTTTGGGGCTAGGTGGCCCAGCGTGGCATGTCTTGGGTTATTTATTTATTTATTTTATTTAAAAGGCCGGCAGCGACCCTAAACTCGGTTAGAGCTGCGGGTATCCATGGGCGGTGTCGACTGCTTACCATCAGGCATCACACTTGCTCGTCTGCTGCCTCTCGCATAAAAAAAGCTCTTGTTTGTTCCAGGCACTCGGCGATGAGCCAAGGGCACGCGATCTCGCTGCTGTCGCGCGCGTACTACCGCAGCGGCGACCCATCCTACCTGCAGGCGGCCAAGCGCGCGCTGTACCTGCTCGACGTGCCCAGCGCCGCCGGCGGCGTCAAGGCCATGTGGATGGACAAGTACGTCTGGTGAGTGTGTCCGACTTTTTAAGGTACATAGGACTAAATATATAGCAAAGACATGCCACACAATGCCATCTAATCCCGAACGAAACCGAAGCTTTTCCTTTTTTTTATAGTAGCTCGACATAATGGCTTCCCTACGCCGGATGCAAAGCGAAAGAGAAATCCAAGTCGCTGTGACAACGGGCAAGTAACTGGTCAGTTACCTGTCAGTTGCCACCGCCATGCCGGCCCAACCCTAACACCCCACGAGCTCCGGAAAGCCTACTCACCGGCACAAACAGACCCAGAGGTCATTTGTCATTTTTTTTTATTTATTATTAAATATATTTCGAGTTACATATCAGAAACAGACAAGGTATAATGCAGTATAATACATGTGAATGCAACCTCCAATATTACTAGATATAGGTCCTAGACAACGGATATACTTAGTTGCTTCTTATTAGCTTCCCATATCTAAGGCCTCGTTTACGGAATGCAGCGAGTCATAAATCGAAGTATGTTGGCGTTTAAAGGGCAGCGTTTTTGTCTTTGCCGTCAAGGCAAACTAACAGTAGGGATGTTTCCAGGGTCGAAATAATTACATTATATTTAGTCCGTGTTTTAGATTATAGAAATATATTGGACACGTATTTTTTATTATTTCATTTAAACAAAAAATAACAAAGCATCAAAATGTAGAAGTGGGGTCTTTGACGTCACTTGGCGTGGCGAAAATACTCTCACTCTGTGACGTCGCGCGTAATTTTAACGGGCTATAACTTTGTAATTTACAAATGAAAAAAGACGTGTCTTTTATTTTTTAACAATCTAAAAGTCGGACTCATTTTATTTCTTACGCCAATAGGCCTATTATGTGCGAGAACCTCAAGATATTCAAGATTTCATCCTTATCACTTTGGAGGTTTTCCACAATATAATAATAATAACGAGGCATACAATAATGACCCTTATTCCGTAGGTACGAAGAGTACCCGACGACGCCGCCGCTGTTCGTGCTCAACGGGTTCGTGTACGCGCTGCTCGGCCTCTACGACCTGCACGTGATCGAGGGCGAGAACTCCATCTCGCTGGCCAAGAAGATGTTCGACGACGGCATGGCCTCGCTCAAGGCGCTGCTGCCGCTGTTCGACACCGGCAGCGGCAGCCTGTACGACCTCAGGTGAGTTCGGTGGATGGGTGACCGCAGCACTGCTGGTCCTGATGTTCGACGACGGCATGGCCTCGCGCAAGGCGCTGCTGCCGCTGTTCGACACCGGCAGCGGCAGCCTGTACGACCTCAGGTGAGTTCGGTGGATGGGTGACTTTGAAACACTTTGAGAGATTTTGGGACACTTTGAGCAAACATCTGGAGGATATACCCACAATCCCCACGCTAGGCAGGCGGGTTGGCGATCGCTGGGCGTAGCTACTCGCTCCGGTGACGCTGCTGCCATCGATATGTGGTATTTAGCTACGCCTTCAATAGGCTATTATGGCTAAAAATTGTAATTAGTCCGTCTTTTAGCTTATTCAAAAATAAAAGACACGTATTTTTTTATTTGTAAATTAGACTAAAAATTACAAAGTTATAGCCCGTTGAAATTACGCGTGACGTCACTCGGTGAGGCATTTTTACGGGAGCGAGTGACGTCAAACACCCCCCCTCCTAACTTTTGATGCCTTTGTATCTTTGCTATTGTTTATTTGAATGAAAAAAGGAAAAATACGTGTCTTTTTTTTGAGTAAGCTAATAGACGGACTATTATAATTACAATTTTTAGCCGGAATAGCCTATTGTGTTGGTTAAACTGCCACCAGTCGGTTGCCAGCGCCCCGTTTGTTATTCGGCAGGATGCACCATGGGCAGGTGCCCATGATTATCTTTTATCATGATAGACCTTCTCCCTTACATCTTACTTAGCTTTATCATTTTTATGTATTTACGCATTTGACCGAATTACCCATTATTATCCCGTTGCAGGCATTTCACAGTGGGCGTCAGTCCGAACCTCGCCCGGTGGGACTACCACGCCACTCACGTCAACCAGCTGTACCTGCTGGCCGGGCTGGACGACGACCCCATACTGCTGTCCACCGCGCGTCGCTGGGAGGGGTACATGAGGGGCAAGAGGGCGGCACACAACTGAGGAGGGACAAGCTGTGAGTATACTGCTCCGGTCACAAGCCACGCCCACCGAGCTGTGTGTATACAGCTCCGCCTACAAGCCACGCCCATTGAGCTGGGAGTATTCTGCTGTGGTCACAAGCCACGCCCATTAATCTGGGAGTATTCTGCTCCGCTCAAAAGCCACGCCCATTGAGCTGGGAGTATTCTGCTCCGCTCAAAAGCCACGCCCATTGAGCTGGGAGTATTCTGCTCCGCTCAAAAGCCACGCCCATTGAGCTGGGAGTATTCTGCTCCGCTCAAAAGCCACGCCCATTGAGCTGGGAGTATTCTGCTCCGCTCAAAAGCCACGCCCATTGAGCTAGGGTACACTGCTCCGCTCACACGCCACGCCCACCAGGGCATTTGAAACGAATTTGCGATCTTGTCAAATCAGCGTCGTGTTTCGGGATCTTGAAGAATGACAAGAGATATCGTGAGATCAAATATGTGTGTTCAGTTTGGGGTAACGTTTCTACTAGTGAGTCTACCGCCCCACCCACAAACCACGCTGATATCTCATCATTTTACACGCTAAGAAGAATCACCGGGCATATGCGTATGAATTCGCGATATTTGTTCACAAGAATCGTGTACATTGCTCCAGTGCGATGATCATGAAATAAATCATGTCTATTTGGATGAGTAGTGTTGCTGCATTAAAGAACGAGCGAAGAAGTTTTCGTATATAGAGAGCTAAGCCTAAATGATTTTCGTATCTGAAGCAGCGGAGGAAACTGTCAATAGGATCGTTGATAGTTTTTGAACACTGTTTCGTTAAGATGGCTCAGTATTCTTACTGTAAGCATATCTACGATGTAAAACGCGGGCAATATTACGTTAAAATCGATATCGAATCTCGATTGTTTGCTTAATTACGAATAATAATTAGCGATATTACTGATGTATCGAGTCGTGTTGTCGGCACGTTTCAGAGAACTTTTATTGAGTTACTTGTTCGATTTATTTCGAAGTTAAAAATTGTTAAGAATTGTCTCGAAACGTGTTTCGTGGGGTCGACTTTTGAACTGTAAGAGCTTGTACTACTCGTTTTGTAGAGAGTACATCGTCGACTACTGCTTGTGTAGAAATAAATTAATATACTCGTTAATGAAAGACTACATTTGCCAAAAGACTGGGAGATATGGCGGATGAATAAGGGTGCGTCTCAACAGAAACGGGTCTGCGCGTAGTTAAGCGAAACAAAGATTGGCCAATGATGTTGCTCAAAACACACGTCTTGTCATCTCCGCTCTACTTCTTCTTTGCGTTTCGATGGCAAATTGAAACTACTAATCAAACCCACTGTACTACCGCGGCCCCGGTCACGGACATAGCTCAGCTGGTCTTTTTTTTATAGTGGCTCGACATAATGGCTTCCCTACGCCTGATGGAGAGCGAAAGAGAAGCCCAAGTCGCTGTGACAACGGGCAAGTAACTGGTCAGCTACCTGTCAGTTGCCACCGCCATGCCGGCCCAACCCTAACCCCCCACGAGCTCCGGAAACCCTACTCACCGGCAGAAACACGACCCAGAGGTCATTTGACTGCGGTATTCTATAGGGTGGAGGTCCTTCCCCGGACGGGCGGCTCAATTTGAGCGAAGATTCGCTATGCCCTACTTCTCATAAAATCTCTGTGAGCAGATCTCTCTACACGTGGGACAGCAGATAAGACGTACGCTGAAGAGGGGCACCACACTCGCAGGCGAGGTCATTGGTCAATTTATGTCAGCTATGCGTAGCTCTGTTTTTGTGGAAACGCAACCGAAGTCTCGCTTGACAGCGGGAGAAATTAGTCGACTGTATAGGTCTTTCATCGCATTTCTCGACTTTCCGACTACACTGGCGCATTTATCATAACCGTTTTCCCGTTTAGACGTCTGTTCGGCGTTCGATTGTGTCTGCCGAAACGCTCTCTTTAGCTTCTAAAACGCGCTACTGTAGCCGGACTGTAAACCATTATTTGTCATACAAACTCTTTTACAGGTAAAATAAACTGTTAGAAAAATATTAACGTTAAATTAATTTTCCATTAAAATTAGTCCTAAATGTGAAATGTGAATGAAATATCTATACCAAGTAATACCTACTAAGCATTTATTAATTATCTTTCTAAATTGATAAGGATTAACCAAAAACATATACTGACTAAGACTGATGAGAAACAATTTATAATGTGTAAAATATGTTGCCAGAAAATGAAAAAATATTATTACGCGACTAATGTAGCAATACGTAAAAAATACTTTGAAACTACTAATACTGTAACAGTCATTTGAAACTGCAATACTCTTGAATTTCGACGCATTGTAATTTTGTACTTAACCACGATTGAATATATGAGGGTGACTATTCTGTATGAGTCTGCAAGGAGACCCGACTGAAATTTAAAAAAAATGGGGTAAAGAATAATCAAATAATAAATAAATAACCCAAGACATGCCACGCTGGGCCACACAGCGCTATCTAGCCCCAAACTAAGCCAAAGCTTGTTACTATGCACACAAATTTTTGTACTGTGTGGTGATCGAACCCACGACCCTTGGCTCAGAAGGCAGAGGACACTACCAATTGAGCCACCGAGCCAGTCAAATACTGGCAAATGGGTTGTAGTCTGTGTTTGTTCAGATTTATGTCCTCCTTGATTTCCTGCATATTTGTGTAATAGATTATGTAGGTAGCTGTTTTGTAAGGCAAGTATTGTTACAACAGTGAATGTTCTGAATAGTCACCCTTGTATGTTTACTTAGTATTATAAACAAGACAAACAGAATACTTAATTATCAACTATCATATCAATGTACATAGTTAAGAGTAGTATTAGATATTTATTTGTGACAGGTGTTATTTCCAATCGGGTGAGTCTGTTTCTGTTCACCGATATCACATTGAAAGTCTATATGCATAAGGGTATCGTAGATTTAAAAGAATTATGGTTTCATAAGGGTTAATGTCGATAATTATTTTTATTTCAAACTGATAAGTCATAATTTACAAAGGTTATAGGTACTGCTAGAGACTTAGGGCATAAATAGCTCGCTAGTCCGCGTTTATCGCTTAAAAGTAACCTCATTGGATTGACCCACGGAGCAAATACAAAGACATGTTAAAACCAATGTATTTAATGAAACAACGCGTGCGATTTACAGGGGAGAGGGGGGGTACTATTTTGACACTCCTTTCCTTATCTTCATCCGCTGGCCAAAAGCACAACTACTAATCTCGTCTTTTTTGAGTTTATTTACCTATCTTACACTAGGCTTCAGTATCAAAAATATTTTTCTTTTAATGACAAATGCAAACACCATAATTGTACCTATGCTAATTAATACTGTGGGGTTTGTAGATGTGGAGGTTCCTCTGTGCGGTGTGGTGAAATGATAGATGTCCAAAGTCCAATAGAAATATATATATGGTGCACCGTAGAATACAATGAATTACATGATTGCTAGCGAGTGGTCGGAATGCGCGGCGGGGAACGACTGCCTGTTAATAAGCGCACAATACAAAACTGCGTGCGCTGCAAAACTGCTACTGTAGCCCGCTACAATACCATCCATCATCTTGGCACTTAAAGGTTCTTCACCTTAGCCACAGATGGTGCATTACTTACAAAATAATTGAAACCATAGCTGCCTGCACATCCGAACGCCGGCAGCTACCGGAATAGACTAATAGGCTACGCTACTATTGATGTTGAAGTTATGATGTCAGGAACCTAGTTCAGAATCATAGTATACAGCTGCTTCGGCCATCTCCTCTTTGTATTTGCTTCGTGGATTGACTTTTCCTACAGATATTTGGTTGTCTAGTTGTTTGCAACTAACAGAAATAAGTAATACTCGTATACTGATACTAATATATCAGATATTAATTAATTTTTTAACTTAAACCTGTTCATTCTACAACCTTTTCATATTTACATTGCCAGATCAAGAATTCATGTAACTAAGTTTTCTTCGACCTTAAATCTAATTTGATTCCTAAAAAAATTAAAATATTTTGAATTAGATTAGTAAAGTATTTTGACAAAAATCTCAACATGTCTTATATAAACGACAAATAATTAAATATAGTTGAAATCGTCTTTGTCTGGTCTTGTAGCGGACGGGCCATATATTGGCTGTATATAATATTAATGTATACTATAGTTCATTCGCGTTAAGAAAATAGTGACTGACAGGTCACTGACAGGCCACTAGCCAATTAAAACGCTAGAAATTATAATTTCTAGCGTTTTAATTGGTTAGTGAAACTATTTTCTTAACGCGAATGAACTATATATTATAATATAATACATATGTATATTATTATGTATTGTTCTGAACAAACTTGAATCCTATTCTGGCCTATACTGACTAATTTCCGCTTAAACTACGCCACGGGATTATTCACAATATCTCGAATTTAGATAGTTTATCGACGTTCGTTCAAAGACTAGTTTGACTAGACTAATTTTAATTTAGTTAATTAATAATAAAAAAAGTTAATTTTAATTAACGCTGAGAAAGCTTCTCAATCCGGAGCATTATGAATAGCTGTTCGATGAATTAGGTTATCCCGACTTTTCTCAATAGAAACCTTGTAAACTAAAATAAATTGAGTTTAATAGATAATTGAGTTTAAGGATTGAATACAATACAAGCTTAATTTAATATTTATGACGCACATTATATTAATAACTTATGTTTTATTTGTGTATTTATATATATATGTCACCGGAAAATAGCAAGAATCGTAAGTTGGTAACAACAATAAAATTACGACGAATTTATAACATTCTCTATCTATATTTTCATCAATCTGCAACTATTACTTTTTTAGAACTAATTTTCTTTTCTAGAATTAAAAAAATGAATAAATATTTGTACACAAATATAAAAATGCATAAAGCCACAATTATTTGTATGTGTATAATATGTAGCATTGTATATAATGTATAATTCTTGCCACAGTAGCTGATGAAATATTTAGTAAACAAAATGTTAGACTATTCATGTAAACACAATGTTATTTATCGTGGTGATGACGGCACAGAATCACATATCAATTTTTTATATAATTTTTGGCACAAATGCAATAAAACAGAGTTTTGAAAACGGTCTACACTGACATTTCAAGTCTTTCAAATTAGATTCATCATTGCGTACACGGGTGTGTATTTAATCATAGGCAAATCATTTTTTTATAAGAGCATATGAATAATTCCTACGTTCCATTTTCCATTCGTAGTTCAATTACAGGAAAGAAACACTTTAAAATCCCTTTTTAGATCGGTTGTCGCCGGCTGTGAACACGAGCACAAACTTATTGACTGTCAATTTGTAACCAAGTGTTTTGGTAAAGAATTTTATCTAGATTTAACATAAGACGAAACGGCACAATCTAAAGGAAATCATATTTATTGTAAATAAGTAATATGTAGATAGAATTCTGCTATAATATTATTTTAGTTCTAACTGTCCTTGCCCTAACATTGACTGATTCGTAGCCCAGTGGGATCCTTCTTCGAGAACAAAATGCGAGTTGCCTTTTAAGAAAACTGTGTAATTATTACGATTTATTATTATTATAGCCTGTATATAAATAAGATTATTGAAATCCGTAAGAATCAACGTTATAATATATAGAAAATTGTATTTAGGATTGTGTAGCCCGGGTGTTGTGACCGAAATATCTGTACTTACTGAAAATATAGCAAAATGGAAATATTATTATAGTAGGTAATACTAAGTGTATATTGTTAATAATGTATTCACAGAAACACATATCCACCAAGATATTTATGTAATAGATGTTCAATTCGCAGGTATATCAATTCTACTATCAGAAAGACAGTATACTGATTTCGTATGTCAAGAGATATTCGCCAATGCATCAGCATTTGAAAAGTAGGGGAGACAGGGGCAACATACCATTTTTCAGGTATGAATTATAGTATGACTTTGTTGGCTATGATTACTAGCACAAACTGCCCTTGTCTCCCCTACAAATAATCTTAAAAGCGCAATTTAGTTAGAGTGAAATAAAATCATAATATTTGTCTCATTCACTCGCGCGAATTTTACGGCCATAAAGAAAACATGTGGCAATGACGGCCTCTTTATTCAAAGTGAGTTTTAAATCAATCACGATCCGTTTTAACAGAATTAAAGATTATAAAAAATGTTTTGATGTCACCCTGGTGCTGCGGTGTCTATGGCCTGAAGTGATCACTAACCATCAGGTGACCTTCAGACCCGAAAAAGATGTCGTTAAAACGAATTGTTTGTTTGGCATTCAAGTCAACCATGGGCGGTGTCGACTGCTTACCATCAGGCATCACATTTGCTCGTCTGCCGCCTCTTGCATAAAAAAAACATCCCCTATTTTCGTCAGGGGTAAGAAAAGTAGTAGTACTTAAAAGATTGTCGGCTACTTGGTTCAATGTTTTTCAGCTTTAAAATGTTTCGTAAAATTGTTTTGTAAAAAAGCTGTATAAGCTGTAAAGTGCAAATTATACCCATTACATGAAAATTTGCACTATAATTATAACATCCATTAATGCATTAAACCGAAATGGTGCCCGCTCAGCATTTGCCTTAATGCAGAAACACTAGCACAGTTCATTGAAACCAGCTGGAATCGTGAAGTTCGAAATGCCTTTGGAAGGATCGTGATGGATTTAACAATTAACAAAATGGCCAAATCTTTTCAACGGAGGTCTATGCCTCTCATATAGTGTCTTGAGACTTGAGAGAAGTACGATTGACAATTATAGAAGTAGAAATAGTGAAACTATTTACGCTCGTAGTGCAATATTAGTCGGCAACGAATGTAGGGTTCTATCTGAAGACATGTTATTAGTACACATTCCAATTCGATGAGAGCTTATTACTCTATAGTTGTTGTAAATAGCGTTTGTTGGTTTATTGTTTTATTTTTATGTTTATTGTTAATTTTGCTATCGCTAAACTGTGTGCGATTGTTGAGTGTTTAATGACATTCATACAATATCATATTTGTATATTAATACAACTGTACTCAACTTAATTTCAATATTTGCCAACTTCATGTGATAATTTGGTAGCACTATGAGAAATATCAATCTACATCCCCCTAAACCAGATAATTGAATGTACTAAAGTTCTTAGAACACACGTAAGGCATCGAGCTGTTGACGTATGTACGGTCAGCATCAAAAGTCGTGAACACTTGAGGACCATATCAAAGTAAACTTGTATGTTATGCTTATGGATTACTTGGAATCAGACAAATTTGTTATTTTGACATAATATTAAGTGTTCAGCCACTTTCGATGCTGATCGTGCGAGAAACTGCAGTCGGTGTTAGAAGATGGCGGCTAGCCGTCGACATGCCGTCGCAGTCTCTATGTATGCCGCGCCCCGCGCCGAACATGGCGACATTTAACTACCGTCCGATGACGTCGAATGCATTTACTTATTTTTTTTCACCTGTGTGCTGAAAATTTGGACGACATAAAAACGTAGTGCTAGTGCTAGAACATGTTTCTAAAATTGGTGTCAACATTTTCAGAATCTTAGTTTTCTACCAAATTATCATATTTAACGGTCACTCAATTATATTCCATATCATTTTAACAAAAATAGGTGTATAATATGTATATCTACAGATTATATAGTTTAGAGTATCTAGTGACGAAATTTAAATGCTCTACGCTCATGTCCTTCCTCTGTCTTCTTTAACCTACCAGTTTTGTTAGACCAATTTCTTTTGGTTCTCTTATCATTATTCATTTGCATAAATCTTCAAACTTTACGAGAGAGATTACTCGATCGCTTCAGAGATCTACTCGATCTTCCAGACAAATTGTGCAAACAGTTTTGCAGGACTGATGTTTAGCTAATAAAAACTGATTATGATTATTAGAATAGATGTGTCTATGTCTCTTGCCAAAGGTCATTTACTATCAGTATTACTTATTCATTAAAGCAATTAAATTTCGTCAATGTATGCTATCAAATCTGACCTTGTTAATAAATTTTCGTTAATTATGTATTTGAATGCCATACTTTCTTAAACTCTTATTGTGTACAGTCTTGTAAAGCTTGTAAATGTACCTACTCGTAGAAAGATAGCGGATGCACTTGTGAATGACAATAAAGGTGTCTCAAATTATAATGAGAGTTATTATTTACTTTTTTTTCACATTCTCAATAGCAAAATAATTAGACGATTTATTTTCAAAGAGATAGTTATATAAATCATTGAGTATCTGTTGAAATCAGTGGGGACATACTCGTATATGAGCTGTAGACTGATTGCAGATTAAATTAATACCTATTACGAATGTAGGTACGCAAATCTCGAACCCATTGATGTGAATTCTAAGAGATCAGTGTTGGAATACAGTGGGATCCTTGGTGGGATCACATCCATAGATAAAACGACAATTTCCAAAGAAAACTCGAAAAATGCTCAAAAGCCAAAAGCTAGTTTAACCATAGTAGATAGAATTCCATCCGATCTGACAGACGTCCAGCGAAACAAAAAATGACAGAAAAATCTAATGTGACCGAAAGTTTTTCCTAAAGTTTTGTTTGGCATATTGGATCAAAATGAAAATTTTGGATTTATAATACGAAATAAAGTGTCGGAGATTACATGTCTCGAAACGCACGTAACACCGTCTAGCTCAGCCGCCGGACCACAGCCATGAGCTCAAACGACATACCGCACAAATGTAAACAAAGATTCAAAGGTGTAGAAAGTTTCCTACGTAGAATCGCATTTAACTTAGGTACCTGCTCACTCAGTTTGTCTACTTAACATTGAAATGTGTCCACAAGACTGAGTAATTTTAATTTCCAGGCAACTCCCCGTCGCAGACCGAAGTGAAAATAATATCTTGCATACCGATAGACGTGACCGATCTGCAGCAGAAAATCGCTTGTCTTGAGAAGCAGCTTGAGGCGACCAGAGTGCCGGAGTGCGACTCGCCGTCGCGGCCCGCCTCGGTGGTGCAGACGGCGCTATGTCCCTCGCGGCACTCCGCCCCCGCGCCCGCCGACGGCTGCTCCGTGGCACTCAGCTGCAAGTCCCCCGCCGTCCACTCATGCGCCCCCAAACCCCCAAGTTGCGCGTGCTGGTCCTCAGCTTCGGACCACGAAGTTTGCTCCCCGGAGTGTAAAAGAGGCATCTTCAAGAAGCAGAAGAAGAAAAAGGACAAATGTAAGAAGAAGTGCAAGAGCAAGACGCACTTTGTGTACTACGCTCAGACGACGAACGGGCCCTTTGGGAGGTACGCGAGCGAGAGACGTGTCGCCGACGCCCGCGACAGAGTCGAGGAGACCGTGAACGGCTCGTACATATCCGACGTGATCCGCAAGCAGTACATTCCTGTGCCGATGGTGCGGGACTACTCGGTCGAGAGCGAGTTCTCGTCGCCCGTGTGCAGGGACGCAGAGCCGCGCCGCAGTCGCTGGAGCCCGCACGACTCCGACGTCTGCTCCTGCTGCCACGGGCCCTTCCACAACATCGACCACCAAATGCCCCGCCATACAATACCTGAAGAACCCCAGTTCCCTACTTACCCCGCTAATGAACGCGTGATCAACACGAGCTTTTACGATACAACACTCTACGATATGATTCCAGTTAGAGAGAGACCAAAGGCTTACGACAATCCTAGAAGGAAATCGCCTAGTAATAACATCAGCGCCTCATATTATCCGGAAAGAAAACGTTCAAAGACCAGAGTTCACCCATATGCGGTTACTAATTACTGTCGAGTGCAGACGACCCCTAACCAGCCGAGAACAACGCCAATGAGAACACACAGTAGAAAGGAAAAGCCGCGGAGAGAGTCGCCTAAACGAGAAAATATAAAAGAGAAAATTAGGCCCACAGAGACCTCGGACAGTTGTTGCATCGATTGCGGGAACGTGTATATGAAACGCGTGATCAATAAGGTACAAGAACCTGTGAAGCCCATAGTCACAACGTCGCACAAAAACGCAGAATGCTTGACGAACAGTCTGAACGACACCGAGTGTCAGACCACCACGACTCAGAGCGTGCAAATTGACCAAGAGCTCCTGGAGGAGAAGAAAACTGAAGAAACTCTCAATCAAATCAAAACTATACTACAGTCTGTGCTGACTGAGGTCAAGACCAATACACAGCTCAAGAAGATACCTGAAGACAAGTCGACCAAAGACGCTGTTGTACAGAAGGGATCCTCTCAAGGAAACATGCCCGGCTGCTCCACACTGCTGCACAGCTACACCTACAGCCCATACAACATGAACCCTTACCAAGCCTCGTGCTCCCGCCAGATGACGTCAGGGCCCTACTGCTTCCCCACCATGCCGTACACTTCAGCGAAGTGCATGCACAACTATCCCGTCTTCATACAGACGCCGCCGAGGCACATGTGCCCAAGCTGCTTCCGGAACAGTTCCCACGTCCCCAAAATGGGTCAGGCGAAGCACGCCGCGACTACGGCTACCAACACAGAGTCTAAGGAACGCAGCAAGGAGACTGAAAAGCTTATAAAAGAAATTTATAAGTCCATGGCTGTTAATATGTCATTCCCGGCCAAGGAGACTTCTGCCAGCGAATACAATGACGTCAGGTCTACTCCGCGAGGCTCTGTCAATAGGTCCTTGTACAGGGCAAGCGTCTTGGATCAGGGTATGAAGAATTTTGTGAAGGCGAACACGTCACGACAGTCGCAAAGGTTGGTTTCTCGGAACGCCCAGAAGTTGAAGTCATTGGACGATAAGCTGATGTCGAATACTATGAGTACGCGGTCACAGATAGTCAGTACTACGGACACGGAGCGTCGGCTGAGGAACCACCGGCTGGAGAACTATTTGGAGACGGTGGAGGCGCAGAAGAGACAGAACAAGATCGTGGAGGAGAGAGAATACGAGGCGACGCCTGAAACGACGGGGAGCGACGAGGAAGTCTCCTCGTCTGATTCGGACGAGCGCGTCAAGTACACGCCGCGAGCTGCGGAGCCAGCTAAGGTAAGCCTGCTATCATTTCGGCTCCAGTATTCGCAGAGCGTTTAAGATGATTAAAGGTTCGATTTTCATCGTAACAATATCGATAACGTTGTAGTTTAATGCAAACTATAGACTTCCTACATATCTGTGCGCTTCTGGTACTCCTCACACAATCAGTCGCATGTTATGATGAAAATTGTACATTCTGGCCGTAAACGCCAGGTTAATGTCAACTGCAACTGAAAAAGCTTTTTGAGGTTTTTTCGTGCCTCTTCTTCAAATTAAAATGTGAAGAAGACGAGGCACATGGGCTTTCTGGCAGCGAATCCAAGCGGCACAAAACAGTCACTAGCGGCGGATGCGTTGCGTAAATGCTGGGCACTTCAGTGTTGTTTTGACATTGATCTTGGAACGACTTTAAAGTGAGCTAGGTTTGGGTTTACTTGATTACCTGTCATGTACATTTTGTTCCAAATTGGTACATATCAAGTATAAAGCACAAGGGTGTTATGTAATTTATTGTTTCGTTTGCCTGTACTAAATATAAATCAATTTTCTAGAAAACAGAAGCGATTCAGAAAACGGAGCCCCCAAAAAGGGGCTTGTTCAGTAAAATGTTCAAATCCGTCAAGTTATTCAGCACCAAAGGCAAGAAAAAAGAGGAGCAGGTCCAAGTGGAGAACGAAGATGACGAGGAGTCGGAGAACTCTGATGATTACCAGACCGTGTACAGCCACAGAATGGAGAGAGCGCCTCGGTACATCCCATACCCGGTGCGCGCGGTTCGAAGCCCGGCCAGACTTAAAGCCCACTCGAAAATATCCTACTCCCGACACATAAGAGACAGGAACCAGGAGAGGTCGAGAAGGTCGCCCTATATGGAGCAGGAGTACAGGCGACATTGGAACGAGAAGCTGATGTTCCATGAGGACCAGTATAGGTATAGTAGTCCGAATCCGGTGGTAGATTCATTATTTGTACTTGCATTATTTGACGATTCATAAGTGCTTGTCATAAGCGTAGGCTTATGACAAGCACTTATCAAGTAGTTGAATAAAGATATTTTTCATTTAATTTTAGGTACTCTTCGGAGGGTCAGCACTCGAAGAACGCTCCTAGGAGGCCTGTTTACTGGCAGAATTACGAAGCGAGGAGTGCTTTGGTCGCGCGTAGGCCCAATGTACCAACGCAGGCTAATGTTCAGAAGATTCTCAGGTCGGAGGCTCCTAGACTGGATTTAAGGAGCAGTTCTCCTAGATTCAACGCGGGGAACAAGGGTTTAGCGTGGTTGAAGAAACACAAGCTCGGTATAAACTGTGGTCCGCAGTGGAAGAAATTAATTCTGGAAGGTTGATGACGATTTGTACGCGTGCTATCTGTGATCCGTAAAATAAAATCAGTAGTTGTTGGGGTGACAAATAAAATCCTTGGTGTTGTATTAAATAATTTATTGTGTTATTTTTCGATTAAGTAATCTAACTAGGTACACTACAGCAGGTACTTTGAAAAACTTTTACAAAGAAATGAACATACATCTTGGAACATCGTGTGGCCATGAACTTTCATTGTAATAAACAGCAGTTTTGTACTTAATCAGGGCTCATCATCATCAGCCAATCGCAGTCCACTGCTGGACATAGGCCTCTCCAGTTGTTCGCCACTCAGAGCAAACATCTGGAGGATTTACCCATAATCGCCACGCTGGGCAGGCGGGTTGGCGATCGCAGGACGTAACTCCACGCTACGGTGACACTTCTGCCCGTCATCTAGTATTTAGCCACCTTGAGATTAATTGAGATGGTATACCGGCACCAGTCGGTTGCCAGAGCCTCGTATATTATTCGGCAGGATTCACCACAGGTGGGCAGGTGAGGGTGGCTTGGAGCGAAAAGGTATGGGTCGCCCCCTTGCATCCCTTACTTTTTAATTAAAAAGCTAAAATGAAATGCAGCTGTATTTTACATAGTCAGCCGTTAACCTAGTCAGACTACTTAATCGATGCTCTTATTACCTACTTATAATATTATTGACTAGAATTATGTTAGCTTGTTGTAGCCGCTCTTCTCTGTGTGCTTATGTGGGTACATGTAGTAGAGATCATCTATGACAAACCTGGAAGAGAAAATTAATACGATCATATAGGATATGACGCCCCGCGATTCATTGGGCGGATGACCTTAGAAGAAAAGCTGGCAGTTGCTGGATGGGGGAAGCGCGGGATAGTGAAATTTGGCGTGAATTAAAGGAGGTTTAGCAGTAGACGGACTAAGGCTGTTGATTGATTGATAGATATAGGATATGTGTGAAATTATTCAATCAAAAAGACAGAGCAGAGGGCTCTATTTGTATAGCGCAAATATGTAGGCTTCTCTTTCAATTTTTAACAGGCGAGGAGAAGCCTATGCTATTGACTGGCTCGGTGGTTCAATTGGTAGTGACCTCTGCCTTCTGAGCCAAGGGTCGTGGGTTCGATCCCCACACATTACAAACTTTTGTGAGCATGAACATGTCTGTTTGTATTGGTCTGGGTGTCTTCTATATATAATATGTATATATTTACAAAAAAAAAGGTATTTAAGTAAGTTTATCAGTTGTCTAGTACCCATAGTACAAGCTTCGGCTTAGTTTGGGGCTAGATGGCGCTGTGTGGCATGTCTTGGGTTATTTATTATTTATTTATTAATTTCTAACAGGCGAGGGGAAGCCTATGCAGTATTATTGCTCCCCCCCCCCCCCCTCCCCCCATAATGTAGACGTCCCTACTACTTTTTGGCTCCACTTTACTCGCCTGTAGAACAGCAGCGGCAGGGGCGCGGTGGCCAGGTGCCAGGCGGCGTGCGCGTCGCAGCCGGCGCGCGGCACGTGTAGCAGCTGGCCGACAGCTGCACGCTCACCTGTAGAACAGCAGCGGCAGGGGCGCGGTGGCCAGGTGCCAGGCGGCGTGCGCGTCGCAGCCGGCGCGCGGCACGTGTAGCAGCTGGCCGACAGCTGCACGCTCACCTGTAGAACAGCAGCGGCAGGGGCGCGGTGGCCAGGTGCCAGGCGGCGTGCGCGTCGCAGCCGGCGCGCGGCACGTGTAGCAGCTGGCCGACAGCTGCACGCTCACCTGTAGAACAGCAGCGGCAGGGGCGCGGTGGCCAGGTGCCAGGCGGCGTGCGCGTCGCAGCCGGCGCGCGGCACGTGTAGCAGCTGGCCGACAGCTGCACGCTCACCTGTAGAACAGCAGCGGCAGGGGCGCGGTGGCCAGGTGCCAGGCGGCGTGCGCGTCGCAGCCGGCGCGCGGCACGTGTAGCAGCTGGCCGACAGCTGCACGCTCACCTGTAGAACAGCAGCGGCAGGGGCGCGGTGGCCAGGTGCCAGGCGGCGTGCGCGTCGCAGCCGGCGCGCGGCACGTGTAGCAGCTGGCCGACAGCTGCACGCTCACCTGTAGAACAGCAGCGGCAGGGGCGCGGTGGCCAGGTGCCAGGCGGCGTGCGCGTCGCAGCCGGCGCGCGGCACGTGTAGCAGCTGGCCGACAGCTGCACGCTCACCTGTAGAACAGCAGCGGCAGGGGCGCGGTGGCCAGGTGCCAGGCGGCGTGCGCGTCGCAGCCGGCGCGCGGCACGTGTAGCAGCTGGCCGACAGCTGCACGCTCACCTGTAGAACAGCAGCGGCAGGGGCGCGGTGGCCAGGTGCCAGGCGGCGTGCGCGTCGCAGCCGGCGCGCGGCACGTGTAGCAGCTGGCCGACAGCTGCACGCTCACCTGTAGAACAGCAGCGGCAGGGGCGCGGTGGCCAGGTGCCAGGCGGCGTGCGCGTCGCAGCCGGCGCGCGGCACGTGTAGCAGCTGGCCGACAGCTGCACGCTCACCTGTAGAACAGCAGCGGCAGGGGCGCGGTGGCCAGGTGCCAGGCGGCGTGCGCGTCGCAGCCGGCGCGCGGCACGTGTAGCAGCTGGCCGACAGCTGCACGCTCACCTGTAGAACAGCAGCGGCAGGGGCGCGGTGGCCAGGTGCCAGGCGGCGTGCGCGTCGCAGCCGGCGCGCGGCACGTGTAGCAGCTGGCCGACAGCTGCACGCTCACCTGTAGAACAGCAGCGGCAGGGGCGCGGTGGCCAGGTGCCAGGCGGCGTGCGCGTCGCAGCCGGCGCGCGGCACGTGTAGCAGCTGGCCGACAGCTGCACGCTCACCTGTAGAACAGCAGCGGCAGGGGCGCGGTGGCCAGGTGCCAGGCGGCGTGCGCGTCGCAGCCGGCGCGCGGCACGTGTAGCAGCTGGCCGACAGCTGCACGCTCACCTGTAGAACAGCAGCGGCAGGGGCGCGGTGGCCAGGTGCCAGGCGGCGTGCGCGTCGCAGCCGGCGCGCGGCACGTGTAGCAGCTGGCCGACAGCTGCACGCTCACCTGTAGAACAGCAGCGGCAGGGGCGCGGTGGCCAGGTGCCAGGCGGCGTGCGCGTCGCAGCCGGCGCGCGGCGCGAACTCCAGCAGCTCCAGCGCCAGCGCCGCGCCCGACCACAGCGTGAAGGCGGCCACGCGCCACGCGTGCCGCGCGCCCCGCCGGTGCTGCAGCCACGCCCACGCCAGCCACAGCAGCGACCCCGCCACGCCTGTGCGGGTCACAGAACTGTTAAGTCACAGAATGTCCGATGACCCTTTTATCGGATCCGACGTAGAATGTGCACTTCGCAAAATGCGCACCTCGCATAATGTGCACATCGCAAAATGCGCACCTCGCATAATGTGCACTTCGCAAAATGCGCACCTCGCAAAATGTGCACATCGCAAAAAGTGCACTTCATTCCTACGGCATGACTAATGCCCTATGATGTACAATACCGGTGGCCGGTGGCCGAAATGCCAGGAGCGCATAGATGCGTAAGAAATGGAAGACCAAATTTTTATTTTTAAGAAGATATACCTAATCTTTTAAACCAACATTAGGGTAAGTTTTTTAAGAAGAGTAATGCATCTTCTTCTTCCTCTTAGCGTTGTCCAGGTTTGTGCCTCTAGGACCAGGGTCCGCTTTGACCATGATCCCAGATTTAGCGAGTCTGGTTATTACATTGAAGCGACTTCCATCTGACCTTCGTAACCCTCAGAAAGGGGAACCAGACAAATTTTGGATCATGATTACACATTCAGAATTAAATTGGATGTGCAGGTTTCCTCACGACGTTTTCCTTCACCTTTTTTATTATTAATTACATCCTTCTCGTCGCCTCCGGGGGAGACGGCGTGGTGTGTGGGTCTCGCACCTCCCAGAATGAGAGGGCATATCCACTTAACCCCCCTGTATCACCAGTGGGCAGCAACTTGCAAGGATTCTAGTAGTACAGAAGTACCTGGCACACCCCTGCCTGCACAGATGACAAGCGGCCGACATTACTGGTCCGGGGAGGGTAAGTACACTCACACATGTATGAGGCACGACTTTAGTGACTTACCAAAGACAATGTTGACCATCATATTGTAGCTATAGTCTATGCGGGCGCCCACGCCGCCGTAGAGGTACTGCACGTGCTGCGCGAAGTACAGCAGCGACAGAGACGTCAGCATCAGGACTATGATGGGCCGTCTGATGAACACCCTGCAACCACCGTTGATCATCAGTGAGTCAGACAGTAAAACCGCGGCCACACATTGGAGATATTTGCACCAAAGTAACGTTGTCCGCCCAATGCACCAATGTATGTATCGGTCGGACTTTGACACAATGCACTTTTTTTTTGTGATGTTTGGCAATGCACCGTTTGTGCTTCTGCCACTGACGACGGTGAAAAGGTTGGGAAACGTATTGGACACAGTGCTTGGACGCAAAGTTGAATCCAATGCTTGTGACGAAATTGAATTGAATCCGGCTCGAAGGACCATGTCAAAAACTGACTGTCGACGTAAAGAACACTTCGACTCGCGATCAGCTTGCATAGTACCGAGGGTTGCTCCATCCACCAGCAGTCGAGAATCGGACCACCCGTAGCGACAACGCTTTCCAAGATCAAAATCCGTAAGTCTCTTAACAAATTTACCCAGCCTTAATTATGTCCCATATATTTACCTGACGATAGCTGTGACAAAGAGCCCCATGACCATAGAGAGTGCGCAAGCGTAGTCCATAAACTCCGTGAACGGCGTGTCCCGCGTGTGGAACACCGTCGACCACGCCCACGCGTTGATGCACACCTGGAAGAGGCATTTGTTTTGTAGCGCCCCGTAGCTACATACACACACTACACACAAACATCTATCTCGACAACGCTACAACATAAATAAATAAATAAATAAATAACCCAAGACATGCCACGCTGGGCCACACAGCGCCCACATAGAATCCTACAACGCGCATGCGAAGTTTTCATCACGACTTGCTATATATACGACGAACCATGATGGTCCGTCGGACCGCGGTGCCCCAGCACAGAGGAATTATTTCCAATTTTCGTAGAGCCACGTCTATTCCTACTGTTTCTTCACTTTGGAGTAAGAAGGCCCGCGGCCGCACTCCAAACAGATGGTCTGACCATGTCAATGGTCAGCGGGGAATCTTAACTCCCAACATTTGTTATTATTACACATTTAGTAAAAATCTGATGAATTTGCCAAATTCATCGGATCTTTGGTCGAATTTGGTATGGTCGAAGTTGAATCTAATGATACAGAGACGCCATTGTCAACCAACCTTCACCATCTTTTTTAATGAGGGAAACAGGGAGGGGAATCTTTTTTATAATGATTCTTCTAATTAGAACATTTGGCACTATAAACAACAAATAAACTTGTACATATTCCATTAATTTACTAACGGCCGCGAAGATATACCAGAAGCGCACGAAAGGC
Organism: Conogethes punctiferalis; assembly: GCA_031163375.1. Taxonomy (NCBI): domain Eukaryota; kingdom Metazoa; phylum Arthropoda; class Insecta; order Lepidoptera; family Crambidae; genus Conogethes; species Conogethes punctiferalis. Next base: position 16,401,259 of record CM062081.1, on the reverse strand, counting down.
GCGCTCCTGACGGTGAAGCGCGCGGCGAGCTCGCGCAGCATGTACGCGTGCGAGGCCAGGTTGAGCAGCGACGCCAGCGCCGACGCCGGCTCCTGCACGCCCCACACGCGCCTGAACGGCCACTGAAACAAATGCCACTCGTTTTTTGTTTGGTTGTTTGCTATGTATAATAGGTACTGTACGGTAGCTACGCCCGCGGTGTTACCAGCGCTTCCTCGTTGTTATTCAAATTTTTCCGCCGTAAAAACCATCCTCGAACTTTAACGAACATTTTAAAAAAGAATTGGCCAATATTGGTTCAGGCCTTATTGAGTTATGCGCTTACCAACACATTTAGCAATTCATTTTTATATTATAGATTATCCAAGTAAGTTCATCAGTTCTCTCGTACCCACAGTACATGTAGCAAATATATACATATCAGCCACATGATAGGAGAAGGTCTGTTTAAAAAATAAGTACTAACATAGTCATCAAACTCTTACTAACACTTCATAGATCTTATATTTATCTGAAATAAATACTTTTTATAAGCTTAGTTTAGGAGAAGATGGCGCTGCATGGCCCACCATGGCTTGTCTTGTGCTATTTTACCTTAGGTGCTAACTTCTCTTTTGAGGAAGATGACAAACAAGTATGTCCTTTATTCTAGAACTAGCTGCCTGTGGATTATACACTTGAACATCAATGAAATGACAATCCTTAGGTTAAATGAAATGTAATAAATATATCAATAATGTATCTGTGGAAAACATGCTCACTTTGCCATGGAACTTGGGCACAGTGTAGCCGCGCTCGTGGAAGCCTTCCACCGTGCGCCACATGCACTTGTACCGGCAGTCGTCCCTGCAGCTCCACAGCAGCCGCGTCCAAACGTCCAGCTCCTGCACGACGCTGCTCTCGAAGACGCTAGGGTCATCTGTTAAATACACATGTGGACATAAATAACCCAAAAAGTGCCACACTGGGCCACACAGCTCCCTTAGTTTACATACTAGACAAATGAATACATGTTATACATAACAAACACCCAGATCAATATAAATGTTTGCGCTGAGCAGGGCAATAAATAAAATAATAACAATAACTAATTAGAAGTAAGTAGTTTATTCATTCGTCACGAATTTGTGGCGTATCGAAGCAAGTATTCATGAGAGTTGATAGAGCGATAAACTTATCTTCTCTTCTCAGCGAATGTTATGGGAGGCTACAAAACATTTACCTAAACCTGATTATTTGAATAAAATTTTGAATTATTTAAATTTTAATTCTAATGTGTACTTGTCTATAACGTACCTGCGCTGCAATATTTCTTTATAGAATTGATCACGCATTTTTGATAAAAAGGTGACAAATCTCCCTCGCTAGATAAAATTGAGGAAAACTGTAGAATTAAAACTATAGTTAAGATTGGCACGGAGTTCTTCATACTGAATGGGGCGATTACGTTATTATTATTTCCATAAATAATTTCGATATATTGTCGAATTTAGTACGACGCCATCAATAAATTATATTGTAATTATTCTGTGTTTATCAATAGTAAACAAAATCCATGATGATCACTGCCGTACACACTGAAGTCTGAAATCGATTCGGAATGTTGACATTTTATTTTTTAATTTGGAACTGCTGCTGCTGTGGACGCACACAACAGCTGATAGATTGCGTTTTATTTGGACGGTTGCAACATATCCGTGGCGAGGAACCTTTTAAAAATGTAATTATCAGGACAGCATGATTACCGAACTTTAGTTTAGAGCAGCGAGTTGTAAACATAACCTTCAATTAAATGTTGTTTTAAATTTATCTTTCACAATGGTAATAATTTGCAGAACACTATGTGCTATAAAAGAATTAAAGCGACCGCGTACATATCTTCGTAGTAAATTTCTGGACTCGGTCAGGCTTCACGTAAAAGGCGGTACTGGAGGAACTGGTCTTCCGAAGTATGGAGGTCTCGGTGGTCAAGGAGGATGTGTTTACTGCATCGGGAGTGAATCTGCTAGTCTTCGGAATATTATGTCTAAATTTCGTGCCAAAACGATAAACGCTGGGCATGGGGAAGACAGCCGCAAAATAAAAATAGTTGGTAGTCCCGGAACAGACGTGAAACTTGAGGTGCCACTCGGCGTCACAGTCTACAGAGAGGACGGAAAAGTTCTGGGATCAATAGATACCGAAGGCGAAACCGTCATTTTAGCTAGAGGTGGCCCTGGAGGTGCGAAAAACAATAACTTTCTGGGCCATTATGGGCAAGCACATCACATAAGACTCGATTTGAAACTCATCGCCGATATTGGACTTGTCGGTTTTCCTAATGCGGGTAAGAGCTCACTTCTGAAGGCTATATCTCGGGCGAAACCTAGAATAGCAAATTACCCTTTCACTACAATCAAACCTAACAAAGGCGTCATCCATTACGAAGATCACCGACAAATATCTTTAGCTGACCTGCCAGGGCTCATTGAGGGAGCGCATGTGAACATTGGTCTTGGCCATAAATTCTTAAAGCATGTTGAGAGAACCAAGTTGTTGCTGTTCATAGCAGATGTCCAAGGCTTTCAATTGAGCCCTAAACACCCAAAACGATCTTGCTTGGAGACTGTACTACTTCTGAACAAAGAGCTAGAACTGTATGACCCTGAACTGCTTGATAAGCCAGCTGTGCTAGCCGTCAATAAGATGGATCTGGAAGGTGCTGATGAAGTATTGCAGAGAATAAAGGAGTCATTCAAAGACATTAACAAAGTTATAGATTTAGTACCAGAGGACATCAGGCCGGAACGGTTGATATCTTTTGAAAATATTGTTGGTATTTCTGCCCTTCAAGGTGGGCAAAGTATTCAAGATTTGAAGGTGATATTGCGAAAGAGATTGGATGAATTTGCAGAGGAAAATGACCCTAATATTGTAGATGCAAAGAAAGTTACGAAAAAGACAACTGCCATGATAACAGAGAGAGGACCTCAAATAACCTAAGAAATATAATTTACTACCTATGTTTATTTATAAGTTTCCTTTTATTTTGTTTTTTTTTTACTTTTATTGTCTAACACCTTATTAATTGCCGCTTTACTACCTATGTTTAAATCTTGTTTTCATTACAACCTCCTGCATTTTACACAATATCAATTATTTTACTAAATTCTTTCACCATAGTCTGTAAATAATTTTGGCTATATTTATATTTCAATAATAATAATTCTATACTATACTGGAATTCCAGAAAGGAGGCATATGTTCAGCAGTGGACGAAAAAATGCTGAGAAGAAGAAGATACTACAATTTACTATATACGTAGTAAATTGTTCTGCACACAAATCCGAAAAAATAAAATTTAAGAATAAAACATCCAAATGACTTCACAAAAATTTTATTAAATTACAGAACAACAGTTTAGAATAGTTTGTGCCAATCGAAATGGCACTATCCTTAACTCTAAATGTGTGGTGTAAAAACTTATACTATAAGGTATTATCTCACTTTGTACATGGCCACTACAAAAATACCTTCAGTAGCCTATGGGTAGTGACTATTTACAGCTATACTGGAAGTAGCTAATACATCAGACATGTACAAAGTACATGATTTGAAAGTTCCCACTATACAGTGCAATGTACCAACACAATGTTGGTATGCTTTGGAAGAACTGTAGATTACAATTAAAGAATATTACTTTCAATTAATACAAATCAAAAATAAAATCTGCCATTTCATAAAGGCCCTATGTTATAAACTAAAACCTTACTTTACATAATAGTTAACGTTTCATTAATTTTGCTCCACAAATGTAGCTAGGATGGAACAAAATTTTTAAACAATTATTTAAATATATTAATATAGTAAAATTAATACATGGGTTCTGTTAAAACTTAACTTCTAGAAATCAATACATTAATCTAAAGCATCAAATCAGAGTCGCCACTTACTCAGGCCAAATTAAAAGGTAGCATAATGATTTCATATGACAAAACATTAGGTGAAGAAAAAAGCTGTATAATAATGTATAACTATCTAGTCTACTAATTAATATAAATAAGTTGAAAATATTCATGCAACTCTTACTAAATTCACAATTAGATTCTTTAGTATACAAAGAAAAATATAATAATTTGTTGTAATACTAAATTGCACAAAAGTCTTAAACATTATTATATACAACTAACTGAAAGGATTGCCTTCTGATTTATAAACCAGCTGGGAAATAGAAATCGTTGATTACCTTTGAATTGTTAAAATATTTTTGAATTAAAATTCACTTGTAATAAAAAAAATAAATGATAATGTTGACAAGTATTAGATTGGGCATGATCATGAAAATAATATATTTTGGTCAATTTCAATACAACAATCATTATGATAATAACCTGGATTTTAAATTAATGACATTGATCTGTGATTTTACAAATATTTTTAGATCCTGAGTTGCTATAGTTAACATACCAAATATGTACTACAAATATTTCCATATACAGGACACAAAATAGATGGCTTATTCACAACCCAGCATTTAAAGCATGATTCTTTCAAATGTCTGCCTCCAATATACTTAAAGCACTTCCCCCTAATACATTAAGATGATGCTGATGCTGTGGACTTGATTCTGTAATGTTACATAAATAGGAGAGTTGTGAGACTAAACCAACTCGCCTACTTATTACAATTATTAATGATTAAAAGAAGAACCAGGGGTATATTCAGTATTGACTTCAGAATAACAGCATTCTGAAGACAATCAAGTTATTTCAGAATCAGGCCCAATATCAGTACAGTAATGGATTTTACTGTATTTGCCATTGACACTTCAATATTTACAGCAAATGTTTAAGGATTCTTAATGTATGATTATTTTAGTTATCTCAAGATTTCCATCAAAATTCCATTTTCAGTCAATGCAAATCCCAAATCCCTTGCTAACCTAAATTTGTGCTTTAGACAGATAACAATGCAACTTCACCTGTATCCTAGGTAGCAATAAGTTACAAAATATATATCTTTCGATGATACACAGTCAAAGAAGTCACATAATACATACAACTCTGTACAGATTGGTAGTCTAATGAACACTGCAAATATAGCGTCTATTAGTTGAGTAAAATGAGATGAGCCTTATCATATAATATATAAAACATTGCTTGAAAGTTTCAGTCAAACAAGTCAAGTAGTCTAAAACTGTCACCTATGATTTGATACTTCTCTTTCAAAATAATAATTACAGACACCACATTTTTTAAAAATGTCCTTCAGCTGCAATTTAAATACACCAAGTAATTTTCTAAAAATTCTACACATACAAACATCATTATCTTTGTAGTTAAATTTCAACTAAAATAAAGTTATACACATTTCATGTTAAACCAACAATTAGAAAGTTGAACCAATTCATTATCAAATTTTGATCCAACAATGTCACACTCTTCTTTATAAACAACCTGAGACTGGTAGACCAAGTCTAGCTTGATGTTAGGTTATTAGGAACAAGATCTAAAAACAACTGTCTTTACAGGTTTAGAGGCACTATTTTCTCTCCAATGAATGAACACTAAGTCTACAGGGAGAGAACCTACTAAATAAAGCTTATATTGGTTTACTTATAAGTGCAATAAACAACTAAAACCATAAGAGTGTGACTTGTTGAATGTATTACATATAATTATGTTAAGAATGTCCTGAATTTGACTTGTTTATGATTAAAATGTAACAATGCAGTAGTAAACTGCTGCATATATCTGATCTGATGACCTCAAATTTCTAATACTAGAGTCTTGATGACATTATTCATCAATCAAATCTTGATGCGATTAGCAGTGCACCATAGGCTAGGCCATGTCACACCGAATCAAAGAAGAATAAATAATTGATTCAGCAACTCGTGTCGAGACTGTTCAAGATTAATTCAGTTCCACAGAGTAAATTCAATAAGTCATTCGTAATTGTTTATACAATGCACAGAATGAGGTTGCACTTCACTATTATCACTGAATTGGTGTCCACTGCACTGGATCTAGCACAGTACCATTGACCCAGTGGGCCCAGCACACTATGTTGATGTATTCACAACCTGAGCTGATCAGTAAGAGCGTAACGCCGACGACCATTCACGAGCTGATTCCGGAGAGGTGCCGACATATTTCTAGCACTGTATCACTGACTTTGGTGGAACAGGGTCCAACATACTAGGTCTAGTTAACGCTAGCACTGTCACTGTCAACGGTAACACACACCATCACACGTCGATGGAACGACGCCCGAGTCCGAGGCACCACATTGACATGGTCGTTAGTTTGCGTCTTTATCATTATGGTAGCACTGATACTGACGTCCATGGAGCGAGGTCCGAGGCACCACATGGACATGAGGCTTGGGCGAGCACCGCGTCGATGAGGCCAGTGGGCGCACCCAGGCGCTGTCAGGCTTGTCAGTGATTCCTCTAAAATAGCATTGTTGTAGATGGACCACGTCGTCGTGTTCGAGTGTCGGGTTAGTCCAGCACCGCGTCGATGACGTCAGCGGGCCACCCAGGCGTCGTCAATGGACCAAGTCGACGTTCGAGTGTCCTTCTTAATGAGATTAGTGTACATCCTTCTTATTACGGTATCACTATCACTAAAGTCGATGGAGCGAGGCCCAGGGCACCACGTCGGCGGTTTGAGTGGCAGCTCAGGCCAGCACCGCGTCGATGAGATTAGTGTAAGTCCTTCTTATTACGGTATCACTTTCACTAAAGTCGATGAAGCGAGGCACTAGTCGGCGGTTGTGGTGTCGGCTCAGGCCATCACCGCGCCGATGCCGTCGGCGGGTCAGGCGTGCGCGTGCGCGTGGTTGTCGCGCAGCAGGCGCACGGCGGCGTACAACTTGACGGCGGGCCCGAGGCGCAGCCGCAGCGCGGCGGCGAGCTCGTCGCGCGACGCCATGAGCAGCTCCGCGCCGCGCAGCCGCGCCGCACGCGCGCGCCCGCCCGCGCCCGCGCCGCCCACCAGCGACACCAGCCCCGACACCTCCTCCTGAGGAACAGCACATACAATTTAGAGATCTCACTTGTCACCAAAACCATGGCATGCAAATGTCACCAGAAAATAGCAAGAAACGTAAGTTGATCATTTTCCTAGGTAGTTGATTAACTTACGGAATATAATAAACGGTAGTTGAAACGTATTATTTTACGCAATGGATTTCAGTAGTTCCGGAAGTTAATCAACTACCTAGAAAATTTATCAATTTTCGAGTTTTGTTATTTTCCGGTGACACATAGAGGAGATAAGGAATTAAGTCACTAGAATTATTACAGTTACAGTCAGAAACAACACACAAGACATTTTGTTAGGAAGCTGCCAGAAAAGCAGGTCATATAATAGGCAAAAACATACTACGAAAGTTGTTCCGTCACACCACGGTCGTGTAGCGTGCCTAGACATGGAGGAAACTAGGCAGTGTACCGAACGAAATACCCATAATCGCCACGCTGGGCAGTCGGGTTGGTGATCGCCAAATCGCAGGAAAGAGTTTTCAAACATAATTATAGCAGTTACAATGTAGGCGGTCTAATCGCTGGGAGCGATCTCTTCCAGGCAACTTTCAGGTAGAGGACATTTGTTGAAGAAATGGGCTAAAAGGTGATGCTTGTTCCTTATAATTGCACATTACCTCCGTCCAAGTGGTGGGGTCCGCGGGCAGCGCCAGCTCGTCGATGTGCCGCTGCAGGTGCGCGCGCGGCAGCGCCCGCCGGTGCGGCGACGCGTCGAGCGACTGTCGCACGTCTGCCACGTCTCGCGAGTCGGGCACGTCTCGCGAGTCTCGCACGTCTCGTGAGTCTTGCTCGTCTCGCGCGTCCCTCTCGTCTCGCTCGTCGTGCTCGTCGGCGTCCCGCGCCGACGTCTCGCTGCCGCGCCAGCGCTTTCCGCCGCCCGAGCACTCGGATTCGTCCTCAGATACCTGTCAAATAATAAGCATTAGTATAATAGTTTACACTAATATTATAAAGAGGAAAGATTTGTAAGTATTTTTGTATGTAATGAATAAACTGAAAAAGTACTGGACCAATTATAATAATTCTTTTTTTATTAAGCATTACATAATCACTGGGTAACATAGGCTATATTGAGTTTAAAAATGTTTATTTGAACCACCCGAAGCGAAACGACGGCGAATCGGAAGTTGATAATGATGCGACATCCATGCTCTCATAATATCATAACGTTATACATTGGCGCGTTTTGGGAAGGGGTTGCATCCAGCAATGGACTAATGATGATGATGAATGATAGCATTTCATTGCATGGTTGTCGTAGAAGATAACTAAGAGAATACCAAGAAACAAACAAACAAAACCTACTGCAGTTACCAATCCGCCTGCCTAATCCCCCAAATGACAGTTGTCATTAGGGAACACTGTCCAGCGGTGGACGTTTGCAGGTATATGATGATCAATGGCAGCAAAAGAAGATAGGTCTTAAGTGTCTCTCTTATTTCCATCTTATTTATTTACTCATAGAATGTATACCAAGTATACCTTATTGTGTTCAAGTTGCACTTACCAAGTCATTCTTGACTTCCTCAATTCTTTTATGTTTAGGCGGCCTGCCGCGTACTGAGCGATCCCTGAAATCAAACCATTTATTAGTATCATGACATTTAAGGAAATATTTTAAGATTTTTGAATAATAAAAAAACGCACTTGTCTTTGGTTATGTCGCTGGTCGGCGTACTTGTATGCACCGATTTTGGTTTACTGTGGAATCTGAAAAGGAGGTAATAAATTAATAAATATTTCTCTACACATACAATACGCATTATGCAACGTTGCGGGGATTCAAAGGAATTATGTTTTTTCTTCTATTTTATTTTTAGTACTATTTACAAGTTTTTAGAATTTCCTTTGCCGCGAATCTTTACCTGCGAACGGAAAACGGCCCGATAAAACTAACTAACTAGTATCCAGGTAAGTCTAAACACTGCTGCCCGTTTCCTGATATTCCCTTAATTTCTTCTACGTCATCCACGCGATGAAATGCTATCATTTATATTGATTAAGAGAGGTAGGGCGTTCGCTAGTAGGGTAGGGTAGTTCGCTCGAATTGAGCCGCCGCATACTGCAGTCAAATGATCTCTAGGTCGTGTTTCTGCCGGTGAGCAGGGTTTCTGGAGCTCGTGGGGGGTTGTAGGTTGTGGGTGTTGCATACAGCTATATCAACTTCATTTTTTTTTATAGTGGCTCGACGTAATGGCTTCCCTACGCCTGATGGAAAGCGAAAGAGGCCCAAGTCGCTGTGACAACTGGCAAGTAACTGGTCAGTTACCTGTCAGTTGCCACTGCCATGCCGGCCCAACCCTAACCCCCCACGAGCTCCGGACACCCTACTCACCAGCAGAAACACGACCCGAAGGTCATTTGGCTGCGGTTTTTATAGGTAGATAATATATTGTATTGTTTATTATTATTATTATTTATTTGAGGTGGTTACCTGCGCTCCCTGGGCAGCGCGGCGTGTCGCGGGTCCTCGGGCGCGAGGCGGTCGTGCGTGTGCGGCGCGCGGCGCGGGCGGTAGGGGCAGGCCGACGCCGCGTTGTGCTGCTTGTGCGGCCCGCCGCGCACCGAGCCCAGCCCGCGGCAGCCGCCCACGCCGCACGGCCCGCTCACCGACAGCTCTTCCGCCGCTGGGGACGAGACAAACATTTAGAGACACACACTTTCTAATTAATTAAATGTAAATAATGAATGCAGTTAATAGTTACCAATGCACTAAACATTTGTACATCGAGTCTTCGATAGAATATGCTGGATCGACCTAACATAAGACCAAATTAATGTTACCATATTCTTATAAATAAACAATTTATTATTATTATTATTTTTTAATATCACGGGAAGGTGTTACCCCTCCCGGTCCTTTGGAAGGCTTGCGTGGGGGCACAGGCCCAACACGTAGAGGCCCCTTGAGACAATTTAATATGTGTATGTGAGATGGGATACACCGGCCGGGCATTACTTCTGAGTGCCCCAAGATGACGCACTCAATAGTAATACCCGGCGAGTGCAGCACTATTGCGTTAAGATGGGTAACTAAAACTGGGACTATTGAATGAGGTTCTTGTGGAGAGGATGTCTGGGCTATGGGGTGAGATAACGGTCGCCTGCCATTTCCATATCTCACAAATTAAAATTTAGGCAGGTGGTGACTCGCCGGCCACTAGGTGGGCCCCCCAAATTAGCCACCAGACTGGGCGGCAAGGGGGCAACACTGGCGTGGCTGGCTAAGGGTGTAGAGAGGTGTACACCGGTTTCTGGATCGCGGTAATCCGGTCAGCCGTTCCCCGTTATTACGTAGATTGAGCACTTCCACCCTTTCAAGCATATAGCTCCTGCGCTCCACTCTGGACGGCCAACGAAGGCAAGCCAGAGGTGGGGGAAAGATGGTGTGTTCCCCCGGGAGGTCTCGGGTCCGTGGTGTCGCCACACACCAACAGCTGGCCACAAGCTGCCCTGCGGAGACTGTCTGCACTGCTGGGAGTTGTTGCTCTTCATGGTGCGAAGCTCAGCAACTCCCAACAGCGGGCGATGGGGTCGTCACTTCCCTACGCTCTTATTATTATTATTATTATTATTTCTATCGGCCGATACTTTGGCCGGCTCGTATCGATTGTAATAAGACTTGGGAGAAAGAAGATTGGGATGTAAGGGAGCGACCTAATCACCTTTTCGCTCCGAGCCATCCTCACCTGCCTGTGGTGCATCCTGCCGAACAACAAACGAGGCTCTGGCAAACCGACTGGTGGCGGTATAACCATCACGATAGAATGCGTAGCTAAATATCACAGACCAATGACGGGCAGCAGCGTCACCGGAGCAAGAAGCTACGCCCTGCGATCGCCAACCCGCCTGCCCAGCGTGGCGATTATGGGTATATCCTCTAGATGTTTGCCCTAAGTGGCGAACAACTGGAGAGGCCTATGTCCAGCAGTGGATTGCAATAGGCAGATGATGATATTAAAGTTTTTAAAACGCTTTTGCCATTTGGCTACGGAACCCTAATAAAGGCCCTTACAACATAACTGGTATATACTCACTCAACGGCGGCTCCAGCGGGTGTCCGGTCTTGAGGCACCAGCCCACGGGGTGTATGTCCGGCGAGTCGTCGTCCATCCAGCAGGACAGCTCGTCCGGCCAGCCGTCAAACGAGATGCGCACCTGGTGCCCCTTCACCTCGCTCACGCTCGCCACGCGGATCAGGAACGGCACCTAAAATATAGTACAATTTTACATGAAACATCCTAGATTCAAAAGTTCATTTAATTATTTGTTGTGAATTTAGAAATTGAAGAAAGTTTTTGCTTTCGCCCTAATGAATAAAATAAATAAATAAATAATCCAAGACATGCCACACTGGGCCACACAGCGTCATCTAGCCCCAAACTAAGCCGAAGCTTGTACTATGGGTACTAGACAACTGATAAATTTACTTATATGCACTTTTTTTTTAAATAAATACATATCATACATAGAAAACACCCAGACCAATACAAGCAGACATGTTCATGCACACAAATGTTTGTACTTGTATGAAGAAAAATTGTTTGAAATTTGTTGCTGATGGATAGTCGTCATATATTCACGCATACATTGACACAATCCCATAGTATGTAGCTTAAGCACTTGTGTTATAGAAATCGGTATCAATGAAGATTTATATTTTTTTTATGACAGAGGGGGCAAACGGGCCTGAAGGTCATATGATGGTAAGTGATCACTTCACCGCAACACCAGGGGAGTCACAGGTGCGTTGCCGGTCTTTGATAAATCTGTAGGCTCGCTTCTTGAAGGTCCCTAGGTCGTATCCATTCGGGAAAATTGCAGCCGGAAGCTGATTCCAAAGAGCAGCTGCACGAGGCAGAAAATTACGCGCAAAACGCACTGTGGAAGACTTCCATCTATCAAGATGAGAAGGATGAAATCTTGTATTGTTGCGAGATGTACGATGATATGTACTACAAATGTACAGTTTCAGACCTCAGCCAATCCCATCATTGAAGGGTATGATGGGGCATGTTGGATTTACAACGCTGGAATCGAAGGGCGGGGATTAAGCTTGCAAAACCAGATCCACTCCCCTTATCCTGTTATTTTAGTATTCAAAATATAGAGGAAACGTTTCCGGTATGGAGTGTTGTGTAAAAGCTGTTTTTTCTCTAACCTAAAGGAGTTGCTTTAGGTTTGAACACTTTGTGGTTTCCTAATGGGCCGATGGCGCCTTTCGTTATACGCCGTAGATATTGTCTGAAATAAATAAGCACTTACAATTATAAAAAAGCTAGCAACTCACCCTGGGGTCCACGACCTCGAGTTTCATGCCGGCCTTGAAGCCCTGCGGCGCGCGCGGCTTGAAGGCCCGCGGCGGCGCGGCCGACGCGCCCGCCTCCGACAGGTACGCCGCCCATGAGAACGACTCGGGGTCCTTGTAGACTGCACACAACACATGCTACTTAGTCCAACTATACTCTCCTCTATTAAATCTATACTTTATATTATAAAGCTGAAGAGTTTGTTTGTTTGTTTGAACGCGCTCATCGAAGGAATTACTGGTCCGAATTGAAAAATTCTGTGTTGAATAGACTATTTATCGAGGAAGGCTTTAGGCTATATAACATCACGCTGCAACTATTAGGAGCGAAGAAATAATGGAAAATGTAAAAAAAAACGGGGAAAAAATAACTATTCCACGCAGATGAAGTCGCGAGCACAGCTAGTAATAAATAAATAACTACATATTATACATAGTAAACACCCAGACCAATACAAACAAACAACTTGAACACAAATGTGCAGAAATCTAACCCACGACCCTTGGCTCAGAAAGCAGAGGTCACTGCCAAACGAGCCACTCACATATACGTTCAGAAAGATCTCTCTTAAACAAGAGATCCGAGCGGTAACATTCGCGATCGTTCATACAAATTTGACAATTCTCATTGAAATCTGTCCCGAAGTCTTTCTGTGTTTATATAGCTGTTCGTCTACCTATAGTATCTGAATAGGCAGTTACGACGACCGAAACTTTGATAGAACTCTTTGGAATACCCTTACTGGTCATCATTATCATAATAATTTTGTCATTGGCACTTACATTCCTAATGTTATTATTGTCTTTGTTTTAAAGTAACAAAACACATAGTTCAAAAATCTTTCCTACCTATTGTTTTTTTGTAGGTACCTAATGATACTTTAATGACTTCCAAAAAGCAGGCCAAACGTTTTGTAATTATTACCAAAAGTGAATCAGACAATGTAAAGACATCGCACACGAACCAAACGTAAGTATCAAACACCGCGGCGCGGACGCCGCACGCCTTCCACCCACACTAGATAACAGCAATAAACTGAACTATCCTCATTTTGAGGAAACATTAACACTTAGATGCATTCCGGACTGTTTACATCGACCACGTCCTATCACTCACTGGCTAACTCTCTTTAAACAATGCACAAATACAGTAGGTAATGTGACCACAAGACATGTCATGTTAATTTAGTTTTTACGAGGCAGAAGTGTTAATACAGCGTGCGCGTGCGCCGGCTGTGCAGTAGCAATGTCACCTAAAATGTAATTTAGCGGTACGTGCTATCGTCACTGGATAAACAGTATGGAAACCGAATGTAGAGCATATGCAATTAGTCATATTGAATATTGTCTCGTTTCACTCAGTGCGGGAAGCCCGAGATCGAGCAAAGTGGCGCGAATAATAAAATTGGAAAGGCCATGTAGACTCTTGACTGCGAAACTATTTTTTTGGCTCTGTAAATCATTTAATTTGTCTCTCTCACTCTAAGACGTAAGTTATATTGCTGATACTAGCTGTTAAATTCGGGCTGAATGCTCCATACAAACTTCCACCCCCCATTTTAGGCAAGTGGGGGGGTTAGAAAAGGGCAAAAAGTAGTCTATGTTACTCCCCATCCCTTCAACTATCTCCACTTAAAATATAACGTCAATTCGTCGCTCCGTTTTGCCGAAGAATAATTGTACCAAGTTTCGTCAAAATCCGTCCAGTAGTTTTTATTTCTATAACGACCAGACAGACAGACAAAATTTTTACGGATTGCTTTTTTGGCATCAGTATGGATCACTAATCACCCCCTGATAGTTATTTTGAAAAAATATTTCATGTACAGAATTGGCCTCTCTACAGATTTATTATAAGTATAGATGAACAAAAAAAAATGGTGACTTACAGTTGGGGGGCGTGAGGGGCACGCCGTTCTCCTCGGCCCAGCCCACGGGGTGTATGTACGGCGAGGTGGGCTCCACCCACACGTCGTACATCTCGTCCCAGCTGTCGAACGTGACCAGCATGCGGTTGTCCAGCATGTCCGCGACGCTGGCCACGCACACCAGCTCGTTCTTCCTGTCCTCCGCTTCCAGCTTCATGCCCGTTCGGAAGCAGTTCGGCTTGAATATCTGGAATGGATTTGTGTGTTGAAAAATACTGCTGTTTTAGGTAAAGGGATGTAAGCGATCTTTTCGCTCCAACCTCACCTGCCCGTGGTGCATCCTGCCGAATAACAAACGAGGCGCTGGCAACCGACTGGTGGCGGTATAACCATCACAATTGAAGGCGTAGCTAAATACCACAGACTGATGACGGGCAGCAGCGTCACTGGAGCGAGAAGCTACGTCCTGCAATCGCCAACCCGCCTGCCCAGCGTGGCGATTATGGGATATACCCTCCAGATGTTTGCCCTAAGTGGCGAACAACTGGAGAGGCCTATGTCCAGCAGTGGACTGCAGTAGGCTGATGATGATGATGAGGTAAAGGGTCATATCCTAATACCACGGAAGCCGCAAGGTGTCAGGCGTCGCGTTGCGCGAAGCTAGCCCGTCGAAAAAGAAACAAACGACGAAGTATAGAGACGTTCTAGAAACAAGGTTTTTGCAGACAAACAACAATCGAAAGGTACACTTGCGACTAGGGGTAATTTTGAGAAAATGACAATTTGCAATTAAAGTGGGAAGATGTCCTGGTGAAGATACATCGCAGTATATGAGCGCCTGTTACTGGATTCCGCTTCACATCAAGACCTATAAATAGTTGTAACGAAGTAGAGAGGTCTAGCATGATACTCGTTGGGTTTTGTCAGATTCCTACACATGGATACAGTATTTGTCAACTGACAACATGACCGTAGCGCCTGCGAAAGGGTGTTGATGATGATGATATCATTGATACTACGGAGGTTGCTGCGCGTTATTTACACTTGCTGCACCAAGATTTGCTAGTGTCGTGCGCTTGGCCGTCGCAGGTGCAAAATGAACGTCTGCAGCGGTTTCGTCGGCGTGCTCCCGGAACTACTTCGTTGTCTTCGAAGTGCAGTACCGTGTTTGTGGAAAATAAACTACTCACCGAACTAGTGATATGCGAGAACAGCACTTTCGGCGCCGCCACCGCCCTCACAGTCTTCAGATACATCGGCCACGAGAAGTTCGACAGGCTATAGCTCGCGGGCGGCTTGAGAGTGCGGCCGTTCTTCTCGCACCAGCCGGGCGGGAAGATGTCCGCCGAGTCCGCGTTCACCCAGTAGTCGTACGAGTCGGGGTACTCGTCGAAGTGCAGCCGCATGCGGTAGCCCTGCACCTCCGCCACGGACACCACGCAGAACATCGACGGGTGTTGCGGGTCTATCGCCTCCATGCGCATGCCCACCTGGGGGGATTAATCAATATGTATGATTAAACAATAAATAAATAAATATTAGACAACATCACATACATTGCTCCAATCCCAAAGTAAGTAGCTTAAGCACTTGGGTATCAGAACAACGAAGGTACCACAAATAAATACTTAAATATAAATAAAACACCCAGACACGGGACAAACACAAGTGTTCATCACACGAATGTTTGTCCCGGGTGGGAATCGAACCCACGACCCTTGGTTCAGAAGGCAGGGGTCACTACCAATTGAGCCACCGAGCCAGTCAGCAAAGGCAACAATACATACAAAACATTGAATATTTTTAACAAACTTTAAAAAGGAGGAGAGTCCCAATAGGCTATTATGGCTAAAAATTGTAATTAGTCCGTCTTTTTGCTTATTCAAAAATAAAAGACACGTATTTTTTTATTTGTAAATTAGACTAAAAATTACAAAGTTATTAGCCCGTTGAAATTACGCGTGACGTCCCTCGGTGTAATGTTTGTTATCTCCGCTACATCTCAAAGAAAATTGCCAACTGATTAGGTATTTTTTTTTGTTTGAAATAACAACAACAATAATGTCATTTTAGGAAATAACTCAAAAATCCTTGCCTACAAGTCATTGGAAATACTTTGAATTTTTTGTCACAACCTGTACATGAATGTGCTTAGTTAGCCATGTTTTTAATGTGTGTATGTGAGAAACTAGGGCCTGAATTAAAATAAACATGCCAACTGATTAGGTATTTTTTTTTGTTTGAAATAACAACAACAATAATGTCATTTTAGGAAATAACTCAAAAATCCTTGCCTACAAGTCATTGGAAATACTTTGAATTTTTTGTCACAACCTGTACATGAATGTGCTTAGTTAGCCATGTTTTTAATGTGTGTATGTGAGAAACTAGGGCCTGAATTAAAATAAACATTTATATAACAAGTGTTTACAAAGTAATGTTAGTTAAGTATACTTTTTTATTGTTTCACATACAGTTAATGCAACTCTGTTGAAGTCGATGACATTAGTTATCAGAATGGAAGGACGCATCGCATCATGAGTGACCAATGGTCTGTATAAATAGATAACAATTACTTTCCCGCTTACATTTTATTTTATAAAATCTGCAGACCGCCTTTATGCCCACCTGATAACGTTGATATGTAGCCGGATAATATCCATAAGAATTATTATTGTAAACATTCCTTCATATCCTTCCAGTAGATACGCGAAAAAGAGTTACAAATTACCCATTCATCCAAGCAGATTTTCAAATTTATAATATTAGTAGTAGGTAGGATTTTTCTTTAAAAAAGTTTGTATTCCCGATTGACCAATCGCAACCATCAACAAATGTTGAAAAAATTATTCTAATCAGAAAAGTCGCTCTTTTACATTGTCTCAAAATGTTTCGAGTTTATAATGATTTTAGCAAACTGGAAAACCATAGAATTGGTGAGCGCGCATCGTTAATGTAAAATAAAAAATCAATATAGTATGGTGAAAAAGTACCAAAACACATTCTTACCTTAAAACCATTCCGATTGTAAGGGAATGGATCCTTGAACAACTTCACAGGCGCCGCCTTCGCCTTACAGACATCCAGATACCGCATCCAGGAGAACCCATTCTTTCCACACATCCAGGGATACTTCTCGTTCTCAATCAAGTCCTCCCCCATTTTCAGCAAAGCCACATCCGACAACCCCTCTGGAGGAGCTGAGTCATAATGCTTTAACAACAGCTTCTCATCCTTGTCCAAGATTATATCCGAATCAGACTGTTTCCTCATCAACAGCTTCTTCATCTTATTCCTCTTTCTGAGGATGTCAATCCTCTCCCTGTCCTTCTTCTTCTGTAAAGCCTTTTGAACGTCATTCTGACACGTCAAACTGCAGAAATTGGGATTAATGAATTCAGCCGCCATGCCATGACAACCACACCCGTCGCACCTATACATGTCTTCCGGAGACGTCGGTTTCTTTTCCCTACTATTCCTCTCTATCCGCTGCTTCAAGGGAGTGTGATATTTAGGATTAGGCACCATCTCCTCCTGGTCACTCATATCAATCAAGTCGATCAGTCCAAACTCATTTGTCTGGAACTGTAAATTACTTCCCTGCAGCATAGCTATCCCATTGTTCCAGATCAATCCTGGGGGATCTTCCTCTAAGGTTCCATCCAAACTTTCCCGTTTCACTCTAAAGTTTTCTAAATTATAGTACATGTCCTGAATATTTTTATCTAAGTCCGTCTTGCTATCCTTATACTCCTCAGTATCCGAGTCACCCAAATTAACCTTGGCCTCTTCCAGTTTCTCGTCACAGAACAAGGATGGAACACGATGATCGTCATTATTGTCCGAATCATGAGAATCTGCCAGTTTCTCAATAGCCCGCTGCTGTGCTACAGTCAATTTCAAGCTCTTGTTGGTATAGTTTTCAGTACACAGCGAGATGCGTCTCTTGATGTTAGTATTGGTTGATTTTCTTTCACTGTTATCTGAATTTGACCTTCTCAATATAGCTGGCGCTGGGACGGTCACCTGCCCCGACATTTCACTATTCATCATGTTCTTATTCAACAAACTTTTCCCCTTCTCAGGTATTGCCAAAGTGAAGGACTCCCTGGTCTGTACTCCCTCATTGTCGGCTATTGACACTGTGTAAATGTCATCATTCATTGATGCATTTGTTTCAGGTATTGACAGAGTATATTCCCCTTGTTCGCCAGTCGGCTCAGCCCTGGAGCCCGGTATCGAAAATGTAAACGATTTATCATTTTTGGGGCTTTGTGGTATCGAATTATTGTCCTTTCCATTCATGTTGACAACCTTCGCGAGCGGTTGTAATGGCGGCATCTCCGCCGACTCCATAGGCGCGGTGTCCCTCATAACTGTAATGTTCCCCTGGGGATCATTCTGGATCTGTCCATTTGCTATCTGAAGATTGATTATTGGCCCCTTGGACGCCATAGTAGCCGGCAGAGTTACAGGTAATATAAATTTAGTATTTTGAATTTTAGGCATATTCATTGGGGTCAAGAATAGTTTCTGGTTGTTTGCAGTTACATTTGTTTGATTGTTGGATATCAAAATTGATTGGTTATCAGATAAGGGTTTAGTGTTGGGCTTCTTCACGGATCCCAGATAAGCTATAGCCTGTTTGCCTTGGGTTCCCGGTGCAATGCTCACGGGAACCATCATCTTATCATTGGACTTGGGTTTCTGAATGACAATAGGTTGAGAGGCATTGACAGGTGCAAGGATTGAGGACTTGTTCTGTGGTACTTTAGGGGCGATGTTGGCTTTGGTGCTGACATTTGATATCAGGTGTATGTTGGAGTTACTGGTTACCTGAAATATTGCAACAACATTGTACTCTCATTTTGGTTGATATTATAGAAATATAATATAACTATATTACCAGTTATAGTAATTTAGATGCAGAAATCAGATTTTTTATTGTGATACAGAAAATAATACAAGGGTACTTGAACAATTGACTGATAAAATACCTATGTCCTATATACATTGTGATGTTATTTTAAAAGTGCAATCTTTATCTGTTGAAAATACTCCTGGTCTTATCATTATTTTTATCATAAATTTAATTAACATGGAAAGGAAATCAATGTCCCATAATGTCCCAGACTAATAGGTATTACACTTGCATCTAAAATGTTTGTAAACAATCCATAAAAATTAAACCTAAAGTATGTTATCAAGAACAAGAAAAATGTGCAAGATGTTTGACTGTCACAATTAAATGCTGTTATTGTATTTTTATAAAGCAATAAATGAATTAGTAATTAAAACATTGCATGGAAACAAAAGTTATTGATTATGTACAATGTTTGTTAGTAAACTACTCTTGAAAGTTATATAAAATTGTTATGTGAATGTTAGTACTCACTGGTCTTCTCACAATTATTTGCGGCGGGTTACCACTAGTGCTAGCTTGACTTATGACTTCAGTGCTGGTCACCGGCTTCAGCCCCGTCGGTGTCTGAATGTACACCATGTGGGGCACTGTCCTCGGTGCACCCCGGAGCTGGACTGTGCCCGGATTGGCACTGTTCGGGAGGGCTAGTTGTATCGAGTTATTGGACGAACTAGGAATCTGCATTACTTGATTAGCACTCATTTGAACTTGAGACATAGATGTGGGATTGTTCATTTTCATTTGAACACCTGTCGAGTCCGGAATTTGGAGTTGTGATGAAGTGGACACAGTCATGTCTGTCCCATCTAGATTGGGTGGTCTTGGATTAGAACCCATGTGCACATGAATTATGGAACTATGAAGAGGTTGACTAGGATTTTGCAACAATGGCATGGACGGCAGGGCAGGGCCTGTGATTTGTATGTTTTGACTGGCAGTTGGTATTTGTAGTGGCACATTTATAGTCTCCCCAGCTGGTAACTGCACGGGCACGCTTGTGGCGGCCGACACTTGCAAGGGGAGGCTGACGGGGGCTATCTGTAGGGGCATGCTACTAGTGGGCCCCGACAGCTGGACAGGGACATTGATGTTGGAGGTGGAGCCCGGTATCTGGACTGGCACATGAACAGTGGACAACTGCAGTGGATAAGGGGCGTTGTTGGTGTGAATCTTCACAGGGGCAATGGAGTGGGTGACTAAATTGTGTGTGATGGGCATGGAGCTCTGAGGCGCCTGCACCGAGGACACGATCATGCTGCTCGATATTGGCGCCTGGAAGGCACGAACGAGGTTAATGAGATCAATTTTATGCACACAATAACATAATTGGGTTACTTATATAGGTATACACTTATTTAAATAACTCACACGTAACGTATTCAATAGCACATTGTGCTGCGATGTATTTTGCGAAAAATTAGCACTGACGATACCGCTGCTCGATTTTAATAATCTTTTTTTCAAAATATCCGTTTTAGGCTCATCAAAGTTTTGAAGTGAATTACATTGCTGTCTCTCCATTTCTCGACTCCGAGAATGTTTTCGAATTCATTACAGATACTTTATTATCTCTTGCAATACATTACTGATGACCTGTAATGCATACAAAAATAAAAAATCGCGAAGAGAAATATCATCTGGACGAACTATAACCACTTTAGAATTCAATATTGTGAAGACTAATAAGTTTTAGATGGATAGTGTTTTAGTTTACATAATTATTATTTAAATATAAACTTGTTAAATCATAAAATGATTACTGTTTTCGTTATATTTTTCTTTCGCGAAGATCGCACTATATATCAATTGTGCAGCTACTTTTACAGAACCACAACCTTCTACAAAAAAGTTCATGAAACACAATAATCTAAATTTAATACTTACTAATCAGAGTTTCAGCTCAACGACGGACTCCTTAACTATCGCTTCAACTATTACAACACCATTATCGTAATAAGAATCACTGAATAAAAATAAATTATTTCACTAACGCGACGATATTTACCTGGCCTAGCACAACTGGTAATAATTTTGACAACATTGCCAAAATGTGATAGGTATTGGTGTGTTGGTACTAAAAATTCAACCAATCGTGAAGCAGTGTTTACGTGACGAAGCTTTCGCGCCAGCTAAATAAGTCAGGATATAACTTTGTAAATATAAATAACTATACGACTATTTTTAAATTAGAACTATACCTTTATATAAGTAAATAGTCAATTTAAAATGTACATAGCGTATGAATTAATAGTATAGAAGACTAAAAATAAGTGAATGATTGTCAATACCACGCACAATTTGACATCCCATTGAATAAAAAATAATCAACCACAGATTTCATAAAGTAGCACTTATGGCAGGGGATTATGGTCTGAAATTGGAAAAGAATGGGTCAACTGACTAACTTATCAAATTTGATGGCATAAAATTTAATAACTGGGTTTTATTATAATTGTTTTAGATCATTAACACCTTAACATAATTTAAAAAATTACGTAATTGCTTATTTTCCATTAAATTTTTAATTTATTGCAACCGGAAGTAATGACTACAACTGAATGGTTTCGCGCTACTTTTTCAAAAGGAAATTTTCACCAGCGCGGCGGTTATAACTTGCACTTACATACCACTTTCACTTTTGTAAGTATGTATATTTTTTTACTGTATTTACTATACATATACTTATAGTAATCTATATACTTATAATAAATCTGTAGAGTAGAATTCTGTACATTATGAAATATTTTTTTCAAAATAACTATCAGGGGGTGATTATTAGTAATCGATACTGATGCCAAAAATGCAATCAGTAAAATGTTTGCCTGTCTGTCCGTCTGTATAACTGTATGTTCGTTAAAGAAACAAAACTACTCAACGGATTTTAACGAAACTTGGTACAATAATAATTATTCATCATATTCCTGGGCAGGTCATACTTTTGAACACGCTACAACAACTTGAATGCGGTTTTCACTAATATATTGCTAGAGGTCTAACTTAAAATGTAGGTACCATTTTATGGAAGTCTGTTATTTTTTAAACCTAACATCCATCAACGCATGCGACATATATGAATTTAATGCATATGTAATAGCTTTATTAATCATGCATAAATTAGTGCAGCATCGTACATACATAAACAAAAATATTGGCTTTTCGTAGATCTAAAAAAATCCACGACATTATCCTATACTAGCTGTGCTCGCGACTTCGTCCGCGTGGAATAGTTATTTTTTCCCCGTTTTTTTTTTACATTTTCCATTATTTCTTCGCTCCTAATAGTCGCAGCGTGATGTTCTATAGCCTAAAGCCTTCCTCGATAAATGGTCTATTCAACACAAAAAGAATTTTTCAATTCGGACCAGTAGTTCCTGAGATTAGCGCGTTCAAACAAACAAACAAACAAACAAACTCTTCAGCTTTATAATATTAAGTTAAGAAAAGGAAGTAAGGTATATACAAATTCTACAAATATTATATAATGTGTAAGATGAGAGTGAAACATTTTTATCTAACGAGCTAAACATTAGCACTGTAGATTTCTTTAGTAATATGTATATACTTCAACGTTTCGCTATGATCAATTGAAGAGATCCTACAACAAAATTAATAACACACCTAGGTACTCTTGAAAACAGTACTTCATGAGTTTCATGACGCATCTGTTACAAGAAAATGCAAGTGTAATTTTTGAGATTCGCATTATGTTGTTACTGTAAAAACAGCAGGTTTGTCTCATGATCAGCTCGAGTTTGTAGTCTACAGGTACAACAATGTTTAGGTAGCAGCAGGTACAAAAAGGTTTTTATAAACCCTGTAGGTAGGCCGCATACATACGAAATTCCAATGCGGAACCACGTTACGCGTTCATTGGCTCAAAAAAAATCCTGTGCTACTTTGCAATAAAAAAGTTTTGGGTTTTTATTTGACATATACTGTCACTACTGTCAGTCAAAGTACATGAGAAAGATGTGTGATACCCCATTTACACTCTCGCCTCGCGGCTCGCCTCGTGCCTCGCCTCGTGACTCGCGCCACGCCCCCCGAAACGAGCTTGGTGTTTACACTCTCGTCACGAGTTCAGTTGTCTTTGAGCTCGCGACAATGGAGGACGTCGAAATGTTAGCGGCAACAAGTCATGGTTTATTGAACTACGCACATTAAATACAAATAAAAAAGTAAAATGTCTTATGTTTTAAATCAATTAAAGGTCTATTCATTTCATTTGTAATGACAACCTCTTCCACGCAACGTTTACTTACTACTTTTTGGTTCATTTTATGGTATTTATTTTTGGGTTCCACAGAATAGGCTATTATGGCTAAAAATTGTAATTAGTCCGTCTTTTAGCTTATTCAAAAATAAAAGACACGTATTTTTTTATTTGTAAATTAGACTAAAACTTACAAAGTTATAGCCCGTTGAAATTACGCGTGACGTCACTCGGTGAGGCATTTTTACAGGAGCGAATGACGTCAAAGGGACGCCTCCCACTCCTAACTTTAGATGCCTTGTATCTTTGCTATTGTTTATTTGAATGAAAAAAGGAAAAATACGTGTCTTTTATTTATGAATAATCTAAAAGACGGACTAATTACAATTTTTAGCCATAATAGCCTATTGGTTCCCTTTGAAATGCTCCAATAAATCTAAATGTTTCCTCATAAGACTAATCCATTTTAACGACCTGCGCGGCACAACGCTGAATCGCGAATGAAGCGAGAGCGCGAGTGTAAACACCCCGCTCGCGTTCGTCGCGAGGCCCTTTGACTCGTGACCAAAAAACCGCTCGCGACGCGAGCGCTGCGAGTGACGAGGCGAGGCGCGAGGCGAGGCGTGAGCGAGAGTTCACACTCTCGCCTCGTCGCTCGCCTCGCGCCTCGCCTCGTCACTCGCACGCGAGTGTAAACGGGCTATCAAAGTTTCGCCTAAAAATTGCATTATTTATTATTTTAACAATTTTTCATTAAATCAAATACAAAATAATTGTACCAATGTAAAGTGTGCACGCAATTGGGTTTACAAAGAAAGATTTTGCGATTTCAAATGTTGTCGTTATAAATTTTGGACTTGTATTTTGTCATTGTGTGAAGTATCCGTTTCTTGATGTGGATTTTATTCTAACGAGGTACGCAATTATGTTTTGCTCTATTTTTCTTAAATTATAAACGTGGTGACTATGTTTTGGTTATTTTAAGCGAGGATATTAATAAAAGAAGCACATTTGGATACTTTCTCTTGTCTCATTGTGGAGTCTGGAACGTTCCTCGACCGAGGGTATTTGTTTATTTGTGCGACGTAACAAGAACGTTCCTATTATCATTTACTTATGTACATCATAAGATATCTATCACTGATGCAAACAATTTATAGACCACTAAGAGACTAAGACATTAAATATAATTGCTAGACACTGTCATCTATGTATCTGTGTTCATGATTTATGTTTACCTGGATGTTTTATTATTATATTCTATTCTATTTGGATCAAATTATAAACAATGCCCAACCAACACCCAGGTACAGTGATATTGAAGTAGACAACCAAATATAAATACGGGTAGTCCTTGACTTACATTGTTCCGATTTATGTCGTTTCAAGTTACATCAGACAATTTTTTTGACACTTTTCCTCAAGGATATTCCTCAATTGTTTCGATTTCTGGCATAGGAGATTAATCTAACCCTACGTCTTACTGAGATGGGTATGATAACAAGGAGAAAGAAGCGAAGCAATCTAGATATAATTTCTATTCTTCGCTTCTGTTTTTAAGCCAAAAGTTTAATTTATATTTCTCATCACATGTTTTTATCATTATTATATTAATCAATATATTGATTTATATAATAAAACAACATACTATATAATAATAAAAATAGTATAATAAAAATAGCACACAAATACCAAAAATCACTTACTAATTCATTTGTTAGAAGAATGAAGAATCAGTTTTTTTTAATTTTGAGGCTGGGTGGAACCTAACCCTTGACTTGACTTAACATGCCATAAGTATGAGGACTGCCTGTACAATGTTATATTCGCCAATTATTGACCACTGAAAACCAGTGTGTTACAATGAATATGGCATTCATCATAGCATGGATAAGATGAATTTTATTTGTATTTGAACATATTAAAAATAGAAAATAACTCGTAATTTAAAAAGACATAAGCTCAAAATTAATTGGAACTATCAATTAACTTTATGAAGCTTGCATTTTTATTGCCTAAATAAAAATTTACTAATTTGTTCATAAGTATTTTCTGTATATAAAAATTTGCTTTTATTCTATTCTAACTATTGATCTTTGTTGTAGATCACCATAGTTATGTCAATAAGAATGAGTGAGTACATGAAGCCAGGTACAAATTAAATCCATGTTATCATGCTAAAATTTCAATGTACTAATAAAATTAATTGTACTATAAGAGTAGGTTTCCTTGTATGTTGTTGCATGAGTAACTTGTAATAATACAGTGTAATATGTGATTGTCTCAGGGAGTCCATCCGATGACGAGATACAATGAGTAGCCAGCACCAGTACATGAACGTTAACAACACCCCCAGCTCACGCGTCGGTGACATTGAACACATAAGTATGGACACATCCACTATTATGGCTGATTTTTCAATTGAAATTTTAGTTTTTCTATATTTTATTACTGTAAACTTGTCAAAGCTTTCTCTACTCCTTAACAGTTTGGTAATGACAAAGCCTCACTGGCTAACATAGTAGACATTTGAATGAATAACCAAAGACATGCCACACTGGGCCACACAACGCCATCTAGCCCCAAACTAAGCCAAAGCTATGCTATGGGTACATATTATACCTACATACAAAACTTAGACCAATAAATTTCTAGGTAATTTAGAATTAGAAAGAATAAAGAAATTCTATGGTAAGGTGCATGGTCTGATTTACCATATTAATTTCCTTTGGAAAACCTTCTAGAATCCTTTCTACTATTGTGAGCTAATGACATGTGTTAATAATTTTTTATTTTGATATATACCTATGTGTATTGAAAAATCAGCCTCCTCATACTAGCACTGCTACTCATGCTAATTCTATTGACTGATTGCTGTATAAAGCCATTTTGCTGCTAACTTTATGTTTTATCAGTATTTGGTACTGCTATTGTTTTATTAGTAACAAAAGTGTAGTTAATTATCACTAGATTGATATATTGCAGACATCATTATTATTATGTAAATTCTAGGCAGAAAAATTCTTTGCACTTAGACAAAGTTCAAGATTATTATCAAAAGTACAGTAAAAGCAAGATTATGTTTTTATATTATGTAAGTAATATAGGGAATATTCAGAAGAATACACAGATCCTTACACAGAAGTATAAGGATCCCTACCTACTCAATTCTATTTGAGAGGTCTACCAGAGCCAGCAAGATTATTATGAGGTGACAAACAAATATGCTCTGCAGCAAAAGTGGATGTTACTTTCGATTCTCATGTCATTTTAGTCATTCTATTTGAGAGAAATTTCATGATATCAATTTGTTCATGTGGCAGGGATTAAGATCTAAATTCTTGTATAAAAACACTTGTCGTGTTTTTAATGGTTGTTAAGTTGCTGACTTTTGGATCAGGAGAATAATGTATAGTTGTTCAAATTTGCTTATCAATTCACCAATAAAGAATGTTTCCCACCCTCGCACTTGGCAGCCAAGGCAGGCTGCCCTATGAAAGTTTGGCTGACACTGGCTGCCTACTAGTGTGCAGGTCCCCATACAACATTATACCTATGTTCGCTTAGCTACCAAGTATGCGGGAAGTGGAGGGATTTAAATGTACACTCGTAATAGAGTGCTTCTAGCCATACCAAATGTGCGAACCGATACACTTATGACGCGTCACGACACGCCACGACACTAGTCCGCTGCTCTAACTCATCGACATCACTCGCTAGGTCACCTGTCGGAACACATCGGCTCGCTGTGCCTCTCCTCCGAGTACTCCGATGTGACGCTCGTGGTAGAGGGGCAGCGCATCCCCGCCCACAAGGTCATCCTCGCCGCTAGCAGCGACTACTTCAGGGCACTGCTCTATGGCGGGATGAGGGAAGCTAACCAGGTATGTTTAAGGTGTTGATTGAGTAATAATAACTCAATTGGTTAGATCAGTAGTTGGTAACCTTTCATTCAACCTATAATGAATGTGTGAAAGTATTGCACTTGTATACTTAAAAATATTGTAGTAACTCAGTTATTGTTATTTTCTGTATGTGGCCTCAAAGAGAAGGCTCCACCACTTTGGCGTCAAATTGGCGGGATGGGGGAGGTCTTGACATACTTCCGTTACCTTTAGGGGTACAAAAGTCTGATTCGGAGTACAAATAGCACATAATGTAGTACAAACCTTTAAATGTGCTATGTTTCAAATTAGGGACCTGATTTTTTTGACCGCCATTTTGACGCTCACCGGAAATCGGCCCGTTTCGTCTATCGATACCGTTTACGTTATTGGGGATATTAATTAATCAGTATGAAGATCAGCCGATACCAAATCGTTGTACCCAGGGCCGTCTTTAAACTATTTGAGGCCCTGGGCACATTAGGATCATGAGGCCTTTATGAACTAAATATCGGTTATCATTTGGTAATCTGGCAGGAACTAGGGGGCCCCATTCGATCGCGGGGCCCTGGGCATGTGCCCATAGTGCCCAGTGGGGAAGGGGGGCCTGGTTGTACCTAGTATGCGGACTTGCATACATCTTATGTGATTGACAGTCAGTGGTTTGCGGGTTAAGTCTATGGTTCGGTGCTTAGGCGGAGGTGGAGCTGCAGGCGCCGCTGCAGGCGTTCAAGGCGCTGCTGCGCTACGTGTACTCGGGGCACATGGGGCTGTCGCTGCTGCGCGAGGACACGGTGCTGGACATGCTGGGGCTGGCGCACCAGTTCAACTTCCAGGAGCTGGAGACCGCCATCTCCGACTACCTGCGCCAGGTGCTCGCGCTGCGCAACGTCTGCGCCGTGCTCGACGCCGCCAGGTCACTATCTACATCTCTATCTCTCTTCTCCACCTCTCTCTCTCTCTTTTCTGCCCCTATCTCTCTTTAGGGAGAAAGGGGTATTACACAGAAGCGGGGCTGCGTGATGATATACTAAGCGGACAAACCATTAATATTGTTTATTAAAGGCGAAGAGATCTGTAAAGTCGAGAACATTATCGGAAGGTCCGCTTGTCCCGAAGTATTCTATCGGTTACATTTTAGAGAGTGCGACGTAATTATATAACTTGATGCCTCCGGCCCCTTTCTATCATCAGACGAGCAGGGATAAGGCAAATAAGTTATATGGTGCAAGTTCCAAAGATTCGCACAGCACGTTTCGCCTCTACTTTCATAGTACGAACGGCCAAACTATGGAACCCATTGCCAAGCTCCTTGTTCTCCGAGACTCATAATGTTCCGACTTTCAAGCGAGAGTGAACCGGTTTTTGCAGGGTAAGGTCGCTCCATCGTAGATTGCGCAAACCCATATAGATCAGCTCAGCTTATCTCCGCGCAGACCCGTTTCTCTGGAAACGTACCCTAATTGCAGGGATTGCAAAGCTCTACCAACTCTCCCTGTTGTACCACTCTCCTTTTACCTCTTTCTATATAGTCTAAATTTTTCTTAATCTTTCTATCGCTTCTACACATTGCTCTGCCTCTCCCTCCCCTCTACCTTACCTTTGAATACCTACATATTCCTGTATTCTGAAGATTTTTTTGATTTGTTTCAGACTGTATGGGCTGAATGCTCTTATGGACTACTGCTACAATTTCTTAGACAGAAATGCGGCAGAGGTTCTTCTACACGACTCCTTTTTGCAGCTGTCTGTGGTAAGCTTCTTACACTTTACATACATAGCAAGAAAGCCTTTTATTACTAGCATACATACATTTTAAGTATGACTTACGCTCTCTTTACTGCTCACATACTGTACTGCTTCATATTCACAGCACCTTAATTGTTACCAATACGGAACTCCACATACATCATCGGCTGGCTCGGTGGCTCATTTGGTAGTGACTCCTGCCTTCTGAACCAAGGGTCGTGGGTTCGATCCCCACCTGGGACAAACATTCGTGTGATGAACATATGTGTTTGTTCTGTGTCTGGGTGTATATATTTGTATTTAAGTATATATTTGTGGTACCTTCGTTGTTCTGATACCCATAATACAAGTGCTTAAGCTACTTACTTTGGGATCGGGGCAATGTATGTGATGTTGTCTGATATTTATTTATTTATTATTATCATAATTTCTGGATTCAAATCCGTTTCCGTAAAGTGCAGAATGGGGGCTGGTCTTAGTTGGTCTTTTCCTAATCCGATGATGTTCATATTATATAATGTATGTAAATATTCATCGCAGGAAGCCCTTCAGGGTCTCCTGGAGAGGGATTCCTTCTTCGCCCCAGAAGTGGACATCTTCAAGGCAGTTTGCAACTGGTTCAGCGCCAACCAGGTGTGGGTGAAGTCGGAGGGCGGGCAAGCGCAAGTGGTCAGTATGGCACGCAGAGAATGTACCTTTTTATTAATTTTAATGCCTTTAATTAAAAGTTTAACCCTAACGGCCGTATTCTCAAACGTTACTATGCGTCGGGCGAACGCACAGGTACCCAAAAACGTATAGGATCTTGGGCACTGTGCGTCCACGCGTCGCATAGTAACGTTTGTGAATACGGCCGTTTGATGCATGTGGTATCAAAATTGATACTGTCTCTTAGATAGATAGATACTCTTTATTGCACAAAAACACAGACATTACAGGAAAACATAATACAAACAATACAAAGTACAATCTAGGCGGTCTTATCGCTTATAGCGATCTCTTCCAGACAACCTTCAGGTAGAGGAAACCAGATTGAGTTCAAAATCGCAATCACTTCAATATTTCTCATCAGACCGTATAAAAAGTGTTACCTTTGCTTTATTGTTAGGAGAAGATCTTGAAGTGCGTGCGTCTGACGCTGATGAGCCTGGAGGAGCTGCTGACGGTGGTGCGGCCGTTCGCGCTGGTCACGCCCGACATGCTGCTGGACGCCATCCAGGAGAAGACGCAGACCAAGAGCACCGACCTGCCGCACCGGGGCCTGCTGCGTGAGTACACACCAGGGTACTGTCGCGACAGGGGCCTGATGCTGACGGTGGTGCGGCCGTTCGCGCTGGTCACGCCCGACATGCTGCTGGACGCCATCCAGGAGAAGACGCAGACCAAGAGCACCGACCTGCCGCACCGGGGCCTGCTGCGTGAGTACACACCAGGGTACTGTCGCGACAGGGGCCTGATGCTGACGGTGGTGCGGCCGTTCGCGCTGGTCACGCCCGACATGCTGCTGGACGCCATCCAGGAGAAGACGCAGACCAAGAGCACCGACCTGCCGCACCGGGGCCTGCTGCGTGAGTACACACCAGGGTACTGTCGCGACAGGGGCCTGATGCTGACGGTGGTGCGGCCGTTCGCGCTGGTCACGCCCGACATGCTGCTGGACGCCATCCAGGAGAAGACGCAGACCAAGAGCACCGACCTGCCGCACCGGGGCCTGCTGCGTGAGTACACACCAAAGGACTGTTGCAGAAGATGAATAGAACAGAATATAGACAGGTCATGGTGGCCATGACAGGCCACGGCCCATACAACAAACTTCTTCAAAATTTACGCATCACAAACAACCCCATATCTAAAGCCTGGCCAACAGAGTTTGGCTGCTTTCTTTAAGTCTTATTTATTTATTTAATAAACACCGCGATTAGACTGTAGCTTACAGATTGATACAAAATGCAGTCAACTTCAAAGAAATATTACATTGATTAGATTGAAATGAACAAAACAATGAATTGAAAAGTCTTCGGAAATCTTTGCCAGAGGTATTGCACCCCCCGGTTGATAGGGTCATCTACAATAACTACAAACTACATAATCATTTCGCACTAAGAGCGGTTATCCCTCTGTTTGTTTTGTCGGCTCGTTACTGAATCCCACTTAATTATACACTTTTGTCATTAATAGTACCCGAAGAGAATGTGGCGACTCCGAAGCGTGGTGCGCGCGTGATCTCCGGCGACATGCGGACGGCGCTGCTGGACGGAGACACGGAGACGTACGACATGGAGCGCGGCTACACGCGGCACACGATCAGCGAGGCGGCCGACAACCCCGGCATCACGGTGCGGCTCGCCACCACCACCATCGTCAACCACGTGCGGCTGCTGCTGTGGGACCGCGACAACAGGTGCGTCAGACATGCGGACGCGCTGCTGGACGGAGACACGGAGACGTACGACATGGAGCGCGGCTACACGCGGCACACGATCAGCGAGGCGGCCGACAACCCCGGCATCACGGTGCGGCTCGCCACCACCACCATCGTCAACCACGTGCGGCTGCTGCTGTGGGACCGCGACAACAGGTGCGTCAGACATGCGGACGCGCTGCTGGACGGAGACACGGAGACGTACGACATGGAGCGCGGCTACACGCGGCACACGATCAGCGAGGCGGCCGACAACCCCGGCATCACGGTGCGGCTCGCCACCACCACCATCGTCAACCACGTGCGGCTGCTGCTGTGGGACCGCGACAACAGGTGCGTCAGACATGCGGACGCGCTGCTGGACGGAGACACGGAGACGTACGACATGGAGCGCGGCTACACGCGGCACACGATCAGCGAGGCGGCCGACAACCCCGGCATCACGGTGCGGCTCGCCACCACCACCATCGTCAACCACGTGCGGCTGCTGCTGTGGGACCGCGACAACAGGTGCGTCAGACATGCGGACGAACCTGGACCTCGAGCCGCGCGTCGTGCAGTACATCAAGCTGGTCGGCACCAGCACCGTTAACAAGGTCAGTCCCGTCTATGGGTCATGACACACTCGACGGAGACATGGAGACATACCACATTTGATACCCGGGATTAGAGAAAAAAACACGCGGGTGGGAACGGCGCTCTTAGAATTAATTTGCCCCGCTACGTCTTAGGGGCTACCTAAATTTCGTTTTCTAAATTAACCCGACCAGGAATTCAACACGGACAAGCACTTATAAAATACGCAGACAGTTACTACCAGTGGCGTAGCTAGGTAACCCAAGGGCCCTGGGGCAAATAAAGCCCCGCTTCGTCATAACACAAGTCCCGTTTTGAGGCACAGTTGTATCTAAAAAAACAAAACTGTTCTGAACCGACAGTTCTGGCAACGCATCAATATACCTACTAATACTCTAGGGAAGCCCCGTTTAGCCCCTGTGTAGCTACACCCCTGGTTACGACATACTATGTCCAAATCTCTTCTGTATACCGGAAGTTTCTCTGGGAACAAGGAAGTGGGGGGTTAGGGTTGGGCCGGCATGGCGGTGGCAACTGACAGGTTACTGACCAGTTACTTGCCTGATACATCGCGGGGGCGTTGTGATTTTTCTCTACTATAAGACCCCCGCCGACATTGGCAACGTCGTCCTGCCTCCAGTATAGTAAAGTGAAGTGATTAGTACAGTGAAGTAAAAATAAATACAGTGAGAAGTGTCTTCCGAGTGTCTCATTTCTACAGTAGGGAAGCCATTATGTCGAGCCACTATAAAAAAAAAAGGAACCCGGCAAAGAGTCTACGACTCTGCTATGAGGTTTTATTAATAATAATTATCTAAGTATAATAAAATAGTATTCTCTCGCCCAGATCGTACGCGTACTACATCGAGGTGTCCGTGGACCAGAAGGACTGGGTGCGCGTGATCGACCACAGCAAGTACTTCTGCCGCTCGTGGCAGAACCTGTACTTCGAGCCGCGCGTCGTGCAGTACATCAAGCTGGTCGGCACCAGCAACACCGTCAACAAGGTCAGTCCCGTACAGTGGTGAATTACGAGCGCTTTCAAAGCCCATCTATCTATATGTCACCGGAAAATAGCAAGAATCGTAAGTTGATCAATTTCCTAGGTAGTTGATTAACTTCCTGAAAATAATAAACGGCAGTTGAAATGTATTATTTAACGTATGTATTTTAGTAAATTGATCATTTTACGGGGTCTTGCCGTAAAATCATCCGACGAAGGTGAGGTGAACGTTGATTGGTTTAATGGCTGACGTGGCATTATCCCGGCAACCAATCAGGGAACAGTGTATTAAGTTACGGGTAATAGTGCACCGTTAAATAGTACATTGAGTCAATAGTACTTGTGTCAAAATCGTAAATTATTAAATGACTGTCAGGCTACCGTAAATTGATCAACTAACTGAAATCCATTGCGTTAAATAATACATTTCAACTACCGTTTGTTATATTCCGAAAGTTAATCAACTACCTAGGAAATTGATCAACTTACGATTCTTGCTATTTTCCGGTGACATGTCCATAAAAACAATTATATGAACGATTATACTGCTTGTTGTCAGGTGTTCCACGCGGTGGCGTTAGAAGCGATGCACACGGCGCGCGTGCCGCCGCTCAGCAACGGGCTCATCAAGCCGCTGCACAACGTCGCCACCGTCGACCTCTCCGCCGTTGTCATCGAGGGCATCAGGTCTGTACGACGGTGTATGGTGTCGGGTGATGCACACAGCGTGCCGCCGCTCACAACGGGCTCATCAAGCCGCTGCGCAAGGTCGCCACCGTCGACCTCTCCGCCGTCGTCATCGAGGGCATCAGGTCTGTACGACGGTTTTTGGTGTCGGGTGATGCACACAGCGTGCCGCCGCTCACAACGGGCTCATCAAGCCGCTGCACAACGTCGCCACCGTCGACCTCTCCGCCGTCGTCATCGAGGGCATCAGGTCTGTACGACGGTTTTTGGTGTCGGGTGATGCACACAGCGTGCCGCCGCTCACAACGGGCTCATCAAGCCGCTGCACAACGTCGCCACCGTCGACCTCTCCGCCGTCGTCATCGAGGGCATCAGGTCTGTACGACGGTGTATGGTGTCGGGTGATGCACACAGCGAGTCGCCGCTCAGCAACGGGCTCATCAAGCCGTTGCACAAAGTCGCCACTGTCGACCTCTCCGCCGTCGTCATCGAGGGCATCAGGTCTGTACGACGGTGTTTGGTGTCGGGTGATGCACACAGCGCGCCGCCGCTCACAACGGGCTCATCAAGCCGCTGCACAACGTCGCCACGGTCGACCTCTCCGCCGTCGTCATCGAGGGCATCAGGTCTGTTCGACGGTGTATGGTGTGATGGTGATGCACACGGCGTGCGTGCTGCCGCGTCCTCTGTATATGTAGAAAAATACATTGCAATAGGGAAATGTTAATCAGCAGTTTTTTCTACGTTTATAAGCTCGGACGGTATGACCTAGATACCGTCGATATATTATGGTAAAGACGGTACTGCCTCCATACGGTAGGCCGCAAGATTCTTTTTCACTTTTCTGACACATTCATCATTATTATCCTTCGCAGTACACTGCTGGACATAGGCCATACACTTATTTTTCATAAATAATATAACTTAACTTACTCTAGCGCCGCACTACCTTCCTGCTGACTTTAAGGCCGGGACTGCGTTGCCCGCGCCGCTCCCCGCCGCGGACTTCGCGTCCGTGGCCTAAGAGCCCCTTGTACCCCGAACGATTTTGTATATCTAAAGGTAAATGAAGTATGTTAAGACTTACGAATACGGCGAATAGGTACCGTTATATGGTACAAGTGCCAATGATTCGGACGCCGCGATTAGCCTCTACCTTCATAGTGCGAACGGCTAAACTATGGAATTCTAGGCCAAGCTCCTTGTTCCCTGAGAGATTGAAGACCGGTGGCCATGCGCCCTGCGGTATGGGACGTGGAATACTACCGCGGTATCCCTGCCTGTCGTAGGAGCGGGGAAAAGGACCTTTGGGGTCGTGACGGGCTTGACGGACGCCTCCTTGTTACGCCCAGTGGTCAGTGGTGTCATGCAGGGAGGACACCACACCGTCCGAGCGAGAGGTGCGCGCCGGGCAAACCGCCCCGCTTCAGACCGAGTGCTCGTAGCGGACCACCGTCGGGCTTAGTGGGTATTCTCCGCTAGGTAGGAGTGAGCACATAACGCATTGTGCCCATTGGTGATATCTAAATGACGTGTGTCTGTCGGCAGCCGGTCGCGCAACGCGCTGCTGAACGGCGACACGGAGCACTACGACTGGGAGCAGGGCTACACCTGCCACCAGCTCGGCTCCGGCGCCATCGTGGTGCAGCTGGCGCAGCCCTACCTGCTGTCGTCGCTGCGCATGCTGCTGTGGGACTGCGACTACCGCCACTACTCCTACTACGTCGAGACCTCGCTCAACTACTGGGACTGGGAGACGGTGTGCGACCGGACGCGTGACGCGTGCAGGTCAGTAATGGTCTCCCCATTTTTTCGACGCAGAATCGTCTAACGCCGGTCAAAAAAGCCTTAATGTCTATGATATAGGGGTGCTACTGCCGTCGGAGCCGAGCCTAGTAACACCCTTACATCATAGACATAAAGGTTATTTGACCGGCGTTAGCCGATTCCGCGTCGATAAATGTGGTCAGACCCTAAAAGCTATTAGTAATTAGTAATATATAATAAAAACGTTTATTTTCCACCACAATTTAAAAGGTTTTTCGTTACAATAAATGATCTACAAATTATAATAACTATTTTGGTCACTTCAAATTGTGACAGATTCACTTTAATTAGTGTCATGGGGATGTAAGGGAACGACTTATAATCTTTTCCAAGCCACCCTCACCTGCCTATGGTTCGTGGAACCGAATAAATAGATAACCCTAGACATTCCACGCTGGGCCACACAGCGCCATCTAGCTCCAAACTAAGCCGAAGCTTGTACTATGGGTACTAGACAACTGATAAACTTACTTTATACATTTTTTTTGTAAATAATTACATATTATACACAAATACATACAGAAAACACCCAGACCAATACAAACAGACATGTTAATGCACACAAATGTTTGTACTGAGCGGAGATCGCACCCACAACCCTTGGTTCAGAAGGCAGAGGTCACTAACATAAAAGCCATTGAGCCAGCTGTGGAATGTGGTGCGAAGAGAAAGATAGTTCTTGTACAAGTAGAAATAAACAGTTGCAAAATAATAAAATGAATTTTCCGAGCGATGCGGAAGAATGACAGCGATGAAGGGAATGACATTATATACAATTTACTTTTTACAATTTGAATGTGTGATGAGAATGAGGTCGAAATATGAAAAAGGCGGGACGCCACACAGCCAAACGAGGTTCTGCAAAAGCGCATTTATTACCTGTATTTTATTATTTTACTTTAGACTAGCAGCCCGCTCCTCGCTTCGCTTCGGATAAATCAATTATTTCAGCTAAACATTTCATACGTTGTTGGTGTTTTAGGAAGGATATCTCATATTTCATGACAATAAATTTAACCTATATACGCGCTTACAATGCTAAAATTATTTTAGATTATTATAGGGGAACGGAAGGGGCATTAAAATGCTAAAAATAACATGAAGTTCTTAATGGATGGTCCCTAATTTGCAATGTTTGATTTCTCAGGTCATGGCAAGTAATATATTTCTCTCCGCGTCCAGTTTCGATCATACGGATCGTAGGCACCAACAATTCTGTTAACGAGGTAAGTTAATCATTTAATTATTTCTTTATGTTATCTGATATGAATATATGTTCGATTTATTGACTTTACAGATATATCATTTGATTATATTCGACATATTTTACAAATTGTTCCCTTATACATTTTGCATTGTTGGTAACTCCTGATGTAACGAATTTACCTAATTGAACTGGTAACAACATCCCGAAATTTACCATCTATGTAACACATCTATTAAAGTATAGTCAGCAAGGTGTATTCATTGTTTCAACTCTATTTCAATGGAATAAAGTTCAAATTCAATTGTATTGTGACAGGTATTCCACCTTGTGCATTTGGAGTGTCCGGCGCAAGTAGAGGAGGCGCGCGAGGACCCGGCCGCTAAGAAGCAGCGACCCTCCCCGCAGGACACCAGGCTCAACCCTACCGGCAACAGTGAGTCCCTTGTGTTGTAGACACTAGTCTACATATGAAATAACCATGAACGTAAATATGTTCGGGTATACTACATCTCGTATGTTCGTGTATGCTACACCTTGCACTAGCTTTACTATCTTTTACAGCACATCGTAATCATTATCTTCATCAGCCTGCATACGTCCACTGCTGGACATAATATAGCCCTAGTGACAATTTTATTTTGAAGGATTTGTCATAGTCACCACGATTGGCAGGCGGACTGATGACCGCATCCTAATACATTCACTTTATTAATTTTGGTATTACATACACAAAACGCTATTTAAGCTACAAAATATTGATTAAACAATTGGTTAATTAAACATTTCAACTGAATATTATTGAAACGTTCCAACTGAATATTATTGAAACATTTGGTTATTGAAACGTTACAACTGAATATTATTGAAACAATTAGTTATAAATTATTGAAACGTTTCAACTGAACATTAATGAAAGTAATGTTAATGAAAATGTTTAATAAAGACTATTATTATGACGTTTCCTCTGAATTTTATTGCATCAATTCGTTATTGATTTGTTTCAAGTAATCGTCATTGAAACACATATGACTATTTATATTTATCGTGCATTTGCATTCTGCTGGATCCGCAGATAGCGCGAGTAGCTCGCCCAGCGCGGCACGAGCGGCTTCCCCCACCAGCTCATGCGGCAGCGCGGCCTCGCCCGGGCCGTCGCGCGACCTGCCGCCCGCCGAGACCGCCACCGAGGCCCACGAGCGCTACTCCGACTGACGCCCGCCCGCCGTCTAGTGCCCTCACACCCGACTAGTGCGGCCTCCCCACCAGCTCCTGCGGCAGCGCGGCCTCGCCCGGGCCCTCGCGCGACCTGCCGCCCGCCGAGACCGCCACCGAGGCCCACGAGCGCTACTCCGACTGACGCCCGCCCGCCGTCTAGTGCCCTCACACCCGACTAGTGCGGCCTCCCCACCAGCTCCTGCGGCAGCGCGGCCTCGCCCGGGCCCTCGCGCGACCTGCCGCCCGCCGAGACCGCCACCGAGGCCCACGAGCGCTACTCCGACTGACGCCCGCCCGCCGTCTAGTGCCCTCACACCCGACTAGTGCGGCCTCCCCACCAGCTCCTGCGGCAGCGCGGCCTCGCTCGGGCCCTCGCGCGACCTGCCGCCCGCCGAGACCGCCACCGAGGCCCACGAGCGCTACTCCGACTGACGCCCGCCCGCCGTCTAGTGCCCTCACACCCGACTAGTGCGGCCTCCCCACCAGCTCCTGCGGCAGCGCGGCCTCGCCCGGGCCCTCGCGCGACCTGCCGCCCGCCGAGACCGCCACCGAGGCCCACGAGCGCTACTCCGACTGACGCCCGCCCGCCGTCTAGTGCCCTCACACCCGACTAGTGCGGCCTCCCCACCAGCTCCTGCGGCAGCGCGGCCTCGCCCGGGCCCTCGCGCGACCTGCCGCCCGCCGAGACCGCCACCGAGGCCCACGAGCGCTACTCCGACTGACGCCCGCCCGCCGTCTAGTGCCCTCACACCCGACTAGTGCGGCCTCCCCACCAGCTCCTGCGGCAGCGCGGCCTCGCCCGGGCCCTCGCGCGACCTGCCGCCCGCCGAGACCGCCACCGAGGCCCACGAGCGCTACTCCGACTGACGCCCGCCCGCCGTCTAGCGCGCCTTCATACCCGACTAGTGCCGCCTCCCGACCGGTTATAACTAACCGAATTGCGCTTCAAACCAGTTAGGTACAGCGGCTCTATTCACGATTCTTATTTCCGAACGGGTTCGGAGACTTGACACGTTCATTCAAATTTGACGTTCATCTATTACAATTAATGTCAAATGTTAACCATCTACCTCTAGCATCCTCGGCTCTAGGGCCCAATGCGTTATTAGTCCACCGGCTCGGGCCAGGCCGCTACTGCAGAACAAAGAAGCACTTATCTCGCAGCCCGTGCGCAGGCGTCTAAAACCACCCTTTTCATTAAGGTACAATGTATGAATATTATTACTATCCTTATATTGTCTCATAATTGAGGTGGTAAATTGGAATGCAGCTCCATTTTTTGTCTCTTGCTCACATTTTGTATTTTAAACATCGATGAATAATATAGAGATTGCAACGGCATCTATTACAAAATTTCCTATGCGAAATTAGGAGTAGAATTTATCGACAATGGATCTTAGTAGATGTTATTAAAATTTAAATAAGATTGTATATAATTGTTTTTTTATTATTTTTAACGAATTTCAATACATTTGTTGTAGCTCAGTATTGAACAGCGAATACAAACTAACTGCTCGTAAACAAGTCTAGGTGGCGTGTTTATAAGTCTAGCAGAGTTCAGTTGTGGGTTAAACGTCATGGCGTCGAATTGTTATTAAAGAGTGTTACCGTTACATTGTACAGTGGTACATTGGCATGGCATTACGTCTTATGGGAGACAGTTAAAATAACGATATAACTAACGACTTTTTACAGGTTAGAATGAGTAGTTAGCGCACTATTCCAGTCTTACGCATAAATGTCTTTTAAAAAATAACGGTTTTAAAGTCGCAGCAGACATTTTGTAATTATGTTTCAATGTATTGTAATATTTTTATTCCGTATCTAAATAAATGGTACTTATTATGTCTAATAGAAACGGACCATGTGGAAACGTTTATACTTGACAAATTTTAATATGTGAGGAATATCGTCACAACTAACTGTGCATATCGTTAAGATGATACGTTACTTTATAGTATAACCGTATATCAATGACCCCATTCAGAGACGGGGCGTGGCCAGTTTTGTAGGTACCAAAATAAATATGATTTCTTGAGATTATCATCTGCGCTATAACAAAATCGTATCAGCGATTCTTTTTCTCGAAAACCTTTCCAAATATTATTATTCTTATTAGGGAGATTCTTGATACCTCGGTGGTATCATTTCCACTTTGATCCGCAAATTAGAAAAAGAAAGTAAGACTTTTTTTCATTATTAATGCTACTAATGATATTCGTCTCGCTCCCCTGGCCCCGCCCTGACTCCGTTTAGTTATTTAGTCTGTAAGCTAATGTTTTCTAGTCTTTTCTCTGTCGCAGGTGTATTTCTAAATGCCATGTACTGTTTTATCAATTTCAACAATAGACGAGGTTACCGTATACTGAGGCGGTACAGTCGGCAGCAAGAGTGGATGATATCCGATTCCCCAATAGTCGTCAAGTGTGTAAAGTTCATTTTGGAATATCTAGAACTAATCATCAATTTTGCTGTTGATTATA
This sequence comes from Conogethes punctiferalis, assembly GCA_031163375.1. NCBI lineage: Eukaryota > Metazoa > Arthropoda > Insecta > Lepidoptera > Crambidae > Conogethes > Conogethes punctiferalis. The sequence continues at coordinate 16,360,863 of CM062081.1, read as the reverse complement.
CAATAAGCGATTATTTTTTACATAGTCTACTCGTACTTAAGCTGCCTATTTTCTTAAATATAATTAATATGTGATAATAAACATGTTCTTACAGGATTAGGCTCAGCTTACCCACTTGCAGTTCAGTCTCCGATATCGCTATTCGGAAGTTATCCACTGGATAACACATTAACTTTCTAACATTTCATCTAGTTTTCAGCACCATTTAAGTTGATAATGTGCATATTATAGTGGCAAACTGGCCAAAGAAGGCCTAGTTACAACGTTTAATTTATCAGACATTCCTTGTTTCCTTCTTTTCATTACTTTTGGTGGGAATATATCGCCTCAATAGACAACTATCCTTCAATTAAATTATGTTCCTCCCTCCTGTAAGGCTGCATTTCCACTGAGGGCCACACAGCAGACACGAGCTGGGCCGCTATTCACCAATCACATTGCTTGAAATCCTTGCAGTGTGGTGTATCGCGGTACTGCTCGTCTCCGCTTTGTTCCGGTCCGCCTCAATGTAACCGCAGCCTAATTGCGGTATGTAACTAAAATTACCCAATGTCCAACACGGCTCGTTAGTCCCTACCGAATGCAACCTATGTAACTTTAAAATGTTTTCTTCTTAAGATTTGATGTATTATAGGTAAACATGATGGGTACTTCAATGTGCAATTACTATTTTATTTTAACTTTACTAGGTGGGCCCATAAGGCAATATTTGTGGAGCAACTCATACTTTTTAATAGCATAGTGAAAACAAGGACAATGATGTTATATTTCGTGATGGGATTGCATCGTACTGGGGCACCGTATGGATCGTCTGTAACATACCCAAAAGGCCATATTATTATGATGATGAATGCTTATTATATTATTATAACATTGCCGCATTTTCATTAAAAGATAAAAACATTATGGCCAATATCTATATGTACCTATTGTCAAAGCTGGAATTATTTTATGGACAATTTCCAAAAAAAAAAAAATGTGGCGAGGGACTCTATTTTCAATTTCCGTTACTATTTAAAGTTTATTATTTATACCATGGCCTGGATATGTATCCATAAAGCCGAAACAATACTATTTTGGGTGACCAAATGTTGCCCAGTGGAAACTCGGCTTAAGTTGGAATGGTTGTGATAAACATGCAAAACGACTTGCAAATTGATATGTTAACCTAATTGGGAACAAGATTGCAAATGGACTGAATAAAAAAACAATGTGGATTTTAAAGATTATTTTTGTAATATTGAATTTATGTTAATGTTTGTACTATGTAATCTCATGTCTTGTTACTTTAAAAGTAGCAAAGTTAAATATTACAAGAAAGTAGAGTATTTAACCTGAACGTTTACAAAAAGAAGTAGGATCTGAATATCGTCAGAAAATTTCTACTACTCTGTATGTCAAAAACGTGTTCTTTTTGTTTTTTATAATAACTTAATTGTCTGATATTTAAGGATTTTTGACTTATGCAGCATTAGAACTTCACTCTCGATCGAAAATGCTCTTGCTCCAAAATTATATGGTATATATGATGTACAAAACTTGTATGAATACCATTGTGTCGTAGATACGAAACTACCTACATAATGGACTTCTGAAGTATTAGGTCGCTACTAATCATTACGGGCCAATGCTAAGTAGGTACTCTACTTTTCTGTTATAAGGTTGCGTTTCCACAGGAGCGGGTCAGCGAGGAGCTAGCAAAAATTTATGACCAATGATATTAACTTAAGATTAGTGCATTGGTATTTTTTATTAGGTCCACGCAGCCTCACTTCTGTGGTAGCACACCCTTACTATTGCATAAGCTAAGGAATATTGCAAATGTTTAGAAGTTGGTAAATTAAGCTACTGTGATAATGGAGTGATTAGTTGATTTGCAAAGTAGAAGTAATTTGAACTATGTGTAGTTGATAAGAGAGCATTACGTATCATTATAGCTTTTATTTATGTTTTAATAAATTGTAAACATTGGTGGTTTTTAGTTTCCTTTTTTATTCCCTCTAAGGCCCAACTCACACTGGTGCAGAGTCGATGCGACGTGACGCGTCATATTTTTCCGCCTAAAGCATATTCATCTATATCGTTCTACTATTTAATACAAATTTGTGCTATGTAAACGCACGAGGCGAGATGGTGTGGGGTGACTCCAATGAGCTATGACCTTAATTTTGAACACCTTAACAGAGCGACGAGTAATAGACGTTTTGTCTAAGTGCCCGGTCTCATGCTAGGTTTACACGCGTGCCACGCAGCCCGGGAAGCAAGCAGTCCTGCCCTACACACTGCGCATGCACGTGCACATTCAAACAGTCGAACAGCCCGTTCTCATGCTTGTGTTTGTGCCCGTTGAATGTCGTATTAAACGCGAGCGTGTAAACGCGACATCAAGGTAGGAAGTGGCCGGCTGTGAGTGACAATGGCGACCCTACATGTATAAACTAAAGCATAGAAACGAGTATGAGCTGGGGCAAGTAGGAAGGATATCCGCTTTCCCGCTGACTCCGTGTGATATCTAATGATGATTCTTTGACGAATTTAAAATATTTAACTGCCCGTTCGATGCTGCCTTCTAGATAGAAGTTCGCCCACTGATATGTATTTAAGGATATATTTCAATGACTTCACAACGCCAACGCCAGAAATAGGACACATCCATAGACAAGAGTCAAGTTTTCGAGATCAAACCTTTCAACAAATCCAACGCCTGGAATGTCAAAACTTAAAAGTAACATACGTCAAATGTTTTAATCTATGGTAAAGCATTTTTTGAGTGGAACAGGAGGTTTTGTTTGATAATTTTCTACTGATAGAACAATTTCGTGGCTTATTATTGTTAAAAACTGGATTTGCCATGGCTCTCTACTGTGCCAGTAAGTTGAGAAGTTGTAATATTTCTTTTTACGCGGTTTTACCAAATAATTGACGAGGAGCGCGAACCGGGTGAATTTTGTGCTAACACCGCTTTGTTCCCGTATTTTGGCTTTTTACGAAGGAAATTTATGTTTAGAACATTTATTATACAGTAAAATTGATTAAGTTCCCTTCATACGTAAAATAGCACGAATTTAGGATTGAAAATAAAAGAGATGTTTACATGGAGTTTTGGGGTAACCTAACTTTTTATTTTGTAGTATCAAATGAAGTGCCAGAGTTGCCTGTGGTCTCCCCGTCGTCGGGAGCCGTGTTCGAGAAGCGAATTATTGAGAAGTACATAATAGAAAATGGCGTTGACCCCATTAGCGGCAAGGATTTGCGCGTTGAGGATCTTATTGAGATCAAAAGTAAGTACATATTATCTACTGTCTCACTGTAATGGGTTTACGTTAATACAATATTTGACACATTTCCTGGTAGTAATTTATTGAATTTGCGTTGTAAAGACATGATCTTTGTGTGTAGCTCCACCAATAGTGAAGCCAAAGCCTCCCGTCGCAACTTCCATACCGGCAACGCTAAAGTGCATGCAGGATGAGTGGGATGCCCTCATGTTGCACACATTCACGCAGAGACAGCAGCTGCAGACTGCGAGACAGGTGAGTTTTGGTTTTAACCACATATTGACAAGACAATAACCTTTCAGACTTAAATAATACAATTTAGGTGGTCTTATGTCTAGCTAAAAGCAATCGAATCTGTTCTAGACTATCTTCGTGTAGCTAAATTAATTTATTTTACCTAACAATAGATCTTCTATAATATAAAAATGAATCGCAAAATGTGTTGGTAAGCGCATAACTCAACTACGCCTGGACCAATTTGGCCAATTCTTTTTTTTAAATGTTCGTTGAAGTCCAAGGATGGTTCTTACGGTGAGAAAAAATCGAATAATTGCAACGAGAAACCATGGGTAAAACTGAGGGGTGCAGCTAGTAAATTAATTAAATGTTGTGAAATGTCAAAATTAATTTAAGTTCACCTTTTGTATTATTTTGTGCAATTAAGATTAAATTAGATGGTGTGACAATTTGGTCCATCAATCAGAAGATTGGCAGGCTCTAGCTTTAGATAGATAACTTTGGAAGGATTTGGGGGAGACTTTTGCCCAGCAGTGGGACAGCACAGGTTGAAAAAGAAGAAGAAAGAAGAAGATTAAATTAATAAATATGTAAAAAGTAACTTTATTTTATGTAACCCGTTAGGAGCTCAGTCACGCCTTATACCAGCACGACGCGGCGTGCCGCGTGATCGCGCGCCTCACGAAGGAGGTGACGGCCGCGCGAGAGGCCCTGGCCACGCTCAAGCCCCAGGCCGGCATCGTGGCGCCGCAGCCCGCGCAGCAGGTAATGTATCTGAAATTAATGCTAATTGTGTGTTTTATACAGATAAAAATGGCTTTTGAATAAGTTAACATTAATAGGACCATGGGGCCCGGAGGCCAAATATCTCATTAAGAGATTTCATTTGGATAGGGAAAAAAATATGTTTTTATTATCTAAAATAGGTACTAGATATAATTTAAGCGTTTTGACTCTGGTGTTATGTCCGTAGGCGGAGGCGGCGGCGGCGGGCGCGGGCGGCGTGGCGGCCGTGGGCATGTCGGGCGCGGTGGTGGCGCGGCTGCAGGACCGCGCCACCGCGCTCACGCAGGAGCGCAAGCGCCGCGGCCGCACCGTGCCCGAGGGGCTCGTGCCGCCCGACCAGATACGCGCCTTCCTCACGCTCGCCTCGCACCCGGTCAGTACCACACGGTCATACTTAGCTCAGTCACACACATGTCGGCGCGGTGGTGGCGCGGCTGCAGGACCGCGCCACCGCGCTCACGCAGGAGCGCAAGCGCCGCGGCCGCACCGTGCCCGAGGGGCTCGTGCCGCCCGACCAGATACGCGCCTTCCTCACGCTCGCCTCGCACCCGGTCAGTACCACACGGTCATACTTAGCTCAGTCACACACATGTCGGCGCGGTGGTGGCGCGGCTGCAGGACCGCGCCACCGCGCTCACGCAGGAGCGCAAGCGCCGCGGCCGCACCGTGCCCGAGGGGCTCGTGCCGCCCGACCAGATACGCGCCTTCCTCACGCTCGCCTCGCACCCGGTCAGTACCACACGGTCATACTTAGCTCAGTCACACACATGTCGGCGCGGTGGTGGCGCGGCTGCAGGACCGCGCCACCGCGCTCACGCAGGAGCGCAAGCGCCGCGGCCGCACCGTGCCCGAGGGGCTCGTGCCGCCCGACCAGATACGCGCCTTCCTCACGCTCGCCTCGCACCCGGTCAGTACCACACGGTCATACTTAGCTCAGTCACACACATGTCGGCGCGGTGGTGGCGCGGCTGCAGGACCGCGCCACCGCGCTCACGCAGGAGCGCAAGCGCCGCGGCCGCACCGTGCCCGAGGGGCTCGTGCCGCCCGACCAGATACGCGCCTTCCTCACGCTCGCCTCGCACCCGGTCAGTACCACACGGTCATACTTAGCTCAGTCACACACATGTCGGCGCGGTGGTGGCGCGGCTGCAGGACCGCGCCACCGCGCTCACGCAGGAGCGCAAGCGCCGCGGCCGCACCGTGCCCGAGGGGCTCGTGCCGCCCGACCAGATACGCGCCTTCCTCACGCTCGCCTCGCACCCGGTCAGTACCACACGGTCATACTTAGCTCAGTCACACACATGTCGGCGCGGTGGTGGCGCGGCTGCAGGACCGCGCCACCGCGCTCACGCAGGAGCGCAAGCGCCGCGGCCGCACCGTGCCCGAGGGGCTCGTGCCGCCCGACCAGATACGCGCCTTCCTCACGCTCGCCTCGCACCCGGTCAGTACCACACGGTCATACTTAGCTCAGTCACACACATGTCGGCGCGGTGGTGGCGCGGCTGCAGGACCGCGCCACCGCGCTCACGCAGGAGCGCAAGCGCCGCGGCCGCACCGTGCCCGAGGGGCTCGTGCCGCCCGACCAGATACGCGCCTTCCTCACGCTCGCCTCGCACCCGGTCAGTACCACACGGTCATACTTAGCTCAGTCACACACATGTCGGCGCGGTGGTGGCGCGGCTGCAGGACCGCGCCACCGCGCTCACGCAGGAGCGCAAGCGCCGCGGCCGCACCGTGCCCGAGGGGCTCGTGCCGCCCGACCAGATACGCGCCTTCCTCACGCTCGCCTCGCACCCGGTCAGTACCACACGGTCATACTTAGCTCAGTCACACACATGTCGGCGCGGTGGTGGCGCGGCTGCAGGACCGCGCCACCGCGCTCACGCAGGAGCGCAAGCGCCGCGGCCGCACCGTGCCCGAGGGGCTCGTGCCGCCCGACCAGATACGCGCCTTCCTCACGCTCGCCTCGCACCCGGTCAGTACCACACGGTCATACTTAGCTCAGTCACACACATGTCGGCGCGGTGGTGGCGCGGCTGCAGGACCGCGCCACCGCGCTCACGCAGGAGCGCAAGCGCCGCGGCCGCACCGTGCCCGAGGGGCTCGTGCCGCCCGACCAGATACGCGCCTTCCTCACGCTCGCCTCGCACCCGGTCAGTACCACACGGTCATACTTAGCTCAGTCACACACATGTCGGCGCGGTGGTGGCGCGGCTGCAGGACCGCGCCACCGCGCTCACGCAGGAGCGCAAGCGCCGCGGCCGCACCGTGCCCGAGGGGCTCGTGCCGCCCGACCAGATACGCGCCTTCCTCACGCTCGCCTCGCACCCGGTCAGTACCACACGGTCATACTTAGCTCAGTCACACACATGTCGGCGCGGTGGTGGCGCGGCTGCAGGACCGCGCCACCGCGCTCACGCAGGAGCGCAAGCGCCGCGGCCGCACCGTGCCCGAGGGGCTCGTGCCGCCCGACCAGATACGCGCCTTCCTCACGCTCGCCTCGCACCCGGTCAGTACCACACGGTCATACTTAGCTCAGTCACACACATGTCGGCGCGGTGGTGGCGCGGCTGCAGGACCGCGCCACCGCGCTCACGCAGGAGCGCAAGCGCCGCGGCCGCACCGTGCCCGAGGGGCTCGTGCCGCCCGACCAGATACGCGCCTTCCTCACGCTCGCCTCGCACCCGGTCAGTACCACACGGTCATACTTAGCTCAGTCACACACATGTCGGCGCGGTGGTGGCGCGGCTGCAGGACCGCGCCACCGCGCTCACGCAGGAGCGCAAGCGCCGCGGCCGCACCGTGCCCGAGGGGCTCGTGCCGCCCGACCAGATACGCGCCTTCCTCACGCTCGCCTCGCACCCGGTCAGTACCACACGGTCATACTTAGCTCAGTCACACACATGTCGGCGCGGTGGTGGCGCGGCTGCAGGACATTTGGGGCCCTGCCGGAGGATTGAAGTCATACGAAGCGTTGTATGCCCTCCGATGACGCCCAGACGACGTAGAGCGGGCACGTCTACTGCGGTGGGGAAGTCCGAATTTTACGATCACTAAGCCAACATTGCTGGATGGGAGAAGCCTGGGATAGAGAAATGTGGCGCGAATTAAAGGAGGCCTACAGTAGTGGACGAACCAATGCTGTTGATTGATTGATTGAAACCAACCATATAACCAATGCCGTAACTAAACTTTTACGCGCTCGGTACGAGCTTTCAAAACTGCGCCCCTGAAAAATGTAGTCTGGTCATTTCTGCGCCCTTCCAGGATCCAGTGCCTGGGTACCGCTGGCACCGCCCTAGTTACGGCACTGCATATAACACGCTGTTTGCTCCGCAGGGTCTACATTCAGCGTCGGTACCGGGCATCCTGGCTCTGGACATCAACCCGTCGGACCACAGCAAGCTGCTGACGGGCGGCAACGACCGCAACGCGACGGTGTTCAACAAGGACACGGAGCAGGTGGTGGCCATCTTGAAGGGGCACACCAAGAAGGTCACGCGGGTCATATACCACCCCGACGAGGACACAGTCATCACCGCCTCGCCGGATCACACTATACGAGTATGGAATGTGCCTATGTAAGTTGATTGGTTTATGTTTGATTGCATTCGTTAGAGAGCGCTTTCGCTAGTCGCTTTCAAAGTGGGCGGCACAACGATTTATTCCGCTTCTCACCGCAAGCGGAATACATTCTGTAAGGCCGCGTCCTGGACCCCTGCGCCAGTTTATAGATTTGTTTGAAGCTGTTTGCAACGACAGTGGATCACTTTGACAGCGGACTTGATCAAGACGCGTGTGCCGCCGTCCGCATCGCACGCTCTGGCCACTGGCGTCCAGGATATGGCCAAAGTGAGCTGCCACACTTGCGGATTGCAAGCGTTTTCGCCTCGAATAGAACATAGTCAGTGGTAGGTGATTAACTTTTTTTGTTGGAAGAAATCAAGAATATAAATAAATAAATAACCCAAGACATGCCACGCTGGGCCACACAGCGCCGTCTAGCCCCAAATTAAGCCGAAGCTTGTACTATGGGTACTAGACAACTGATAAACTTACTTAGATACTTTTTTTTTTTGTAAATAAATACATATTATACATATTAAACACCCAGACCAATAAAAACAGACATGTTTATGAACACAAATGTTTGTACTGTACGGGAATCGAACCCACGACCCTCGGCTCAGAAAGCAGAGGTACTACTAAATGAGCCACCGAGCCAGTATAAGCGGTGATTTGTGTGAATTGTATGTATTATGTTGTTTATGTATTTATTTATGTATTTTCCATAGAAACAGACTTCCGTATTGAATATACATATATACATGCACATGCTAAATAAGCATATTTCCTTTTTGTCAGGTCCCAAACGTCTGTGATCTTGCGCTCCCACGACGGCCCCGTGACAGGCCTCTCGCTCCACCCGACCGGCGACTATGTATTGTCCACATCGACAGATCAGCACTGGGCGTTCTCGGATATCCGCACTGGAACGTTGCTTACTAAGGTACATATTTTCATTTTGGTTTGGGGTTACTAGACGTGACACGTTGGAGCCCCGTCCACAGATACGACTTATGGATCTTCAAAAAGCGAACCTATACCACTAAATTTCTCAAAGGCCGGCAATGCGCGTGTTGCGGTCTATGGGCTTATCTTAGGTGACGTATTTCCCTTTCACTTAACATAGGCCCATTTCTCAGGTTTCTCAAGTCTTTCATAAAAATAAAAAATAAACCTGATATACATTTTGTCAAAAAAATTAAAAAAATTGGGGTTTTTCTATCACTACTTATTATAAACCTTACTTAACAATTTTAAATTAACTATTCTATGCCACTATAAACCTCACTAGCCATTTCTTAGATATGATAGAGAACCAATATTGTTTTTAATTTAATACCCTTTGTTTTATTTTTACTATGAAACCTTTAAAAGGTATATATGCAAGCCCTATACCGAAAGCTGAGTTTTTTGTTTTTTAAATAATGTTTATGTATGTATACTGTTGGTGTTCCTTTTTAAATAAATAAATAAATTTCTTTCTTAGGTCAGCGACGCATCCGGCGTCAGTCTAACCACAGCTCAGTTCCACCCCGACGGGCTCATCTTCGGCACGGGCACGGAGAACTCCCAGGTCAAGATCTGGGACCTGAAGGAGCAGAGCAACGTGGCCAACTTCCCCGGCCACGTGGGGCCCGTCACCTCCATCTCCTTCTCCGAGAACGGCTACTACCTGGCCACGGCCGCCGAGGACGCCTGCGTCAAGCTGTGGGACCTGAGGAAGCTGAAGAACTTCAAGACTATACAGCTGGAAGAGGGGTACCAGATTAAGGTGAGATGTTTTTTTAACCGACTTCAAAAAAAGGAGGTTCTCAGTTCGATTGTTTGTATGTATGTTTGTCCGCGATGATCTCGCGTTTGGCTAAAGCTATTTGGATGCGGTTTTCAGAAAAGTATTTGTTACATTCAGGAGAAGGTTTTAGTACTTTAACCGACTAAAAAAAAGGAGGTTCTGAGTTTGAAGTCAAATTTCTTGTAAAATATTTTTAATTCTATGAAAGCATTTGACCACAATCACACCTGATGTGACCTAGGATGGAGCATGCTTACTTACTTAGATAAAGCCTATAATATTCAGAAAAGACATCATATGGTTGAGAATTCCAAGTTTTAGCTGTTTGCGGTAAGAAGGAATACATAAGTTGTGTGTGTGTCTGTGTGTTCGAGTGTGTGCGTTTAAGTCAGCGTTTTTAGTGTTTAAAGAAGTCAAATTTAGTTACTCAAAATCAAATATCATGAACCTGCATGTACCCGCTACACCGAGTAGTTAATTACTCTCTCAATGAGAGATCTTCGGAACGATGACTTAGAGTCCATGAACAAATCAATCTCGCCAAATGAGGCGTTGGGATGGAAGGGAGCGACCCATCATCTTTTCGCTCCAAGCCAACCTCACCTGCACGTGGTGCATCCTGCCGAATAACAAACGAGGCGCTGGCAACCGACTGGTGGCGGTATAACCATCACAATTGAAGGTGTAGCTAAATACCACAGACCGATGACGGGCAGCAGCGTCACCGTAGCGAGAAGCTACGCCCTGCGATCGCCAACCCGCCTGCCCAGCGTGGCGATTATGGGTATCCTCCAGATGTTTGCCCTAAGTGGCAAACAACTGGAGAGGCCTATGTCCAGCTGTGGACTGCAATAGGCTGATGATGATGATGATGAAATGAGGCGTTGTGAACTTTGGCGAGGCGTAGCAACAGGCGTAGTAATTGTTACTGTGTCGTCCCCAGGAGCTGTGCTTCGACCAGAGCGGCACGTACCTGGCGGTGGCGGGCACGGACGTGCGCGTGTACCTGTGCCGCCAGTGGCAGGAGCTGAAGCTGTTCAACGACCACACCGCCGCCGCCACCGGCGTGCGCTTCGGCCGCCACGCGCACTACCTCGCCTCCACCAGCATGGACCGCACGCTCAAGCTGTACGGCATCGAGTGACCGGCGTAAGCGGTCGGTGCTAACAACTAGGTCGGTGCAGTCGTTAAGGGGCCCATATACGGTACGATTCGTCTGTACGATCGATCTGATGAAAATCGTGACGATTGATCGCATTACTTTTAAAGTACTAGTAAATCGTTAACAATCTTGATATACATTATCGATTCGTCGTTTCGATCGGGCTGAAGCGACGGATCGTACAAACGAATCGTACCGTATATGGGCCCCTTTAGAGCCGTTACGCACTGTCGACTTAGTCGACGGCGACTGTGACTTACTAGAGCTTAAATAGGGCCTTGCGCACTTAGTCGTCAGTCGCCGCGTAGTGTTTTGGTCGCCGAGAGACTGAGTCGCCAGCGACTAGTCGACAGTGCGTAATGGCTCTTACTGGCGGATTGAAAGGGTTTTCAAAGCGGAGCGTCCACGCCAAGAATACGTTACGGATGCGCAACGACTGCTGGGCGCTCTTTGATTCGTGGACGCCAGTGTATCGTACTCCGCTCATTCGAAGACGAAACGTTGCGCAACTGCGACGCGTACGCCGGACAATAGCGACGTGATTGCCGCGCAACCGCGACGTCTTTGCCGCGCAACTGCTACGTCATGGCCTAGGGGTGAGAGCCTTCCGCTCCCCCAACAGTCCGGTGATGATGACATGACCGCCCTGGCCATCATCGTAGTCATTTAGAAAAAAAAAGTCATGGCCACGCAACCGCTACGTCTTCGCCGCGCAACCGCGACGTCTTCGCCGCGCAACCGCGACGTCTTCGCCGCGCAACCGCGACGTCTTCGCCGCGCAAACGCACACGCGGCATGTTCGCTGCGTGGCTGCTCCGCTTCGTAAACAATTGCAATCCGCCGGTGCGGCGCATCATAATGGAACCCGAGCGAAAATAGGTATAGTGCATGCCCCGCTGAGACTTGAGTGGTCAATGCGATTGCGATGCACATAAAGTACTACGCTCGCTTTGACTACACGTGACAATTTTGTACGAACGCCGCCGCACCTCACGCCGGTATCATCCTTTGATGTTTTACAAATGGGGTACAGACTACATCTAGGTTTGTAAGATATTTTATTTAGGTAGGTAAATAAAAAAAACGACATAGCACATTGATATAAATTCGAATGTCAAAATTTTCCAATTGACAATATTGTGATTGTAAATTTTAATTAAATATTGTGTCAAAAGACGAACAGTGAAGGTAACGTTCATCGTTGTCTCTGATCGATATAATGTTTCAGTTAATTTTATTATGTTTTGTATCTTATGTTCTTTAAACAATTATGTTATATAGGGTGAGAGGGAAATTATTATCATTAATTAAAAAAAAGCCACAGCTGCACTATTAAAATTTAACAAATCTTCATCTTTAGTTACAACAAAGATGTATGTCTTTATAGTTTTACTTTTATGGTTAGTTTCTATTTCACCCTCTATAACAAAGTATGATTTACATTCGCCGGTTTGAGATAGCTCGAAACTATGTTATCAGATAAAGATGTCCTGTTTTTTTATTTTATTTTTTAACAGGAGTTATAAAATGAAATTGAGAGGGGATGTAAATCTAATTTTATTTTAAGGATATCTAGATTAAGAAAGTTTAGTTTTTATCCGATAAGCTGTAAGCATAGTTCATACAAACATTTATCAATATCAAATATTTAAGTTGGTGTGTTACAGAGTCAAGTGTTAGAGATTCCCTTTATGCAAATTTAGAAACTCAATTTTCTATTAATAAAGTGAATGAACTAATTATGGGATTCTTATTTCTTACCTATCTAGTTTTAGAAGTTTGTGAACCATAATTATTATACATTTTACTAGGGAACGAGTGACGCTGGCAGCAGTGTTATTTAAGATATCGATTTCGAATCTGATTTGGATAGAAAGTATAATCAAACACAAAGTTTCCGAATTTAGCATTTGCAGATCAAACGGGATTCTGTTAATGAAAACAATTACATAGTAGCATTATGTAATATTTATTTTTATAATTTAAACAATGTTCCATACCATCACAACATATTCTTGAAATTAATCAAATATATACACTTATCTTTACAGGAATATTAACATAAAACTTATCTACCGATTTTATATGTATGGTCTTTCGTGCATAATGTTGATTATTTCGAAGTACATAAAGTTACACTCGATCCAGTGTCGCATCTAACAAAATCTAGTCTATCGAATGCACACGTTTAAGCTGTTTCTAGTCATAGAACTCACTTGAACAATCCTTTCAAATTATTAGAAATGTAAACACGGCCACACGTCAATTTAGCAAATTCTAAACAATTTTCGACTCAATTTCCCAAGGCATAGAGTACATTATGCACAGAGATATTTTGACAGACGATTTGAGTAGCTCGATGTGTGGTCGTGTGTACAATCAAAGCAGACAACTTCAACATATAAAAGGCACAGCGGAAACAAGCGATGTAACCGACTAGTCGAACCCAACTAGAAAACTGTAAAGCTACGGGCATTTGGGAGGTAGCTCTAGGATGTCTGGTAGGAGGGAGCGAAATTAAAGTATATATGTGTTTCGATATGTTCCCGGTGCGGTCGTAGATAGGCAATACCACGTTATTCCAACATAGAAGCTCAACTGGAAACAAACTAAAATCTACCAGCACCTGAGCGGCGAGATCATTAAGGGGATTGCATTACGAGTAGAGTTTCTATGTTGTAGTATAGAGAAATATTAGTAGGGTATACCCGCCAAATGGGTGATACCAATAAACGATGAATGATCACATGATATCCGTCGAGGAATATATATTTACATTCAACAAACCATTATTTTCAGGTAAAAATTCATTATAGAGAAATAAATGACGCGTTACAACTTTTTGTCACCGCAATACTGGCCTGTAAAAGCTCTGACTCCTCTGACTATATGCAGACTGATTCCGAAGTCACTTCACGGCTGTGTCGCCTAGTGTTCGTCGGTTGCCAACCAGCCGTGACTCGAACACATTGCAATAAACTGCATGTGTGTTTTTTATTGCGTAGCAAATATAATATTTCTATTCGAAAGTCTATTGTTGATCAAAGTGAAATAGTAGCGCACGTGAACGTTCTTGCTGCTCAGATGGTGCTTACATTTAAATCAATTTAGTGAGATCTACGATTTTCTTTCAAGTTGCTTCGATAAAAGAATCTAGGTATCATATAACGCTATATTCAGTGGCTATCTTGTATTTCAGCGTATAAAAGACATAAATAAATTAATATGAGAACCAATATCTGAAGGTAATATAAATGCACATCAAAGATCATTCTCAAAACCGTCAACCACCCAATCATCAAATAACCATCCGTTTTAGACACAGCACGCATATTAACTGTGAGGAGAATCGTAACCGTATCAACATTAGCCGTTCAGTAATGTTTATAGTGTATAACTAACTCCCTACTGAAAAGCTCACTAATAGGCTATTATGGCTAAAAATTGTAATTAGTCCGTCTTTTAGCTTATTCAAAAATAAAAGACGTATTTTTCCTTTTTTCATTCAAATAAACAATAGCAAAGATACAAGGCATCAAAAGTTAGGAGTGGGAGTCTTTGACGTCACTCGCTCCCGTAAAAATGCCTCACCGAGTGACGTCACGCGTAATTGCAACGGGCTATAACTTTGTAATTTTTAGTCTAATTTAGAAATAAAAAAAGACGTGTCTTTTATTTTTGAATAAGCTAAAAGACGGAGACTAATTACAATTTTTAGCCATAATAGCCTATTGTATTGTAAACGTTTCGCCTCAGGACAAAAGGCAATGATAGTTATCATAGTTGATATGTGTGCTGCGACCTTTATCGAGACTTATTATATAACAGTTATAACTTACAACAAAACGATACATTTTAATTTAGCAAGTCGACACACGTCGTTTAAGAGCATTGCTTGATTTAAAATTTACTTATGTAGCTTTAAGTAGGCTTACGCGTAATATTCAAAGCTATAGTTAGGAAACTTAATAGTAACAGACCTATTAAGCTTCGAATGGACCCACCATCCATTATTATAAGTTAGGCTGCTGCCCAAAATGGTCCAGTGTGGCCAAAACGCGCGGTTTGGCGTCTTTTCGGAGTACGACCGCAGCTGCCGAAACGCGTTTTTTGGCCACTAAATGTCGCCAGTAAAGCCGGGAGGTTACTGCACCATTTTTAACCGGTAGTGCTATGTAATAGCAGCATCTGTTGTGACCGATTACAAAAATGACATACATAATAAGAAAGTGTTTGATTTTAAAGTGTGTTCATAAACGATTTTGTCAAACGACGAAAGTTTCAGTCCACACGCAATGCAAGTACGAGGAGAATTTATTTCATAGATTCTATATTATGTTCACATTATACCGAACACCTTTGTACCTTCCTCTAATATCATTCAAAATGACGATTGCTTTCAACCTAGCATTTATTTCAATGACAGTTCAAGTTGTGTGTAGCAAGCAAGTTATCTTATTTACAAAAGAAAACATTTGGCTTTTTTGTATTATTTTCCATTCAGCGTTAATGTTCGATACTTAAATTTAACAAGAATTGCATGCAAGCTGTTATATTGGTACAGTTAAAAACTGAATATTTAATGAATATTTAATATGTATTTGCAAATGTATCACAAGGTATTAACAAGGTACGAAAAATAACATACAGGTCAAACGTCAGGTTTAAGAGAAAATATTAGCATATTTACGCAGCATACGCATGAATTTCAAAGAAATGAATGGGACAAGTGTATGTATAATGTGAATAAATTTGTAATATGCCAATAAAACTAAGATTTGAAATCTAAACCTCGGTAACGATGAAGAATTAAAGAAAAGATGCAGAATATTTACGTATGTTCACAGCTGCTATACAGCTTGAGGAGAAATAAGCTGATGGTGACGTCACACGCGATGGGCAATGCCACCCATTGCCGCGTTTAATCTACAGAATATAAAAATGAATTCCTATTTCCCATGATCGCTCTTTATCTTGAAAACTAATTAGTCGATTAGTAGATAAATTCTTATGAAAAAAAAAACAATTGCATAGAAAATTGAGACTATTGAACCTTCGCGCGTTTGACAGTTCGTTCCTAAACAGATTAAACTCAAAGGTTTATGTAATAGGAGCTGAAAACGCGCTGCGATACAGACTGCGACAATCCGAAACACGCAGCAAAACCGCGGGCACGAGCCAGTAAAGCTAGAAATCACAACAGTGCCGGCTGCAGCGAACTCTCCTTAGCAACTACGTAACACGGCATAGGAACAAGAAATAAATCATTGATTTTCAACTCTATTACAATTGGATAAGGTTGAAGGTGGGAGCTGGTTCCGTAGTCCTGTCGAGGGGCGGCGGGGGGCGGGTCACGCGAACACCAGCCACAGCACGAACAGTATGGCCACCCACAGGAATATCTTCGACAGGAACTGTTCCTCCTCGTACTGCGCGGTGCCGTGCGGAGCTGGGGGGAGACATGTGTTCTTTTTTTTCACACAACATCATAGGTACATTACTCCAATCCCAAAGTAAGTAGCATAAGCACTTGTATTATGGGTATCAGGACAACGAAGGTGCGACAAATATATACTTAAATACAAATATAAACACCCGGACACGGAACAAACACAAATATTCATCACATGATTGTTTGTCCCTGGTGGGAATCGAACCCGCCGCATAGTACAAATAACAAACACATTTGTGTTCATGAATGTCTGTATTGGTCTGGGTGTTTACTATGTATAATATGTATTTATTTACCAAAAAAAGTATCGTCAGTAAGTTTATCAGTTGTCTAGTACCCATAGTACAAACTTCGGCTTAGTTTGGGGCTAGATGAGTAGGTGACGTTGCAATGTGTGGCCCAGCGTGGCATGTCTTGGGTTATTTATTATCTCGGTAAAATGCCACAATCCCCAAGCCGTAAGAGGCCCCCTAGGTCAGAGCAGAATCTAAATTCTTACAAGTGACTTTGTATGCGATGGAGGCACATACACGAAAACCTGATTAGCTACGCGAGCTAAGCTAAGATTCTAGCTGGTCCGCGTTGATCTTCGCGTGTTCCAACATCAAAACAACGGGGGTCTTAAGGCCGTTTTTTATCATTAACATTAAAACTTCTTATAGTCGGTAGGTAAATAAATATTGTACATACTTAAAACACTTGCCAATAAAATAGACGATTGCTTTTAAAATGTGATTATGTTTCAAACAATGTACGAAGAGTTAATTGGCTTGTAGATTTTATTGCGCTCGCGACATTATGGGATTGGGAAGGTAATGCCATTAGCTTATAGTCGATTCGATGTCGTTTATAAGTTGATAGTGTTGTGATTTACTCACATTTCTGAAATGTTACATAATAAATAGCGTTTGATTATGCACATCCATCATCTGCTCTAGTTAGTCATTTAGAATGGGTCGATTTCCACAACTTGAGGTGTGAGAGCCTACTTTGCGTGGGGTGGGCCGAATTTGCTAACATTATCTGGGCTCTAAATAGTATTCATAATGGAGTACTAGACACGGTTAAACATAGTTCTGAATCCTACTAATATGGGAAAAATTTCATATTCTTTCACAAGAAAGCTACTGAACTAATTTACATGAAACTTTGCAAAAATATGGGTCGGTTTGGCGCATTATCATCAGCCTATCGCAGTCCACTGCTGGACATAGGCCTCTCCAGTTGTTTGCCACTTTGGGCAGACATCTTTACTCACGCCAAGCTGGGCAGGTGAGTTGGCGATCGCAAGGCGTAGCTTTCTAGCTCCGGTGTCACCACTCCCCATCAACGGCCTGTGGTATTTAGCTACGCCTTCAATCGTGATGGTTATACTGCCACCAGTTGGTTGCCAGAGCCTCGTTTGTCATTCAGCAGGATGTACCATGGGCAGGTGAGGGTAGCTTCGAGCGAAAAGATGATAGGTCGCTTCCTTACATCTCTATATTTCGGCATAATTGTTCGTTATGCTTACCAGCACTAGGCCTCGGGTCGCCGAAGTTGAATGTGGAAGTGAAAACGCCGAAGGGGAAGGCTCCGATGCCGAAGGACATGTGGAAGCCCTCGCCGAAGCCGAAGCCGGGGAAGCCGCTGTTGTTCTCGGGCTCCGTGCGCTGCCCCGCCGGCCGCGGGGGCACCTGCACACATAACATTCAGCGTTGGTTGCCCTGCTCCCATTACATGGGGTCGGCGCTATGTTTTCTTCGTCCATTCCTTCATCAGTGTGACGACACACTTAACATTTTTTGGAACTTATTTCGGGTACAGAAGCCAATAGGTACTGTATAAGCCATATACGTACATATGACATGTGTCATGTAGTGTAGGGCGTCCGCCATGGGATGGCGTTACGCCGTAGAGCGAGCCGGCCTGTCTGTACCGCGGTGTAGAGATTTTTCTCCGTCTCTATATATAGGCCACGAGTTTTTATGTCAATAAATCATTCTTACTAAGTGTCACCTAATTTGGCTTTTATTGGTAAAATAGTGATAAAGCCCCGTTAAAAGTGCATAGGTAGACAGTGGTCTATCTATGGTCCTTCGGCGTCGGATATTGAAGTTTGAGCACTAGTGATAGTGCAGGGGACTACGCCTACTGTTGCGCTTTTTGGAGGAGGTGACGTCCTGGGCAGTGGATCGCTGTCGCGAACAGGACAGGGAAAGCTGACCAGCAAGGAGCCGCTGGCAGCTGAGACCAGCAACGTGACGCTGGAGGAAAGTGGAAGCTGATGCCTGGTGCAGTCCAGGCAAGTGGCAGCTGAGGAGATCGTGGTGCTGGTGGCGCTATCTGGTGCTGGTGGTGCTATCTGGAGCTGGTGGCGCTATCTGGTGGTGGAGCCGCTATCTGGTGGTGGAGCCAGGAGACGACTGCCAACTTGGTGTTGGAGGGAGACCGAGCGAATTCGTCGTCTAGTGAGTGTGTGTGAGTGAAACGGATACAACTGTGAGTAGTGCATTCGATAATTTTGTAAATAGAAGATAGGCAGTCTGAAGCAAAGGATTTTGAACTTTATTAGCAAGTGTAGTTGGACTTTGTAGAATTTAGTATGTTTACATTAAGATAGGAAATTTTAGGTATTTAGTTTAGGACTTAGAATAATTTCGAAAAAGCTGTTGCTACGGGGAACCTATGCCCAATTTTCTCTATGTGTATATCGAGTTTAAAAGACTTAGAAAATTTTGGAAATTTTTATTAGGTACTTGTAAATATTTTGTCATCTTTTGTTAAATTGTTATAATGGAGGCATTAATTAACTTTCAATTAGATATTGGTTCACGCATTAGGAAAGCTAAAATTAACTTTGAAAATACTCCGAAAGACAGAATTAATAAGGAGTATCTTGAAGGCAAACTTGAGCTTCTAGAACAGTTTTGGTACGAGTTCTCAGCTGGGCATAAGGAATTGATGCGCACTGTATCATCCAAGGAACAGTTTACCGAGACTAGCTATTTTAAGGATGATGTATATAGTGATGTCGAGGAGGAGTACTTTGAATATAAACTGTTAATTAAACCTTTGTTAGCTAAATGGGCTGGTAACAACCAATCTGGTGCAAAGGCTGATACAAGTGATACGTCCGTTGCGCATACAGCCAATATCAAGTTACCTAAGATAAACATTCCAACCTTTTCAGGCAGGTATTCTGAATGGAACACGTTCCGCGACCTGTTTCAATCTCTGGTGCATTCTAATAACAATTTAGGAAACGCTCAGAAATTATTGTACTTAAAAGGTTATTTACAAGGCGAAGCAGAGCAGCTATTGTGTAACATTCCTGTCTCTGATTGTAATTATGACAGATGTTGGGGTCTGCTAGAAGACAGGTATAATAATAAAAGATACATCTGTCATAACATATTGAGGAGGTTATTCAGTCAGAAAAATATTGTGGTTGAATCGGCTAGTGGGTTAAAAGAGCTAATGGATACGACGAACGATTGTTTGTCTGCTCTTTCTAATATCGGCATAGATACTTCAACCTGGGATGTTCTCATCATACACATACTGTCGCTGAAATTGGACCCGGAATCTAGAAGGCAATGGGAATTTAGTGCGACGAATATTAATTCCGATGAGTTGCCTACTTTTAAACAGTTTGAGGAATTCCTTAAAAATCGCTATCGGGCTATTGAATTCCTAGATTCCAGTTCGAAACCTGTAAATAAAAATGTATATAATAAGTTGCCTATCTACAAAGTGAAATCGATGCATGTTACTAGTTTAAGTTGTCCGTTTTGTACAGAAGAACACAAGCTTAGCACTTGTAAAAGTTTTATTGAGAGTTCGGTAGAAGTGCGACGCGAGTTTGTAGGTTCTCATAAAATTTGTTATTGTTGTCTGGGAAACAGTCACTCTGCCAAATTCTGCCACAGCAAGTATAAGTGTCGGATATGTAGGAGAAAACATCATGTTCTTCTACATCCTGTAAATAAAAGTAGTGCTCAGGAATCCCAAGTTAGGGAGGTTGCGTCAAATGGGAATAATAATGACGAGGTTAATGCAGTACTTTCCTGTGCATCTACAAATAATAATTTTCATCATGCCCAAGTGTTACTTGCGACGGCTTTAGTAAACGCAGTGACTAGGGCTGGTGAGGTCTTGACAATTCGCACGTTGTTAGATCAAGGGTCCCAGTCTTCTTTTATATCAGAAGCCATGGTCAAATTGTTAGGACTGAAAAAGGTACCTGTCAAGGGTCAAATAATAGGTGTAGATGGAAATAATGGACTAATGTCTAATGCTATGGTGGAAATAAAATTGTCCTCACGGATTGATCCGAGCTTTACAATCTCCGTGAAGGCACACGTATTAGAGTCTATTACTTCGCTTTTACCTACTCGTAGGATAGAAGCGAAGGAGTGGAAGGAGCTTGGCGGTATAATTCTTGCGGATCCGGGCTATTATACTTCCAATAATGTTGATATGTTGTTGGGTTCGGAGGTGTATAGCCGCATAATACAAAACGGTGTGCTGAAAGGTCCGCAGGGTACACCACTTGCACAGTGCACATCATTAGGTTGGATCCTTTCTGGAGCAGTTGGAGCATCGGTTGGCCTTCCTAAAATGACAAATGTTCTGCACTGCAATGTTCTCCAGGAGAAGTTTCAGGAGCTCGAAGAAGGTATTCCGCTACCATCAAAGGAAAGAATGCGCAAAGAGGAGGAAATGGCTTGCGAAGAGTACATTACCGTTACTACTCGCGGAGATGATTCTGGTAGAGCGCATCTTC
The DNA here is from genome assembly GCA_031163375.1 of Conogethes punctiferalis. Taxonomy (NCBI): domain Eukaryota; kingdom Metazoa; phylum Arthropoda; class Insecta; order Lepidoptera; family Crambidae; genus Conogethes; species Conogethes punctiferalis. The sequence continues at coordinate 16,339,821 of CM062081.1, read as the reverse complement.
CTCTGAAAGGTGAATATCTAAATGTTGCCAACTCGTTGCCGATAGCTGAAAAAAGGTTAGTGTCATTAGAGCAGGAACTGAAGAACCAGGATCTGAAACAGAAATATACACAGGTTAAAGATGAATATATTGACGCGGAACGTAAGGAACAAGATTTAGGTAGTGAAAATGTGTTCCGCTGCAAGGTAGACGTGCCGACTGCTGTAGAACCTGTAATAAAAGGGAAAATTAACTCGGATTGTTTTATAATAACGAAAAGGAAGCAATGGTTAGCGGGTATTGAGTTGGACAAAGCAGTACCAAATTTAGTATTAAAAGAACAGCTTACTTACCATCAGAAACTTGCATGTTTTGAAAGTATCTCTAATCCACGTTGGGTGTTTGGTCAGGCCGAAGATTTTGTAGAGCATCATTGGTTTTATGTCCTGAGTTCTGCGGTTGTAGATGGTGAAGTTGCTCAACCTACCCGCGATTTACACAAGTAATGTAGATTCATGGCGTCAGTGGTTACTTCAGTACTTGCAACGTTTCTATCAACTTTATTGGTGGATAGGTAGGTCATAGGCTTGTTGAACTTTTCCTTGGTACTATTGTGGTTGTGTAAGCTACTTTACCCGCTTGTCGCTGATTTATGGCAGGGTGATTGAGACCCACCTCGGCAAGGATAACCTGGTAATATTTGTCAGTTTAAGAATGGTGTTTTATTGAAGCCAGTCTCTTAAGACTTGTCTTCTTCTTAATGCTGACTAATGTTTTATTATTTAAGTGTCCTTGTTGTTTTGTTTCATATGTGTAAGTTGGGTTTTTTATATGTTAATTTGTTAAGTGTATTAAGTTGTGTAATTGTTATGTATTTTAAAGTGTTTATTGAAATGGAGTTATTTTGTGTTAATAGGTACTATTTGTGTATGCTTGCTCACGGTGGGCGATTTAATCGTTTGTCTAGTTTTTATGATAGTATACAGGGTAGTTTACTTATGTATTTCGAGTTTGGTTTGTAATTTGTTACTCGATGGGATATAAACTAGGCAATTGTTAAGGACCTGGGTCGGTCCTTGGTGGGCGATATGTATAAGCCATATACGTACATATGACATGTGTCATGTAGTGTAGGGCGTCCGCCATGGGATGGCGTTACGCCGTAGAGCGAGCCGGCCTGTCTGTACCGCGGTGTAGAGATTTTTCTCCGTCTCTATATATAGGCCACGAGTTTTTATGTCAATAAATCATTCTTACTAAGTGTCACCTAATTTGGCTTTTATTGGTAAAATAGTGATAAAGCCCCGTTAAAAGTGCATAGGTAGACAGTGGTCTATCTAGGTACCTAAGGGCTCGCTTAATTTTTTTTATTAGGGAGACGCGAGAGCATATGAACAATGAGTATCAGTTAAGATTTTTTAAGACTTTCTTTTTTTTAGTTAGCATCAACTGTCCCAATGCTGGGCAAATGATTTTTTTCCCGAAAAAAATTTACGCATTCCAACTACCGGGGGAGCAGTGGAGTATGTGGAACTCACTCCGCCTGTTATATTTCAAGGGCAGTAAATGTTTCATATTAAAATAAAACATGTAAATACATTTTTTATTTATATATTATGTAAAACTATAGGTACATATTGTAAAACCATCTTGTGATTGTCCCAGCATAGTATATAACTATAAACATCGACAGTCGACCCGTGCGTTCAAGGCAAAACGTTCAAGCGTCGAAAACATGACTGAATTATTAAATACAAAACAACATCATTTTGTAAGTTATTTATGATGTTTGATGAATACCAATAATAATAAACTTATTAAATGACTATGATCATAGCTAAGGAGGCCCTGTCAACGAACAAGTGGGGGAGTGGAAGACTCTAGAAATTTGGCTACAGTTAAAGGCGCCTCGGACCTCATTTTAGGGCGTAGCTGGGAGGCCCCAGGGCCCTACGATCGCGCTGATTTTAGGAGAGGGGCGCTTGCGGCTTTCGCGTTAGGAATGCCGAAGCTTCCCCATCCTCAACAACTGATGTGAATTGTTGCAGTCGCAAGTTGCTAGATTGGTAACTTGACTTATCAAGTTGCCAATCTAGCAACTTGGAGCTAATGGAGCCAGAAAGACGTTACGGCGACCTAGATAGGAAGGGACAAAGCCAGGACAGGATGGACATCCTTGTTTTACACAATGTTGTACCTTATTCCGGGGATCCTCCTGCTTGGTGTTGCCGCGGCCGTACAGCGGGATGACCTTGTCGCGGCTGATGGCGGCCTTGCACACCGGGCACACCTGCCGGCTGGGCCGCGTCTCCAGCCACTGGTGCAGGCACGGCCAGCTGTGCCAACACACACATAGTGTTTTATAATATCAATTCATGTGGTCTAGCGGCAGAAGTTAACATTGTGATAACAAATAGGGGTTCACAATTCGTAAATGAGCACATATTCCAGTTTTTTGGAATATAGCAGAAATGGAGTCTATCAAACTTATTAGTGAAATAAGTTTGGGAACCCTGCTTTTTGAAAATTATATTTGATTGATGATAAGTTGCAACACTTGAGAACTACTGGAAATAAAAGTTGGATCTAATCATTGTTCTAACTTAGATGTGTATCTAAGAAACAACCTAACCTTTGAACCCCTCAACCTCTCTCCATCAGGTGGAGTGAGGCCATCCTTTTAAAGAAGTTTCATAAAAATGTACTAATTTTCAAGAAAAACAAACCAGAATTAACAGAGTATATGAATATCACACTATTGTTCATTGATTATTATACACTGGAATATTTGCAAGACAATAGCACTTATGTTAACTTTGCAACATGCATTCTGGTTTTGCACTTTAATGCACAACATTGTAGTCATCAGTGATGGTTACAGGGCTTGGAATACCGGTAAAAATATGGTAACGTTACTTTTGCCTCGTCGAGGTATCGATACTTTTTTAAGTAGCGATACCTAAAATAGTGGTAATTTTTAACGTTATAAATTACCGCTACCTTCATGATGGTATCGGTAAAAGTATCGGTAAACGTTTAAACGTTACTTACTTAATTTTGGATAAAATTCATTCTCTGTCTCTATCGCTCCCACCCAACATGGTCTCATGCGTCTCGTGTCGCGAAGTTGCCGCTCTGCTATAGGTAACCGTGCGGAGCGGCAACGCAGCAAAGTAGCGTAATAAGTATCGTTACTTTTACCGGTAACTAAAGCAGGTATCGATACTTTTAACGTTATATTGCAGTATCGATACCTGAAACTTAACGTTAAGTTTGCGTTCCGGTAAAAATTACCGTTATAATTTACCGTTAAAATTTAGTATCGCTACCGACTTACCGGTAATTATTTTACCGGTAAAAAAAGTAACATTATAAATTAACGTTACTTACCGCTATTATAATGTTAAATTGGTAACGTTACCAAGCCCTGGATGGTTATTGATCAGTTATTTTAAAAATAGACCTTACTACGTTTGAAATAAAATGTATTGTTGACTTGTGCAGAATGTAAACTATATTTTTATGAGCAGTATCTTTTTTAATTCTACATTATACAGAAGTATTTATTATATGGTAAACTGTTGCTATTAAATATTTGTAAGTAGGTAAGTATTATTAACAGCTATCTGGGGAAGTTGCTCTGTCGTTATGATGAAAGAGGCAGGTACTATAAATCTTAACAAGTGTACGTTGAATTCTGCTGTGAAAGAGTAACTTTTTGCAACTGCATCTGGTATTGAAGTGCCATAATAATAATATGAACAAACATATTAAGAGTGGTCTTAGGATTTTATAGTACATACAAACTTGAAAGTCTAAAGGGGCCCATATACGGTACGATTCGTCTGTACGATCTATCTGATGAAAATCGTGACGATTGATCGCATTACTTTTAAAGTACTAGTAAATCGTTAACGATCATGATATACATTATCGATTCGTCGTTTCGATCGGGCTGAAACGACGGATCGTACAGACGAATCGTACCGTATATGGGCCCCTTTAAATAGAAAAGAAAAACTACTTTAAAATGTTTAAATCAAACAAAAGACATATGTATAAAACACATATTCAATAAATTCCAGTTTTGGTAGTGATTTTTGTATTTTAAATTGTATTGTATTTTGTTTTGATAGAAATGACATAGGTAAATGTGCTTATTATGCCTATAATTGTCATGTACACTAATAAAAAAGGAATGCATGTGATAGAGAACACATAATGACGAGCAGCTGTTTGTGACGGTTGATTGGTGCATTAGCATTTCTTCTATGTAGCGGGTCAACAGACAAAACAGGGCCCTGTTCTTCTTTAGAATCCTGCCTCGCAACTACAGAATATGGGGGTATGTGAAGTCTAATTTGTCAAATCCAACACAAATTAAAGCACTTGTGTATCCAGACAATCATTAAACATAAATTCATCATTTAAATTATATCCTGGGATTTGAACCTACGATCGCCGGTTCACAGAGTAGCTGCATCGATTGTGTTTAAGCCATCCGACTATTACAGTATCGGACTATATCGATTATGTATCAGGGGAGCAAAGCTTGAGCTCACCAAAACAAATGTCCGCACATGCTGACGACCGCATCGCGCGCCGTGTCCAGGCAGATGTTGCATTCCAACATCCGCTCGTCATGCTTGTCCTCTTCGCCGCCCGCGTCGCCGCCCGGGGCAGACGACGCGCTCGTCTGCGCCTCACTAGTCTCAGCCATCACTCTGCTCAATAAAACAGACCTTCACTACCCACGTAACATCAAAAACACCAATTTTCAACACAACTCCTTATCGTAATCGGAGCAAGGTGACGTCCATCTAATTTGACACCTCAAACTTCACAACTATCGCCCTTATCACCTAACATATTACTTCTTATGTAATTTAACTAAACAAATCACCTGGTACTATTAAATTTACAAGAATATCCAGACTGTGATCACAAAAATTCAACAAAAATAAATATCACATCCCCAATCCCGTGGTTTGATGATCTGTCATTTTTTCACATAGACTAAAAATCTATAGATTATAACTTCGCATTTTAGATATACGGCCACGTAATCTAAAGTAAAAATCAGTCTATTATTTGAAAATTATTCAAATTTGATTTTCTATTTACATTACATGAAATCCAGTAAGTATTATTTTTTCATTAAATTGATAAGTGAGAACTATTTGTTTATAAACAAAACGCTATCAACCCCTTGTTCTCGTTTACAGCGCCGTTGAACGAATGAGAAGTTTTGATTGGTCGTTCTTTGTCTATTCTGGAATTATTGAATGCGATCGAAGTATTGCGCCAAAGGAAACAAATGTGAGTTTTGGCAGAATTCGTGTAAAGATTTTTGTGTACGATTTCTATTCATTACAGATATTTCCACAAGACTGGGTAGTTTAAATGAGTGCCATAAGTCGTAAAAACAATTTCCTCGAGGTGGTTTTGGAAATCACTGTTATGTATTGCCGAAGAATATGTTGAAAAACAACTGTGACGTCACGAACTCAATCAGCTGAGGTGGTGGAGGGATAGTTTCTGCTGGTGATCTGCGAGCAAAACAAACAAGATGGGTGGCGCGGTGAGCTCGGGCCGCGACAACAATGAGCTGATCGACAACTTGATGGGCGGGAACTACATCCGGACGCGATGCGTGGAGCGTGTGTTCCGCGCCCTGGACCGGGCGGACTACATGACGCCGGAGGCGCGGGACCAGGCGTACAAGGACCTGGCCTGGCGCAACGGGCCCTTGCACATGTCTGCGCCCTGTATTTACAGGTATGTATTTAACAAGATTCTTGTTATTCTACCCACATTTTATTGTTATTTGCATTGATCTTCTGTGTGCTCTTGCTTTTAGAACAATTTGCTCAAAATGAATGAAACTCTATATTGAAACTGGCTATTATTGAATTTAGGTTCCATGCATTTTAAATGTACTGCCATTTACTAAATATAATTTTGTTTTCTGTAGGTATATTAGTGTCATCAGATCTATTACTCTATTCTTAATGTATTTGTAAAGTTACAATAGTGTTACTGAAAGGGCCAAACTAAGCCGAAGCTATGGGTCCTAGACAACTGATAAACTTACATAGCTACATTTTTTTTTTGTAAATAAATACATATTATACATAGAAAACACCCAGTCCAATACAAACAGACATGTTCATGCACACAAATGTTTGTAATGTGTGAGGACCGAACCCACGACCATTGGCTCAGTAGGCAGAGGTAGTGACCTCTGTCTACCAATTGAGCTACCAAGCCAGTCGATGCAGAAATGGTGTTTTGATATCTCTCTAAACACTTGACTTTGGAGAATTATCTGCATTAATTCTAAATGTGCGATGGAGTCCATATAAAAAAGAAATATATTGCTAACTTATAGATGTGAACACAATTCTCGGAGACATGAAACATACAACAAAAAAAAAGAATATTCAGTTGAATTGAAAACCTCTTCCTTTTTTATAGTCTGTTAAAAATAATAATAACTTTATTAACAACATTGGAAGTCTACTTTCTAAATGTATTATTTTTTTCAACAGTGAAGTTATGGAAGGCTTAGAACTGCATCCAGGGCTGTCTTTCCTGAACATCGGATCAGGCACCGGCTACCTCAGCACCCTGGTTGGGCTGATCATAGGCTCTGGGGGCATCAGCCACGGGATTGAAGTTCACCCTTTAGTGGTTGAGTATGCCACTAAGAAAATGAGTCAATTCCTCGAAAATTCGCCCACATTGGACGAGTTTGATTTCTGTGAGCCAAAATTTTACACTGGTAAGTTGCGTTGATTGGTACGATAATCATGTGATGAAGAGACTTGCATTAAGTAGGTGTACTATGTTTCAGGAGTACGTATTGTAGAGTGTTGCTTTGCTCGCCAGGTAACGGCCTGTGCATAGCCCCGCTGCAGGCGCCCTACGACCGCCTATACTGCGGTGCTGGCTGTCCCGATGAGTACCAGAACTACTTCAAACAACTTATTAAGGTGAGTATTATCATCATCAGCCTGGAGACGTCCACAAAGACTAATAAACAATTCACACTGGTTGGTGACCGCAGTAGGTTATATTTGTACCCAAGTATATGCTCCTGCCTGTTTCCTAAAATACCCATAGTCGCTTTCTACGACACCCACCCTATGTTGTTTCCATATTTAGAATTTAAGGTATCCCAAAATTAGTTTGACGACCTCAGTGGCGCGTCGTGTAAGGTCGGAAGTCTCTGTCGTGCCAATTTGAGAAACATATTTTTCTAAAATGAGGTGAGCTCTTAGGTCTATGAACTAAGTGAACTATAAAGTCGCGATCATGTGAGTGCACAGATAAAATGTTTATGACGTCTGTCGTATTTTTTAATAATAAAGATACACCCTCAATCATCATCAGTGGCGTAACTATACCATTCGAGGCCCGTGGCAAATTCATCAGATTTTCACTAAATGTGTAATAATAAATGTTGGGAGTTTGGATTCTCCTCTGACCGGGGGCCCCTTACGGCTGGGGGCCCGTGGCATTTTGCCGACATGCCACCCTGTAGTTACGCCACTGATCATCATCTGGTACTCATTTCCCCGAACTGGCATACGGGCTGAAACACCTTGGCCAACCCGGGACTCTCCAGGACATCCTTGGTAGGCTGAATAGCCTGCTAAGGTGTTTGGATGAGCTGGGATGGCGGCAATGAACATTAAATTAGGATGGTTTAAATTCCGCTCACCCTACGCGAAAAGGTCACAGCACACTAATCCACTCGGAAAGGGATCGCCACCGTATCGCCTCAAGCCGTTCAGTATTGTTTGAATGAAACTCCCTATTGCAACGCACACTAATTGGAATCGTAACGTAATCGCCTCGCCTCAGAACAGGCTCCGAACCGCGATGCGGTGCGTGGTCAACTTGCAGTTCCCGCGCTTACGGCTCGTTGTTCCCGCGCTTACGTCTCTCCGTACGCGAGCTCACGGCTCTTCGTCCACCCTTGCCCCTGTCCCCTCCCGCGACTTGCCAACCAGGTCAACCAGCGGTCGGCGAGCCGTAAGCGCGGCGTCGCCTAGCCGTAGCCGAGTTGACGTACAGGAGCTGCTGATACGCTACGGTTACGTGCGTACGTAAGGTTGACGCTTGGTTGACGGCGAGGCGAAAGGCGATACGGTGACGATCCCTTTCCGAGTGGATTAGTGTGCTGTGACCTAAATAGGCGCTCAGTCGTCATGTTTCGGAAATATCGGCCCGTACTAACTATCTTGTACTCATTAGGTATGTATGTATGTAAGGGTAAAAAGAAAGGTACTCATAGTTTCAGACCATGTTACTAGTGGTAATCTGTTCCGTTAAAATTTTTCTTACCTGTAATCTCTGCACTTCAATAGGATTTCAATTTACATACTAAGTTCATTGTCTTGAACACACGAATGACTTGACTTACATGAGGGACTTGCTAATAAAATTCAAGTGTGTTCAAAGTCATTTTTGATGTTTAGTAAAGGTATTCAAAGTCAGTCTGACATTAGGTTGATAGGTGTGAACATTCCTGTTGCTCTGCCTACTGAATATTTAAATCAGGCAGCCAATTTGCAAATTACAGACTAAATTATTTATTTCTTTACGTTTTCGTAATAATAAGTAACGTTCCATAGCTTTACAAAAGTAATGTCTAAGGGTGCGGACGGTGCGGTTCCATAGAAGCGGGGCTGCGTGGAGCTAAAAAAAAATACCAACACCAGTAACTAATGGAGTCGCGCTTACGGCATCCGTAAAGTGGGGTTTTTCGATGTAGATACTTCCTATTGACATTAAACTTTAAACCTTTACATGTCGAAAAAGCAGCCACAATAGAAAAAGTATCTATTGTTTGATGGTTACCATGCCACGGCAGTAGGGCTGTAGTTCCACTGAGGCGAGATATGATATGCGATTCGTCAATCACTTGACTTAAATGTGTTTTGTCGCAAGTCATTACAGCCATAACAATTCGCGGCACAGCTCGCCTATGCTCTGCTCCACTCCGCCTCAGTAGAACGGCAGCATTAGCGTGTTAAAAGACGATAGTCAACTAAATTTGCAAAGCGCCTGATACTTCGTCTGCCATGCATGACACTGACGGCCGTATTCACAAACATTACTATGCGTCGCACGGACGCACAGGTACCCATATACCTATAGAAATTTGGGCACTGTGCGTCCGCGCGTCGCATATTAACGTTTGTGAATACGGCCGTGAGTGATTTATAGCAATTGAAGTTTGAATTTAGCAATCTAAATTGTATATTGTATAATATGACTTGCGTTATTTATAGCAACGGCATATTGAACTGATAAGAGGATTCGTTTGTTATTACTAGTGTGCTTGCGTCTACTGAGATAAGATATTGAAAACATATAATGTAAACAAGATAATGCGAAGTAGGATTTTAAAATGAAAATAACCATTTTTGTAGACACCACGCCTACACAGCAACTCACAATCAAAATAAAGGTTACACAAGTTGTTGTGGTGTTGTGCAGACCACAAAATTGTGCTCTGCTCTTAACTTTTGATTGCACAAGTGTGAACATAAACACATGTGCATCATTTTTTGGCGTAACTTGAGACATGAACCCAGGTTGATGGTCTTTAAGCATTTCACACTTCACTTTAATAAGTGAACATGTGTCTAGTGACATCCCAGTCGCCCTGTATCACTGTCCTGTCACCCCAGAATGGGTGACATCCGACCGCGACTCATAAAACGCAAATGAGACAGAGAACAATCTTTTTTTTTCAGTGTGACACAGTACTTATGCTAGCGTCGCTGTTGCGATGTACCTACAAGTGATCAGATCCATTCACCGCGCTCAAAAGACTAGGTAGTCGATTTCGTAACAAATGTCCATTAGCCCTTTTTGGGTGTTAGGCGTCAATATGTAGTGTCTCCAATAGTCTACATATAATTCAGGATTCAGCTATTTTTCTGCCTCGTTGGCAGAAAATATTCGCCTGTGCAGACATGTACATTCATCATCAGTCTCTTGCAGTTGGACCTCTTTAGTTTTTCGCCACTTAGGGCAAACAACCCATAACCGTCACACTGGGCAGGCGGGTTGGCGGTCGCAGGGCGTAGCTTCTCGATCCGGTGACGCTGCTGCCCGTCATCGGCCTGTGGTATTTAGCTACGCTTCAATGTTGATAGTTATACCGCCACCAGTCGGTTGCCAGCGCTTCGTTTGTTATTCGGCAGGATGCACCACGGGCAGGTGAGGTTAGCTTGGAGTGAAAAGATGATAGGCCGCTCCCTTACATTCCGACGTGTACGTTAAAGGTCTGTATCCGCAGGTGGGCGGTCTGCTGGTGATGCCGCTGAACGACAACCTGGTGCAGATCCGGCGCGTGGGCGAGTCGGAGTGGGTCTCGCGCAGCCTGCTCAGCGTGTCCTTCGCGACGCTGCGCGTGCCCACCAAGGAGGAGAGCGCCGACCTCATCAAGCTCGGTGAGTAAGCTTGCGTCAAGTATCCGTCAAACGCCGAATTTGTAACGCAAATTGTACTGTAGCGTCAAACGCACAAATGTTCAGGATCGCAGTAGGTTTTATTTGTACCCAGGCAATGTGTTGCCCGTTTCCTGGTATTCCCTTAGTCGTCTTTTACGACACTCACACAAAATAATGTTGGGAGCTGAGATTCCCTTCTGATTGGAACCTCTTACGGCTGGGATCCGGCAATTGCTGACTTGTCACCCTGTAGTTGCGTCTCTGGGGCCTGTGTACATGTGTGTGTGTGTGTGTGCGCAGAGGAGCAGTCCCCGCCGCGGCTGCAGGCCCTCGCCCGCGGCGTGGTGCGCGCCGCCATGCGCGCCGGCCTGCTGCGCCGCCACCCCGAGCTGCGCGAGCCGCCGCAGCGACAGCCGCCCGCCAAGAAGGCCTGCCCGCGCCGCATCTGCATACCCATCGAGGACGACAGCGACCTCGGTCAGTGAGTGTGCAGCTGCAGTGCGGCCGCTGCGCCGCCACCCCGAGCTGCGCGAGCCGCCGCAGCGACAGCCGCCCGCCAAGAAGGCCTGCCCGCGCCGCATCTGCATACCCATCGAGGACGACAGCGACCTCGGTCAGTGAGTGTGCAGCTGCAGTGCGGCCGCTGCGCCGCCACCCCGAGCTGCGCGAGCCGCCGCAGCGACAGCCGCCCGCCAAGAAGGCCTGCCCGCGCCGCATCTGCATACCCATCGAGGACGACAGCGACCTCGGTCAGTGAGTGTGCAGCTGCAGTGCGGCCGCTGCGCCGCCACCCCGAGCTGCGCGAGCCGCCGCAGCGACAGCCGCCCGCCAAGAAGGCCTGCCCGCGCCGCATCTGCATACCCATCGAGGACGACAGCGACCTCGGTCAGTGAGTGTGCAGCTGCAGTGCGGCCGCTGCGCCGCCACCCCGAGCTGCGCGAGCCGCCGCAGCGACAGCCGCCCGCCAAGAAGGCCTGCCCGCGCCGCATCTGCATACCCATCGAGGACGACAGCGACCTCGGTCAGTGAGTGTGCAGCTGCAGTGCGGCCGCTGCGCCGCCACCCCGAGCTGCGCGAGCCGCCGCAGCGACAGCCGCCCGCCAAGAAGGCCTGCCCGCGCCGCATCTGCATACCCATCGAGGACGACAGCGACCTCGGTCAGTGAGTGTGCAGCTGCAGTGCGGCCGCTGCGCCGCCACCCCGAGCTGCGCGAGCCGCCGCAGCGACAGCCGCCCGCCAAGAAGGCCTGCCCGCGCCGCATCTGCATACCCATCGAGGACGACAGCGACCTCGGTCAGTGAGTGTGCAGCTGCAGTGCGGCCGCTGCGCCGCCACCCCGAGCTGCGCGAGCCGCCGCAGCGACAGCCGCCCGCCAAGAAGGCCTGCCCGCGCCGCATCTGCATACCCATCGAGGACGACAGCGACCTCGGTCAGTGAGTGTGCAGCTGCAGTGCGGCCGCTGCGCCGCCACCCCGAGCTCTCCAGTGGTTTCGCCACTTTGACCAAACACCTGGAGGATATACCCATAATCGCCACGCTGGACAGGTTTGCGATCGCAGGGCGTAGCTCCTCGCTCCGGTGACGCTGCTGCCCCTCATCGGCCTCTGGTATATAGCTACGCCTTCAATCATCATCATCAGCCTATTGCAGTCCACTGCTAGACATAGGCCTCTCCAGTTGTTCGCCACTTAGGGCAAACATCTGGAGGACATACCCATAATCGCCACGCTGGACGGGTTTGTGATCGCAGAGCGTAGCTCCTTGCTCCGGTGACGCTGCTCCCGTCATCGGCCTGTGGTATTTAGCTACACCTTCAATAGTTATAGTTATATCGTCACCTGTCGGCTGCCAGAGCGTCGTTTGTTATTCGTCAGGATGCACCATGGGCAGGTGAGGTTGGCTTGGAGCGAAAAGATAATAGGTCTCGCTACCGCTCCCTTACATCTCCTGATACATAAATCGGTGATCATTATGGTCTAAGATCCTACTATATAACAACCTTCACCGATACGTGTAATGGATTAAACTTATTTTATATGTAACTAGCACCCTACTCTGTGTAATTCTATAGCCTGTGTTAATCTGATGCATAAATAATATTCCTGTAAAGTTTCATCAAAATCCGTGCAGTAGTTTTTACGTGAAAGTACGACTTCATATTAGAATTATTTATTTAGATGCCATAACAGCTTAGGTTGCTATGGTAACCTTGTCAACAAACGTCAGTATGTAAAAAAATTTCCTTTTTTTGAAGATTGAAAACTTTTTGTAATTTTGGGTTACATATAAATAAATAACCCAAGACATGCCACGCTGGGCCACACACAGCGCCATCTAGCCCCAAACTAAGCCGAAGCTTGTACTATGGGTACTAGACAACTGATAAACTTACTTAAATACTTTTTTTTTTGTAAATAAATACATATTATACATAGTAAACACCCAGACCAATATAAACAGACATGTTCATGAACACAAATGTTTGTACCATGCGGGAATCGAACCAATGACCCTTGGCTCACAAGGCAGAGGTCACTACCAAATGAGCCATGGAGCCAGTCGAATATGGGTTGCCGATGAAATTTTGATCCAGAGTATGATTTGCAATTAAATGAATACCCGTACGAAGCCGGGGCGAGCTGCTGTATTTATTTACTGTATTTACTTAAATGTTAATGTATTTGCAGAAGGCCTTAACGCTCTCCACGACCTGGACCGCGCGGGCGGCGCGCACGAGATGAACGCGCTGCTCAGCCTCGTGCTCAGCATGGGCCAGAACCGCGTGGCCGGCGCGCTGCGGCTCGACCCGCTGGACTCGCCCGGCGACTCCTCCGACGAGGACGCCGACCGCTGGGAGGGCGGCGACGGGGACGACGGCGACGGCGGGGACGACGGGGACGGCGGGGACGGGGGCAGCGGCGGCGGAGGCGAAGGCGGCAGCGGCGGGGACACGCCGCGGAATAAGGCGTCGCCTGATGACTCGAAGGTAGGTCGTGTCGCATTTGCTGCTACCCGCTGGACTCGTCCGACGACGAGGAACGCCAACAGCTGGGTGGAGGGCGACGGGGACGACGGCGATTGTGGTTACAGGGGCAGCGCTGGCGGAGGGTCATTTGGCTGCGGTATTCTATAGGGTGGACGGGCGGCTCAATGAAATAACCTAAGACATGCCATGTTGGGTCACACACCGCCATCTAGCCCCAAATTAAGCCAAAGCTTGTACTATGGGTACTAAACAACTGATAAACTTACTTAAACACTTTTTTTTTGTAAATAAATGCATATTATACATAGAAAACACTTACACCAATACAAACCGACATGTTCATGCAAACAAATGTTTGTACTGTGCGGGGATCAAACCCACGATCTTTGGTTCAGAAGGCAGAGGTCACTACCAAATGAGCCATTTTATATGTATAATATGTATTTATTTACTAAAAAAAAGTATATAAGTAAGTTTATCAGTTGTCTTGTACCCATAGTACAAGCTTCGGCTTAGTTTGGGGCTAGGTGGCGCTGTGTGGCCCAGCGTGGCATGTCTTGGATTATTTATTTATTTAATTCAAGCGAACATTCGCTACGCCCTATCTCTCTTAAATCTCTGTAGTGACCCTTCAAACGTGTCCCGCAGGAGGCGTCGGGCAGCGACAGCGCGCCGCTGTTGGAGCCCCGGGCGGCCGAGGGCAGCCTGGGCGGCGCGCGGTGGCGGCGCGGCCTGCTCACCTTCGAGTTCCGCGACTCGCCTGACGACGCGCCTGCCCGCCCCTCTGCCACCGCTACCGCCACCGCTACAGCTACCGCCACTGACGCAGCGTCCGCCGCTGATGACGTCCCCGCAACCGCCTCGGCTGATAATACCGCCCCCGCCTCCGCCTCCGCGTCCGCGCCCGCCGCTGATGACGTCAGTACAGACGCTAAGGTGAATTTAGAAACTCACTACATAATATAAAACAAAGTCGCTTTTGTTGTCTCTCTGTCTCTATGTATGCGTATATCTTTAAAACTACGCAACGGATTTTGATGCGGTTTTTTTAGTAGGTAAAGGGTTTCAAGAGGAATGTTTATGTGTATAATTTATGTATATAGTAATGCACCCGTGCGAAGCCGGGGCTGGTCGCTAGTAAAATATAAACTACATTTATTTATTTAACGTTCCTCTTCAAACTCGATAGAATCAGTTTTCTATTGTTTTAGACTGTTAAGAGGAAAAAATTGTAACATGCCTGTTTATTGGATATCAGCTCCTTAGACAAACATCTTGTAACTTTTTTTTTATACTCGCATTTATCGTTTGATTTTCGCGCAATTTCCAGCTAGAGTGGACGTGTTTCAGAATAGGAACGACTTTGGAGCCTTGAACCTCATTATAAATCGACCACGCTCTCCTGTGACGTGTCTGTATGGGTATATAACGATATACGTATGTATGAAGATATAGTAGATCAGTATTTTATAAACCAAGAAAATTTTATTATTCTTTTTTTTTTTTCAAATTAATGACTTCTTAATTGCTGGGATCATTCATTAATTCTGTCGTCGTCATTTTACAATAACGATAAATAAGTATTGATTGATCTGCGAGGTTATTCGGAAACTTTCTGGCAATTAATGCCAAATTTGAATGATGTTCATTCTGTGTTTCTGAATCGCCTATTTCCAAAAAACTAAAGAAATTTATCCAATGGCGGACATTAATGCATATTTAAATTAGACAGAACCATCAACTTCAACTATACTTTAATGATTTTCTTATTTATCCAGTCACAGGGTAACGGCCCCAAGTCAGGTCCCTCAAACGAGGGCGAGGCTACCGAGGACGACGAGGACGACGACGACAACGACAGCCCCGGCGTGCCCGCCGAGGTGGAGATCTACCTCGGCAAGTCCAGCGAGGCCGGCACCTCGCGCCCGCTCGAGGAGATGGACTGGGAGCAGGAGGAGGATGAGGAGTTCAGCACTGACGACGAGACCGTGGAAGAGGAGATGAAGGGCAAGGTGCGTAACTGCGTACTTGCTTAACCGATTCATTGCGACGGTACTTTTTGGAAGCTTTTGCCCGTGGCGGCAAACAATTTTTTTGAAATTCGAGAATTAATTCGTATCTGTCAATCGAAGGTTGTCAACCTCTGAAAGTTTGAAATTCACGCTATATCCTGAAACGACTACACTACAGGGATAAACTACAGAAAATAATAATAGTAGTCTTGTTTAGTAGTAACCCTTAAAAACGACATTTACACAGAGCCACACGCCATACACAAAAGAAATTAATGACGCCCCACGGGCGTCTTCCGCAAAGAATCGGTTAATCTCTATGGGCTGTAATAGCGGCTCGTAGATGTGTGATGAAATAAATCACTAGTGTAGTCATTGCCATTTATAGATATGTGATAAGTACCTATAAGTCTTCATAAAATCGCTTATTTCTTATATGCTAACATAAGTCATTTATATAAAAGAAGAAGAGGATAGGTCTAAGGACATTCCCTTGTGAGACTTCCTATGAAGTATGACTATTTCTTACGTATAGTCTGAAATCTGTTTGCTATGTATTTAGGTAACTCATATAGATTTGAAGTACCTATCTAATCCTAATCCTATCCCAATCTAAGCCAGTTAACATTTTGAAGTTTATCTTAACTTTTAAGTTGTTTCATATTCAAGTGTAAACATTATATTCAAGTAGTCAGGCGTGGCGCGCTTATTCTGATTTTCTTGAGACAACACAATTTCGGGTCGCATCGATGTTAATGATGTAATGCTATCTGATACTAACTGCAAACTGCCATTGTTCAGGAGGACAAAAGGCAGAAGCTGGACAGCGGCATAGGCGAGGAGAACACGCCGAGCAGCGACTCGTCGCCGATCAAGTCGGACTCGAAGACGGACGAGTCGGACGCGGACGGCTCGCGGCCCGACAGCCTCACCGACGACGTGGACGACACGCGCGAGAGTGAGTAGTAGATTTAGTTGAGACGAGCCTCAGAAGGTTCGCCGCGGTATAGGCGACGAACACACGTCGATTGCATAGGTTGCGACAACCGTTTAATAAGGATATAGAAGGAGCTCGGTGGCCGCGCGGTCTTGTTCGCTTAACAATGATCGCAACGTTGTGCAATTGGCGCGGTCAATCCGATGATGGGTGACCAAAATTTGACACCGATTTCCTCCGTGCTTCGGAAGGCATGTTAAGCTGTTTGTCCCGGGTGCTATCTTTACTAACTCAGGTAGCAGTCGTTACATCATATCAGAGATGATGATAACTCTGACGCCTAACTGGGAATGGGTATAGCTTACCCTAAGTGTTGCGGAGGTCTGATGGCAGTGTCGCTCTGTGTAAAAGCTTAGCCCTCGCCAAATTAAATTTTAAGATCTGTAGAATTCTTCCGGTCAGTTTGAAACATAAATACTTATTGGCACTAAATAACCACGACAGTCAGGAGAGTGGCCCAGTGTTGGTCAATCACAGTCATTGTACCCGGTCTATGTCGGCGGGCAAATTTGAGGTACCTAAAGTAAATAACTACTTTGGTGATAGGACAATAAAAAAAAGGTTACCCTACCTATTGAACAGTTTGCCCGAAGACATACGCCGGGAGCAGGATAGGGGGGTGTTCAAGCGGAAGCTTAAAATGTATTTCTTGGCTGCATTACCCTAGAATTACTTATCATTATAATTTAGAGACTCGTGCCTGATCCCACAGACAAACTATTTAAATAGTTTTGTGGGACTATGTCTATATCTAGTTATATACTTTGTGGGTATAATAATAATAAATAAAAAAAAAAAAAAAAAAAAAAAAATCTCTCAGTTTGGGAAGCCGACCCTTAGACAATTGGGAAAAAGGCTAGCCTTTTTCCCAATTTTCTCAGGGTCCTAGGATGATGAAGGATATTTAAAGGACCCATTACTTTTTCTTTTCAAGCCGGGCTCATCTGCCCGTGGTGCACTCTGCCGAATAGTAAACGAGGCTCTGGCAAGCTATTTTTGGTGGTATAACCATCACTATTTAAGGCGTAGCTAATATATGAGTGTAACTCATCTGGCCAGACATGCCACGCTGGGTCACACAGCGCCATCTAGCCCCAAACTAAGCCGAAGCTTGTACTATGGGTACTAGACAACTGATAAACTTACTTAGATACATTTTTTTTTGTAAATAAATACATATTATACATAGAAACGCCCAGACCAAGACAAACAGACATGTTCATGCACATAAATGTTTGTAATGTGTGGGGATCGAACCCACGACCCTTGGCTCAGAAGGCAGAGGTCACTACCAATTGAGCCACCGAGCCAGTCACATAAATCGTCGTAAAGCTAGTTGTTCTCTCCCGCAGACTGCCCCCGCCGCAAGGTGGTGAAGCGGTCGCGCGGTCTCAGCGCGCGCTCCTCCGCCTCAACGTCCACGTCGGGCTCGGACCGCTCGGTGGCGTCGGCGGCGGCGGCCCTGCGGCGGCGCTGCAAGCGGCGCGCCAGCGACGCCGCCGCGCCGCCCGCGCCGCGCCCGCCGCCGCCCGGGCCCGACGCGCGCCGCGTGCGCCTGTCCGTGCTCATGAAGCGCGGCGTCAAGGAGCTGCCGCTGCCCTACGCGCTCAAGAAGTACGTCAACCTCGGACGCTGCTTCGAGTTCTAAGCAGGTACTACTGCGCTGGGGGCGGAGCTGATATTGTGCGCATGGCTCGGACAACACGTAGACGGGATTCGAGCTCGCCTTTCGATAGATAAGCTTAGCTGAGGAATGCTACTCGGAGCGGTACGATGCCAAATGATGGCGCTTGCGTGGATGAGGCCCCGCCCCCGCCTTTGAGGCCCCGCCTCCTCATGATGGAAAAACCTTCTCATAATGTAACCCTTTCCATCATGAGGCCTTAGTTGTCCGGCAGACTCCGCCCCTTTGAGGTGGGCGGAACCTTCGTCGGACGACACGCCCTTCCTGTTGTCGTGGGCGGGATCTTTGTCGTACCACAGACCCCACCCCTTTGGGGTGGGCGGCTTCTTCGTCGGGCGACACGCTTCTTCCCCTCACTATGGGCGAGGTCTTGATCGTACTGTAGACTCCGCCTCTTTGAGATGGGTGGAGCTCGAGCGATTTGGCTCACATTCTCAATTCTACGGCAATGGAGTAAAGTTTTAAGTCTGATAACTGCGATGAGCGCACGTCGTCTGAGAGGATTCTGTATCGAATCGCCATTTAATGGCCATTTCTGTCGCAGCAAATGTTCTGAAATTGTGTATTCGGTAATTAAAAGATTATGGTATTAAACCCCCTGAGTAACTTTACATTGTACAGTGAAAAAGAAGCAGGCTACACTTATCAGTGGCCCATTGCGGAAAAGTATGCAGTACCTACGTCTTATTTTACAATTAGATTGTGGGAAGATGAATATATTATTTGTTACCGCTCGCATAATATACCATGAATACGACATAAATATAGATAATGCCATTTTAATACCAGTCTAAACGTTGCATACATTTTACACTTTCTAATTTATTGTTAGACAAGGAAGGCTGATCTTGAAAGGAGGGGGCGATTAGTAACCCCACGGCTGCTCTGATTGGTCGGCAGAATTGTAAATATTCGTGTAAGATTGGTAACTTTGATGTGATGCGACGGGCGGTCGTCGTAAAGTACCGCGTCACTCGTAGTTTTTCTCGTTTCGTTAGGGCAAAATGTTCGGCTTGTGTCGCTAGAGATGTGGCCGACGTGAAATGTGGACCTACGAATAAAGGGCGAAAAGGTCGCGAACACGAGGTTAAAGTCAATGTTTAAATATTTTGAATGTGACAGTGAAGTTTCTAAACTGCTCTGAACGGAACATTTTAGGTAGCGAACTTTTATACTGACTTGTCTCCAGCGATACATGCCAAACATTTGGTGCCTCGGATACGAGACTTTCGTCGCGTTAGCCGCACGCCGCTACGCGTCTCCGCGGTATCACACTAGTCCTAAATATCGTCTGAAGTGAAACATCAATGATTGGTATGAGCTCAATAAATGGGAGACGGCGGGCGCGCGCACCGACGTGTCTTGGAGTCAATATTATTATGGATATAAAATAAAATGTAAGAGAGTTATTGCTAAGCAATCAAAAATATCAAAGAAGAGTTTGAGAGATAGCAGAAATGCTCGAGAATTTCATAATTTATAATAATTATATTTAACCAAATACCATGATTATTTTTTTAGATTTTAGCGGTATTTACCTAACTTGTTAAATGAGGAAGATAATTATAATAAAGGTTGCATACCTTTATTATAATTATCTTCCTCATTTACTAACGAAATGTTCACTTTTTACCAGGAACAAACAGTTATCAGGGGAAATTTTCAAGTATTTCATGATGTGGGCAATTCTACGATAATGCCACGATATAAATTTCTCAGATAAAATAGCCATTCAATTACGCGGCGAGCTCTTTTATTAAACTTTGACATAATGTCAGTCGTAGTGATAAATCATTCAACTAGACTAGATTTCAATGAACGCTTGTCGTTCAATTGAATGGCTGTCTCAACCAGTTACTTGCGAAATGTACCAGTATACAGGAATTTGGTAGTAATTATTTGCTTAGCAATAACTTTATTAGCTTTACCGCGTATAATTGTAATTATTATCGCCCCGGGGTCAGCGAAGTCGCGGCTGTTTTAGTTTTAGAACTATTCATTTGTGGTTCACATTTTCGTGTAGTGAATCGTAAATAAGTGTCATGATTAGGTTATTTGAGGTCTATGGCATAAAAGACAATAAAATAGACCATAAATCACACCGAGTGGAATGTTGCTCTCGTGCGTTTTATAAATTAGAAACTCGTTAAAGTAAATTATTGAATTGGTTAAGACTTTAGGGTTTTTAAGTGTATGGTAAGTGAGTACTGAGCGAGACTGCGCCGGCGCCCGGGGCTGTGGATGTTTAATACAATGTTTAATGTAAATACTGTCCTTTGTTTTTGTTGCAACTAATATATAATTTTATTATGAGAGTTACTGTTTTTATGTCTGGGAATTTAATGAATTTATATTTTGCGTTGAAGCGTTTTTTCTACAATCAAATGTCTGTTAGAGCTGTAGACGCGACCCGGTCGGTCACCTAACAAGTGTTTGATCGCAGAAAACACGCCTTTACGGTATTTACTTCACGAGGACTGCTGAAAATGAATTGAAACGTGAGGTGATCCGGCTCGAAGGACCATAATGCGGTGTCCCTTTGGAAGTATTTACTATTACTGACATTTAAAAAGACCATGTGTGCGATGCGAATGAATGTGTCCTAGT
Organism: Conogethes punctiferalis; assembly: GCA_031163375.1. Lineage (NCBI taxonomy): Eukaryota > Metazoa > Arthropoda > Insecta > Lepidoptera > Crambidae > Conogethes > Conogethes punctiferalis. The sequence continues at coordinate 16,319,084 of CM062081.1, read as the reverse complement.
GATATCAAAGTGAATAATTTAATAATATCAAGATAAATCGTTCAATAAGTTGCTATTATTTTGTATTACGATGATGTTTGCTGCCCGCTTTGTTATTTTGCCAATTCTACACATGATTTCGATTGATAAGTAAGAACTTACCGATTTATAAGCATCTCGACGTGTCGATAGACTACCGTATTATGTATCCGAATATTAAGTGGATCAATAAAACAGTCATTTTCAATATTGTCTATGTCATTTATCTCTTATTCGATAGGATCCTAATAAATACATTAACGTAGGTGAGTATTTACGCGGTGGGTGCTTATCGTGTATATGTACATACAGTGTGGTTTATTTAATATACAGTGACGATGTATCATTATGGGTAATGTTCGATTTAGCCTCTGCACTCGGGCGCTGCTCGTGCGCTTCTTCCTTATTTATCATCCACAGCTCGACCGAGTAATCGTCTCATTTTGTGGCAGAAGTGATGACGGTGTTCTTCGGTTATTTTCATGATAAGTGTTACGGATTATGTATATTAACGAAGCTTTTGGCTTATTTGGCAGATAATTCCGCTATCTATGGTTTGCCAAGTGATGAAACTGGGCTAAAATGATTTTACCTTTTGCAACACAGGGTTATTCTCTTTGTCCCTGCCGGGCTTTTCCAATGGGTTAACCTCGAGTTCAATTATAATTCAATTAAAATTTTGTCGGAAACCTGTGATTGGTCGTCTGGCGGGGGTAATGAAAACAAACCGTCGGGAGATTCTCAACAGTAATGAAAAGAAGGAAGATGTTTCACACTCGCCGGTCCCGTGTCGCTAGCACCACTTGGCGCCCAGCCCGTTGGCGTGGCGCGGCGCGGGCGCGTGCTCGGGGTACAGGTCGTCGGCGGCGGGCGCGCCGCACGCGCTCAGCCCGCCGCTGCGGCGCGTCGGCCGCGGCGTGGCGCGCGCGCCGTCGCGCAGCCGCTCGCGAGCCCAGCGGTCCGCCGCGTGCGACCGCTTCGCCGGCCGCTTACCCTCCTCGGCCGCCTCCGACGCGGCGCGGCTCGGCGTCTCCGACTCGCTGCCGTTGAGCAGCGAGTGCGCGCTACGCGCCTTGTGCAGCGACAACCGCAGCGGCTTGCGCGGCGGCGTCGGCCGGCACCGCGCGTCCCCGTCCCGCCTCTCCTCGTTCTTCCTGTAGTGGCTCGTCCGCGAGCAGCTCTCGGAGCCGTAGTCTATCCGCGGCGAGCTCCCGTACGCGTCCCCGTTCGGGAAGTCGGAGCACTCCGACTCGAACTCCGAGGACTTCGCGCTCCGCGAGTGCAGCTTCGACGAGCGCCGGCTCGACTTGTGCGCGTTCTCGAGCACCTTCCCGTCTATCCGGTGGTACATGTAGTGCTTCTCGGACTCGACTTGCACGTCCTCGACGCTGTCGTTCTTCTTCATCTTGCGCATCCGCTGCGACCGCTTCAGCTGCTCTATTATCGAGAGCGTCTTCCGCTCGGCCCAGTTGGTCTTCTTGATGCTCTCCTCTATGCGGTCGGCGGCCTTCTTGATCTCGTAGTGGCGCGGGTCGCCGGCGCTCGAGAGCGAGTCGCGCGCGTCCAGGTCGCTGTCCGAGCGGAGGTAGTCCTCGCCGCGGGAGCGCCGCTCGGACTTGATGCGCTGCTTCTCGATGTGCCTCTGGTTGCGCTCGATCATGCGTATGGCGGCGTCGGTCTCGGCGCTGTAGTCGGCGCGCACGCAGTGGTGTGACAGCGCGTGGCGCAGGCGGCCGGCGCGGTGCTCGAGGCTGTGCGCGCTGTGCGAGCGGTGGTGCGGCGGCGGGGAGGCGCGCGGCGAGGCGGCCACGCGCGAGGAGGCGCCGGACGCGTTGGAGCGCGGCCGCATGAGCGGCAGGTTGCTCTCGGCGGCGTCGAGGCCGGGCAGCTTGGCCACGATGGCGGTGATGTCGGGCCCCTTCTGGAACACCTGCACCTCGGACTTGGGGCTCTGCTTGCACTTGCCCGCCGGCTCCGTCGTGATGTTTATGTTGGTCACGTTCTTCTTCGTCTTGTTCACCGTTATGCAGCTGTCGTTGCTGCTCATCGGTTGTAACTGGAATCGGATAGTGGAAAGGTCTTTAATATGGTCAACTCATGATATATAATGGAAAAATTTGGCTAGGAAAATAGGATCGACAATAGATTGATTAATGGATGACCATTCTATCCAATTTGAAAAAAACTTGGGACTTCTTGAGATTTTGACTTCCTAGCCGGTGGTAGAGTAAGCCCGCCAGGCTGTCGCCATGCGTTTCAAAGTCAGTCGGTGTATAGGCGAGGGTAAGCTACTAAGTCGTGCCGTGCCGTGCCCCTATAAAATATTGCTCTGTGGGAGGTGAAGGAGCTTCGTAGCTTGTGTGTGGCCTGGCCCGGTCACAGCACTAAAGGGTGAGGTCGGGTAGTCACAGTCCTCAGTCTTCCGTTATTGTACCTACCACACCTCAGTCGAAGATTCAATTACGCCTATAGTAGGTACTACGAGTAAAGCTACCTGCGCGTGCGTGGCTCGCATCTCTGCGACCTGCTCCTCGAGGTAGGAGATGCGGTGCGTGAGCCGCGTGTTGTCGGACCGCAGGCCCTCCTTGGCGCGCTCCGCCTCCTCCGCCGCCGCCCGCAGCGACCCGAGCTCCGCCCGGAGCAAAGCTGCTTCGTTCTAGAAACAATGCAAGAGCATGTAGCAACATAGGTATATCCCACATCGCTACAACAACATACGTTTCTACAACGCACGCGCGAAGTTTTCAAGACGAATCACAGGTGTACGACAAACCAAGAAAGTAAGTCGGGCCGCGGTTCGAGCACAATCCCATGCTCGGTGGAAGTACTTCCAGTTTTCGTAATGACGAGTTTGTTCTTACACGTTTACCTAATCATCATCACCACCCTATGGATTGCATCCACTGCTGCACATAAGCGTCTCCAGTTGTTCACCACTTTGGGCAAAAATTTGGAGGTTTCACTCATAATCACACATCTAATGTAGGTAGGTATACTTACCTACAGCATAGCACAGAATGCTTAGATGCGGACATCTCCCGAAGATCAGGTTGAAAGAGATCTAATTTGGCTACTATTATGTGAGTAGTCATAGGCATAGTCTTTTCTTGTAACTCCATACGTCGTAGGTATGTACAGACAGACTCGGGTATTTTGATGTGTTGGCGTGTGTACCTTTGTTGTGGTGTGTATTGTATGTTATTATCGCTTGACTGTATTATGTTGTGTTGCCAATAAACGTTTTTTCTTTCTTTCTTTCTATATAAAATAACTAGCGACCCGCCGCGTGTTTCAGATAAACATTTTTGAACTAAATATAGCATAAGTTACTTAGTGATAATGTAGCTTTCTAATAAAAAAAATTTACTAAAATCGGTCCGATACTTTCAGATACAAATATTTCCTCTTTATAATATTAGTGTAGATAGTGTCTAAAAACATGTTTCAGTCAACATACAGGTCATATGAGTAGGCACAGTGAGCAAGTTTACCTGTGTGAAGGCAGGCGGCTGCGCGCCGAGGCCGTGCGCGTGCGCCGGCGCGCGCAGCACGACCAGCCGCGCGGGGTTGTGGCTACCTAGCGCGCGCTGGAGGTCCTCCTGGCTGCGGGAGGACACCACTGAGGTGCCGTTCACTTCTACCAACCTGGAGAATAAGGGAACACTCGGTATATTAAGTACATGAAGGGTATTCTATAAGTAGTATCTAAGGCTTACCGCATAGGTAGGTACCTATTAGAATTTTTAGACGCAACTGTTTTGTCGAGCTGTGTAGGTAGGTACATCTCACGATTTCCACACTATTAAATCGATTATTTTATTTTTATTAGTTGATTGATGGAGATCGGCACGCACGAAGAAGAATTAGAGGACTACATGCTTTGTACAGCAATATAACAAACTTAATTAGAAATTTATATTAAACTGGTAAGCCCGGAAGCATTACTCAGACCGCGGTAAAATAAACTACAATTATAACCACACTTATTTATTTTCTTGTTAGTCACACTTGGTCTGTGGGGCTGTACACATGGCCCACGGCGCTAGCTGCGTCCGTCTGTGCATACTTAGCGCGAGAACATTGCATTCGCAGTTCGCACACGTTACAGCATTTAAAGATACAGTGAAGTAAGTTCTACTTTTAATTGAAAATAATAATAAGTCTAAAGTATTCTAAAATATACTGACATAATCATAGGTATTTAAGCATGACTGACTTGTCATCGACGAACTTAATGGACGCTCTGTCAAGGACGAAGAATAGGGGGATCCTTTGCTAGCTGGGTCGAAATAGGAAAGGACATTTCTAACTGGCCTTGTGTTGTCTGGTCTTGTTTTCTGACTGATGGCGTCCCTCAGATCACTGGTTCTGGCGATCTGACATTGTGCTGGGCTATTTAATGCCTACTTCCGCTTAGATACGGAAACTTTCTTTCAAACGAGGAATACTTAGTTTGAGATACGGTCGTGTGCGAATTATCTTGTGCCTTTGATTGAACCAAACTAAAAAACCAAAACCAAAGTTTCCCACTTTAAGGTCAACATTATGAATATCAGGTTACTTGCCTCTCTCTTTTTACCTACCACTGGCCTAAAGGAAGCCAAACCTATGTATGCGCTGTGACAATATAAAAAAAGTTTCGTCACTGTTTTATCCTTAGCCACGATTCTCTCAAAGGCGACGTAGCTCGTAAATCCGTCGCTATCTGAGTAATTACTACCATCTAAACATACAGACTACACCACAGGCGTATCCTCCTCGCCTAATATCTATGTAAATGTCGGTCGAGGTTTGCCGTTGACGGGGAGAAAACTATTCCCGCGCACTCGAAAACTAGTTTATGGTTTGTACCGATCCATACCGATCTAATGAAGCGATTAGCTTTAATTAATCGGATTTTTTTATTCTGAAAGGCATTAAAATTAATCTTTTGCATTTTTTTTTAGGAGAAAACATATTTCCGGATGTTTTTTTTGCCATCTCTACTAAACGTTACAGTCCGCAATCAGTGGGCCTATTCGGAGTAAGCTTCGAAACTTATCACCAAAGTTTCGGTGTCATTATTTCAGCACTAGCTAATTCTACACATTTTTAGCTTTAACCTTTTGGAAGATTCTTACCTTTGTATGATCCGGCACTGAGTCTGGTGGATAATATTAGCCGTTTACTTATCTCAGTAGCCATAGGACAGTCCAAAACTTCGGTCACAAACTTCGGAGTAAGCGTACAGGTTTATGCAGATGAAAGTGCTAGTTCCATTCCGTTTAATTTATCGGAGCCTGGGCAATAAATCACGCGTTGCCGCCGGCGGCTACCTCCCAGCATTGTGCGTGTGCGACTCCCAGCGCAGATACAATCGCGACTAGTTATGTCTCTATGCAAATTATACTCGTGTTTTCTAACTTTAAGCTTCTGTCACTGAACGACTTAATTTCAGCCGTTGTTTCGTCGGAAACGTAATAAAAACATGTTCCATATTAAGCTAGATAGGTGCACAGCTTGACAAAACATGGTACGAAGTCAAGTTCATTTTATAAGATTGCAGTAATATGAAATTCCTATAAGAGTGAAATGTCTGCAATCCATTCAGGTTCAAGAAAGCTAGAGGTCCTTACAATTTGTTGTACTTTTCAACCAATTTTAATATAACCATAATAATCATTTTCATTAATCTTTCTCTCATTGTTAATTGATTAAATGGGAAATTGTAATGCCGCTCGACGGTCAAATAAGTCTGGTAAAATAATCGCCAAGAAAGATGTTCAATTCTTATCAATATAAATATGTCAGACAACATTATCTATAGGTACATTGATCTGATACCAAAATACTTAAGTATTGCGTTATGGAAATATGGCACCAGAGATGTCTCCAGTGCGCTAGTAGCTGCGCCGGCGCAGCTCGGCGGCGGGCGCGGCGTGGTTCCCAGCGATACCATCGCGATGCCGCGCCGATTGGCGGACTTTGACCCGCCTATCCTCTCCTATCATCTGACCATCCGTGTACTTTAACAAGAATATTTTACATGCGTGTACGGAACGCTCGGTACGGTGTTATATAAGCTTGTTCATTTGTTTTGATTAGTCTTGCTCATTTATAATTCTAATAAGTTTTTTTTTATAGTGGCTTGACATAATGGCTTCCCTACGCTACTATATTAGGTGTTTCCAGACCCAAGCGAGCCCATTTTGGCTGACCGGTGGTGGTGAATCATGGAAAAGTAGGTATTATTCATCGCTAGAATGTTGGGTTCCTACTACACGAAACGTTACCGAAGTCATGATCGAGTAAGCCAATATTTTGACCCTTTTATTACCTAAAACTTAGTTCAAGTAGACTGACAGCGCAGATGATTAATGTTGGTTATCGAAGTACTAACTCGGACTAGGTACTTTAAGTACTGACCTGTCTCCTGCTCGCAGCGTCGCGTTGTCCCCCGGCCAGTCGACCACGTAGCCGGGCCCGGGGCCCCGCGGCGCCGCGCCCCACGTGCCCTCCCGCGCCTCCGCCAGGACCAGGAACGCGCTCCCTCCGCACTCCCGCACTGTGCTGCAAAGGGAAACCACATCAGCGACAGCATTGTAATACCTACTAGGGCTGCGTTTCTCGGAGGCGGAGCGGAGCAGAGCGTAGATGGGATGTACCGCGATTCACCAAGCACATGGATTGAAATCCACATTCGCTCTGCTCCGCTTCGCCTCAGTGGAACCGGACCCTTGTGCTGGTTTTAGGGCCACGCTATCCCTATCATCAGGGGATCATTTGTCAATTTTCCCCAAAATTAAGGCCTCTTTTTAGGAGAAGCAGCGCACTTAACTTTATCGCATGAAACCGCATGTCCCTTTATACGGTAAGAGTGGTAGGGCATAGCGAATCTTCGCTCGAATTGAGCCGCCCGTCCGGGGTAGGTCCTCCACTCTATAGAATACCGCAGCCAAATGACCTCTGGGTCGTGTTTCTGCTGGTGAGTAGGGTTTCCGGAGTTCGGTATGGCGGTGGCAACTGACAGGTACCTGACCAGTTTCTTGCCCATTGTCACAGCGACTTGGGCTTCTCTTACACTTTCCATCAGGCGTAGGAAAGCCATTATGTCGAGCCACTATATGCATAGGTATATAGTTGCAAGTGAATTTATCCAAAAGTGATGTGTGTGGATAGATGTAGCTAACTTCACAAAAACATTTTTTCTGTGTATAAAATCTAGATTATGTTGAGAGAGGGAAAAAAAAGTGTTTTAAATGACATTACTGGGCAAATACACTACGCACTTTATAGCGCTAATATTGACCAGAATGTATTGACTAGCTTCATTGGGTAGGATAGACATTTCAAGCGAATAAAATGCGCTTTTAATAATCTGCGTTTCTTCAATTTATCGTCAGTAATCTGATAGGTAGGCCTGGGCAGTGCTGTGGGTCTGATGCCTTAGTCTAAATATACAGGTACTACTTAATTGTATTTATTATTTTAGTAATTCTCGATTTGTACCCACCCAGGAACCTGGGTAGGAACGGATAGGGAATTATGGGACGGGATATTGTGGTCCTATTCTAAATCTGGAAACCAAACGGACAGCAGCTGCAGCATTATCTTACTATCTACTAAATAATTATCAAACTTTACGGGAAAGACCTTATGACCTGTCTTGTAAATAAAACGCAAGTGAAACTGAAATAAACACTCATTACACTAATCCTTAAGCCCTAGAAAGCTGCGCGCGCGCCGGAAGACAGCAATTAGCCGGCGCTCTCACGCCGCGCCCATAAACCATTTGGGCGACCGCTCGGATTCATTTACTAAATCTAGCTGAGGTGATGATTAATTTCGCTTTCTACTAAGTGCATATAACGAGGTGGCAATTTCTGTTAAATGAGCAAATGGTGTGTGTGTAAAATGCTGAATGCGAGGAGCCCAGGATCGATCAAAGTGGCGATCATTGGGAGAGGCCTATGTCCAGCAGTACGTATATAACCCGAGGAAGTTGATGGTCAAATCGTTACTTCTGACACAGTGGTCGGGTCGATCCCCGCACGTGGCATGTCTTGGGTTGTTTATTTATTTCATCTCCACCTGTCTGAAATAACATCTGCATTAGACGCCTTCTGTTAGTCTTACGGTTATCTACTTAAAACACGGCATTTCGATCCTCCGGAGCGAGAAGTTACGCCTTGCGATCGCCAACCCGCTTGCCCAGCAGATTATGGGTATATTCTCCAGATGTTTGCCCAAATGGCGAACAACTGGAGAGGTCTATGTCCAGCAGTGGACCGCAATAGGCTGATGGCGATGATGATCCAAAGGAAAATTTACTTTGACGATATTAAGTGATTAAAACCTACATAACAAACACACAGAACTATAATTAGAATGTAATTTTTACTGTTATCTTTTTACCAAAGCTACCGTCCGTTGTTTTTGTTATTAATACCTACTTTGTTGTTTATTATTTTTTGTTAACTGGCTCCGCAGAATACCAGTGGTCGTGGTGTATATCACGGCCTTATGCTGAGCGGGGACCATTTTGGTACCTACTTTAGATTTATAAGCTGCTAAATGATGTATACTTACACATTTCCTATTTTGTGAGTACCAAATAAATTCATTCTATTCTATTCTATTCTAAACAAATTTTTTGGTTTTATGTGTATCTACAGTCAATTAACTTAGGTTTAAAAATCAACGACGCCAGCAAGTAATTTACTGCAAATAATAATTAACCCATATACACTCATTGTTACTTTCTAAAAGCACCAGTCTGTAACGAGAGAAGCAGAGATAAATAAAACATTAATTTCTTCGTATTCATACAGAAGAGCGCTCATGCTGGGGGGGGTTGACTTTCGAAAATATAATTTCAGCATTTATGAGAGAAAATATATACATATCTAGCTTCTTTTTTGACGTGCAAATGTGTTCTTAGTCAATCTATTTGCAGAAACAAACTATAGGTACCTAGTATTTTATTTATTTTAATAAAAATTGGTTTTGGCGATGATCACTTGGTTTAGGTCAGTGACCAGAACTGTAGCCTAGAAATATTTTTACTTCAAGGTTGAAAAAACATGGCACCCAGTAAGTCATGCTAAGTTCAGCCCATGGCCGAAACGGAATTCGGCCCATGAGGTGACATGAGTGAAGCCGGTGCACGCCGCAAACCTCATGTGTGAAGGCCCTTGAAAACCTATCGATGAAGTGAACTATCACAATATAAGCAATTTGAAGGCATATATTTCCATAATACAAAGCTTAACGACCTCTACATTTCAAAGAAAGTGAATAAGCTCCACCGCGCAATCATTAACATCGCTCTATCAGTATCTTATTAAAGTAAATGGTCCACTTTCACACGCGGCCGCGAGCGGCGAGCTGGCGGGTAAACGGCGTAGTGCACCGGCTCGCAAGAAACGCCGCAAAACACCGGCCGTTAGGGCCATCGCACACTCGGAACCAGATCATAACCGTATCAATTCGAGCCGTTTAGTGCCTGTCCTTCGTATCAAATTCCCTATTGAAAATAAGAGAAATTGTATGTACTTATTATCTTATATACCTACTTAGGTATAATAAATTTGTAGAGAGGTCAATCTGTACATTGAATATATTTTCAAAATAACTATCAGGGGATGATTAGTGATCGATACTGATGCCGAAAATGCATTCAGTAAAATTGTCCGTCTGTCTGTATGTTCGTTATAGAAACAAAAACTGCTAAACGGATTTTAACGAAACTTGGTACAATTATTCTTCATCCTGCTGGGCAGGTTATAGTACGATACGAAATGCGATATTTTAGACTAATTTCTTACGGCTATGTGCAGCGGAGTCAGACGGTACCGCTCCGCGCGGCGTCGACGCGTGCGATAACACTTGACAAATGCATTTATAATGATCGCCTTTTTATAGGCGGAGAAATATCTACATCACATTTCTGTATAAACTGTAAAAATGTAGAATATTAGCACTTAGCAGCTATTATTACTTTAGACATGGTAGTGATGGGAAAGCGAGAATATAACGCAGGAGGCATTGGATTCTTGTTAGTACTTACCTGAAGGTTGATAAAAAATATAGCGACAAGTCTATTACGCAGAAATAAGAAGTTCTTCTTATAAGAAGTTCTTGGGATGTAAGGGAGCGACCCATCATCTTTTTGCTCCAAGACACCCTCACCTGCCCGTGGTGCATCCTGCTGAATAACGGACGAGGCTCTGGAAACCGACTGGTGGTGATATAGGTTAGGTAATGCGCTGCGATCGCCTATCTACCTGTCCAGCATGGCGATTATGAGTAAACCCCCCAGGAGCTTGCCAAAAGTGGATAGTATGTCCAGCGGTGGACTGCGATAGGCGATGATGAAGAAGTTCTTACGACTTCGATGGGATGAAAACGAGTGATGTTAATTAACACGTTGTGTAACCATAACCCTCTTGGATGTCGTTATAGCGTATTTTCTATAACTGTTCTACCTAATAAATCAATAGGCGGTATAAAGTAGGTATCAATTCAACCCATTCTCGACCATTCGGCAATGCACTGGGAACAAAAAGAAAAACAGCGCCCGAAGTGTTCTGCTCTCGCGCGCGCACCTCTTGACGAGACCATCTGATACGAGAGCATGCGTCGAACATGTTAATGTTACACGAGGAATGCGAAGTTGCCCATTAACGTAACTTATGCGCGATTTTAAATATTAATACTGTATACGGTATGCAGATGCACTTTCACTGATATTTTGTGTTGCTCTTAAATAAAATGCTTTTAAAATACATACTTTTATTTATGAATTTTGTTGAAATGCAACGTCATGATGCGTATCTCGTAAATGGGAAATGATTCTGCGAGATCAGAATCGATCTTGTGTGATGAGGGGATAATATGTTCAAATTTAAAAACAGCTTTCTTAAAATATGTCGATATACCTACTTAATCGTCCAGTGTGGCTACTTACAGTGTCAATTTCCAATCGGATACGGAACCTTCAATGTATTTTTTTCTCACGGTAGGCGGCTGTTTGGCTATGTCTGCTAATTCTATGAGTGCTGGCTACGGTTTAACATCAGACGGACCTGCTTCTATGCTGCTACTTTAGTATAAAACTTTAAATCTCTTTCCAAGTTCAAATTTTAGGAACTTAAAGGCTTGCATGCTTTAACCATTCTCTTCTGATTACTAAATGTATAAGAGAGTACGTACGAGTACATGTCCCGAAACCGGCCACACCAAAACAGTTCTCTTTATTACTTGGGAATCTTGCATTGTGCAACGCTAAATTAGTTTATAGTTCAACTTACACCAACATTTGTCGCTTACACAATCGTGAATTTATTAGCATATTAAGTGCGTAACTTGTTTTACGTTTGATACGAGTACGTTTAGGCAAATGTAGCGTGGGACGCTTTCTTTCACGGTAGACAGACGAATTGAATGAAGTTGGGTTGGCCACGGAACGGCGCGGATTGCCCAAGACAGGTATGCTCCTATTCTGTGGTTATGCATAGGTCGGAAAAGCCTGATTCATTTTGATATCTTATTAAAGAGAATTTGAATATCTTATTAAAATTGCCGTCACTACAAACCCAGGCACGTAGATAATACGAACTTGCATAATTAATTAACTAAGTGTCCCGTAAACTAAGTGTTCACTTATATAGTTTCCTTACTCTTGACTCACGCGTGACAGTTATTACGGATGACGTTTCGACTGTGTTGTAACAAGAGGATGCATGTAAAAGCAATAACTAACATTGTTTATAGTGAGTCAATTTCAAGAAAATACATACGTATAGAAAGTAACTCTATACCGGGGTCCAGCGAGAGTTATCTTCCGATGTTTGAACATCATTCGCCTTGAGGCGAGAATCGGTTTTTGCTGCATAGTCGACAGCGATATTGCTAAGCATCAGGCGAGTTGCAGTCAGGCGCAAACCCAGTTAGAGTCCTAATAAATATTCAACAGAAAAAGTATCTATTATGGACGACAATTACTTACAGTTTATTACAGCGTTTATGTAAGGGATGTAAGGGAGCGACCTATCACCTTTTCGCTCCAAGCCATCCTCACCTGCCCGTGGTGCATCCTGCCGAACAACAAACGAGGCTCTGGCAAACCGACTGGTGGCGGTAAAACCATCACGATAGAAGGCGTAGCTAAATACCACAGGCCGATGACGGGCAGCAGCGTCACCGGAGCAAGAAGCTACGCCCTGCGATCGCCAACCCGCCTGCCCAGCGTGGCGATTATGGGTATATCCTCCAGAAGTTTGCCCTAGGTGGCGAACAACTGGAGAGGCCTATGTCCAGCAGTGGACTGCAATAGGCTGATGATGATGATGATGATGATGACAGCGTTTATGAGATTCACAAACTGTGCAAACAGTTTTGCTGGTCTATGGCTATCCCTGTAATGCAGCTATTATGTTTGTACGGTAGTAAATCATCATCGTCATCTACCTGCAAACGTCCACAGCTAGACATAGGCCTCTCCCAATGACGATTGGGGAGATTTGCCTTAGGTGCAGCGCAGACGGCACACTTTGTGCGATAGAGTCTGCGTCTGAGACATTTAAAAAGAGCGTCTAGGTCTGCCGACAGGATGATCGAAGATGTGCGTCGTGTGCGTTGAGTCTGTGAAATATCCGCGACAGATTTTTGCGCGTCGTGTTCGTTACTGCATATAATTACAAAAAAGTGCGTCACGGATAGTCTGTCGTCTGCGCTGCCCCTTAGTCAGCGCGCTTGGAAGGCGGGTTGGTGATCGCAGTAGGTTTTATTTATACCCAGGTAATGTTGCTACCCGTTTCTTGATATTCCCTTAGTCGTTTTCTACGACACCCACAGGATGAGATGTGACGGTCGTATTCTAAAGCCAGAACCACACGGACAGACATCTTAACTAATATTATAATTATAAAGCTGAAGAGTTTGTTTGTTTGAACGCGCTAATCTCAGGAACTACTGGTCCGAATTGAGAAATTCTTTTTGTGTTGAATAGACCATTTATCGAAGAAGGCTTTAGGCTTATATAACATCACGCTGCAACTATTAGGAGCGAAGAAATAATGGAAAATGTAAAAAAAACGGGAGAAAAATAACTATTCCACGAGGACGAAGTCGCGAGCACAGCTAGTAAGTAATAAATAATTAACAAAAATAAAATCTTTTAGTTTGGGCATCTATTGTGTCAAGTTTGTTAGCAAATCTACAGATATAATATCCGTGTTGAGTGTTCAGTTCTCACTGATGCATTGTAATCTGTTTCCGCCGCCTGAGCTGAAGGTGGTCTAGTCTAGATCGCTCCCAACGATATGTGTATATCAGTGCTGAACGTATACGAGTAATTAACTAACTTTTGTAACTATTTATGAAACAATATTGTAACAATGGGTGCTAGATTAGTAACTTATATCTTAGATATATGTTCTTTGTTGCACAAAACATTTATCTACAGTAAAAGGCATTACAGATTGCACAGATAGAATTGAATTCACTGTCTAGTGCTCACAAGTACCGCATCTGAATCTAGATTGATCTAGATCGCTCTAAAACCACCAGGATGAGTTACCCTGAAAACGATTTCCATTACAGCACGGATGATTTATACGTCACTGCACAGATGAAATTGTAAGTAAGTTATGAATATGGTACAATAGGGACGTGCGATATGCTTAATGCAAATTATTAAGAATACAAGAGGGAACTGAAGGGAATAGAAGGCAAGAGAGGAAGACAAAAGGGCAACGAACACATACGCAGCAGTTGAAGGAAAAAGTTAATGTCGTTACCTACAAGGAGTTGAAGGTGCTAGCGGAGTCCAGGGAAGAAAGGAAGTTACTTCAGCGACAAGAGCGAAGCTCTTAAATGTTCAATAAATGATCCCACGAGTAAAAACATTCGGGTACGTCGACATCCTGTTTCACAGTCTCATTTCATGATACTTGTGTGTCATTATGTTTTCCAAAGAACATTCCCCAATGTGCCGTTAAAAGAACTGAACCCATCAAGATTGGCGGCGAACAAAATTATTACTTGTCTGCCGAAATTATTGGTCCCTCTCCAATCCCGCCGCGGAAGCCGCACAACAATAGAAACAACGTAATGTTAATACGCGCGAATTATTTAATTACAGTCTCTGGGATACGGTTTCACATCTTTGTTCCGCGTAATCGACTTCACGCCAGGAGCGGGTCATCGTAGGCCACTGGTGGGAACACGCGGTACCGATGTAACGATTGTAAAACATTGAATTTTGGAGTGAAAGTGCGAATAAGTATTACTTATACATATGCTCTAGTTTATTTGGGGGATGGGCATTAAGGTTACAGAGTTGACAATGGTAGCGAAGTCGGTAAAGTGCGTCCCTATGCCCTTAATGCGTTTTTCTTTTGTTAGTGATATCAAGTTTTATGGAAAGTTTTACGATAGATTTTTAGATCTTTTTTATTTTCGATTAGAAGCATCAACCTCAACAGCATCTGCAGCAGCGATAATTAAACAGTGATTCTGTTAGTAATAAGCGATAACCATTATCCTTTTTGTCATAGGTCTGCATTTTGGGCAGTAGAATAACTCTCTATTGATAAAGCGGTGTAAGACAGAAATGTTATTGAATTATTTTTATACGCCATGAATATTCATTTAACCGTAAATAACGTTTTATACTAAGACATTTCGCAAAATGGATCACATTATTTTATATTAGACATAAATGAATAGCTTTTCGGAGATAATAATAATAAATAACTAATATTATAAAGCTGAAGAGTTTGTTTGTTTGAACGCGCTAATCTCAGGAACTACTGGTCCGAATTGAATAATTCTTTTTGTGTTGAATAGACCATTTATCGAGGAAGGCTTTAGGCTATATAACATCATGCTGCAACTATTAGAAGCGAAGAAATAATAGAAAATGTAAAAAAACAGGGAAAAAATAACTATTCCACGCGGACGAAGTCGCGAGCACATAATAAATAACCCAAGACATGCCACGCTGGGCCACACAGCGCCATCTAGCCCCAAACTAAGCCGAAGCTTGTACTATGGGTACTAGACAACTGATAAACTTACTTATATACTTTTTTTTGTAAATAAATACATATTATACATACAAAACACCCAGACCAATACAAACAGACATGTTCATGCACACAAATGTTTGTACTGTGCGGGGATCGAACCCACAACCCTTGGCTCAGAAGGCAGAGGGCACTACCAAATGAGCCACCGAGCCTGTCTAAAGATGTCTGGAGATGATTAGTAAATTGCTTGCTTACATTATACTAGACAATGTTCCGTTCCTAATATCAAACTACAGGGGGTTGCTCTCAAAACATGCAGCCTCACCAGTGTGAGTTTACCGGTAGTTTGTTATCTGTCACCCTGCGATCCCGCAGTGCACCCCGCAGCGAGCAGTTGCACAGCGCAAGTGGTCGCGCTCGCTAGCTGCGCCCGCGCATCTCTGCGAACTGGGACGCACTTTGCGTTGTGCAACCGTCAATTATTCGACATGCCTCGCGATAATTAGATAATACACTTATAGACGCGACGCCAATCAGCGGCGGCCGTGAGTAGTGGGTTATTGTGGCATGTGAAACGATGAGCGTAAGACTTAAATGTCTTTTCCGTATTGGCTCTTGTGACCTTTGATGAAGGCTTAGTTCATGTGCCGCAGTCTTTAATTGAACCTTTATTTTTAAAGGTCTACTGACAAGCAATAAAAATATTATCCTGAACGAATTTCGGCCGCAGCGCCGAATCTCCTAGGACACTAGCCAAGTGCGCAGAAGCTATTAAAGTGCACAAGCGTGTGCGCAAACACAAGTGCACTCTCTGTTCCTTCACTCTTATAATCTAAAGGGATGTTCAACATGATCGGCGTGAGACCAGGCACAGGACCAATGGCTTAACGTGCTTTCCGATACATGATGTCTCACCGTCAATTTCCGGACTCCGGGGTAGCTACCTACTGAGTAATTTACAGAAGAAACTGAGTTCGAATCTCAGGTAGGGTCAAAAATTGACACGAGACCTCTTGTTATCAGTTAGCGCCTGGGACCACTAGACTAACGAGGCAATATTACTTAAATATATAGTACTTAAATTTTAGCCGATCATTAATATTTGAGATATCAAGTTGACGATATTGACTACGATTTGAGGTATCGAAGAACATTAAGACCCATATAGTAAAGTTCTGTTTTTTTATAGGAACAAACCTGGAACCTTGGGATCTTCAGCATTTTATGACGCAGTTGCAAATCGAGCAACATCTCGACCATACACTCGTACATTTCCAAGAAGTCATAGGTATTGCGATGAAATTGCGTCTTTAAAAGGATAAAAGCAACATCTAATACTTTCCGCAGCTGATCACAATACCTCATGGATATTCAATGACTTTATAAAACGGCGCGGACAACTTATCCCCTTTTAGACAGCGCGGAAAAACCCAGGACTGTCCTTGTTCGGTAGTCGAGAGTGGGCAACCCACACACCGATGGGCCGACTTATATTTATTTATTAGAATCAATTATGATAAAAACGAGTATCTCCTTTGATGCGGCTCGCCGAGACAAATGTTTATAACTTTGTTTCAAACGAATACAGTGTGTTTACATTTGCAATGGGAGATAGCGCCAACGGGTTCGTACAAATCATGCCATTTAATTGGTGTGCAGTTTGTATGGAGTCCATTATGTTAACTGGAAATTAAACGCTTAACTTAACAGTGGAGCGATAAGGAGTATAAAACACTTAGCTTAACGGGACTTCCATGTGGCAGTGTCCACTTGAATAGTTTGCGCGAGAGACTCTTCCAAAGTGGTAAAATGCCTCCCCCCCACCCCCCGTAACTTCTAAAATATGGGCATGATACAACTGAAAAAAATATATGATGAGTATTATTATGCAAACTACTAACGAAAATTGGTTTGAATGAGATCTAGACAGTAGTTTAGTTATTTAAACGTCATAAATCAAATTACCTTTTTTTTAAATTTTTTATTCAATCAACTCCAATGTAATAAAAAACAAAGAAAAACATTTAATTTTATTTAGCTGTATAGTGGTACGGAACACTACGTGCGCGAGTCCGACTCGCACTTGGCCGGTTTTTAAAATCTACGGTTAGTTAGCCGTATATAGGCACAGTTGTCAGTGTTGTACCTATAGATCACTAGGTATGGAATCTTCTTGATGTGCATCGCCGTGTGTGTGTACCGTGTCTGCCCCTGGCGCTACACTGGACATGAGGCCTTTTGTTCAAGTCACGGTTCTACAGCCTAATTGTACCTAATTTTACGCGAAAGTTTAAAATCTTATATTACCAATTGAAGGGTACGAGTATAAAACTATTATTGAAGTAAATCTCAAACTGAGGGTTTTCTTAATAACAGAATTTGCATGCTGGATGCAACTGTGGTGCATCATTGCAGAACATGGCACATTTGCGCACCTGCCAGCTGAGACACAGCGTGTCCCATTGCGAGGCGACCGATAGCGGTATCCAAGTCGCCAGGTATTGGGCTAGTTCCGTTTGAGGTGAAGTACCATTGACTCGAGAAGAAGAAGAATGATAGCCCTGGAAAAGTCTCCGAGAATACCCAAAAATAAGCCAATTTGTTACATGTTGTTTGCTGTTTTGGGAAGAAAGACATCACTATTTATAATACTTACCTGTACCTAGTGCAGAAAGCGGATATACTTGAACATGGCACACTTATTTTCCGTGCTTAAGGCTAAGTTCATATGGCCGCGCGGCACCGCGCGCCGCCGCGCGGTGTGAGAGTTCACATGACAGGGTATATACGAGCGCCAGTCTGGCATTAACATTGATATACAATGGACGTGGAGGAGGCAATTTGCTTGTGGATTTTATATAGAAGACTGAGACGTCGCAGAAGACGACAAAGGCGATACTGGGTGCATCCAATTACCTTATACCCTGAGTTGAGGTTACATGAAGAAATTTTTTTTAATTATTTCCGTATGTCAGTTGCAACCTTTGATTTTTTATACGATTTCATTGAAAATGATTTAAAATCCAGTGAAAATGCTGTAAGATATTATGTAAGATTCCAAATCGCATCTCTTTTTTCGATTTCGTCGATAAGCAAATCGATAGGCACAATGTCATCTTCGGTACTCATTGCATCGATCTATGTGTCTTTCCGTCTCAAGGCGCGCGGATCAACTGAACAGGTCGATACAGGTTTGAAATACTTGTGCCGCGCGGCAGCGCGCGGTTCTAGATCTTGCGCGCGGGTCAGAGCGCGCCGCGCGTTGGCGTGCGGTACCGCGCGGTAATGTAGACGATAATTATCGTTTATATTGATCTTGTGCCGCGCGGTTCGTAGTTCCGCGCGGTACCGCGCGGCCATATGAACTTAGCCTTATATACCGCGCAGCAAACAAACTTAGCATGTTAATTACGGTTACGCTAACTTCTGTCTATGGCATGTAATGACTTTATAATTTTTATCACCATCCAGATCACACTTTCACACATCAACTAATGTAGTTTTAATGAATGTGTAAGATAAAATCTAATATTTACACATACAGGTAGGTATCTTTGTATTTTCTGTTATACATATACTTAATATGTCTTCGTACTTTTCCTAAACAGCTTTTATAAAAAGTTTGAAAAATTCATAATTGAACTTGTCATGAGGCGAAATAGATATAAATTTTGAAATCAATCTACCTATGTATTTATGCCTAATGTATTAAAAGCCTTCTCTCACGTAAAGCCAGATACAATATAAAAAGCATTTAGCCACGGGGTTCACCGGTGACCTTCATGGCAGTGTCCTACTCGTAAGCCCCCTGGATGTAGCAGTGGTCGTCCAAAGTACGTTCGCTATAGGTCATTCCTATCTCCTTAGCTTGTGCAGTGACCGTACGCCACCATGATTCCTTAGGACGCCGCGTTTACCATTTCCTTGGGGATTATATTCTAGGGCTTGTCTGGTATGGATGATAATGAATCTTTTTTATTTGGAGCCTTTATTTAGACTATACCTATCACAAATTAAATCTGATTACCTACCCGAGATATTATTGAGATTTCGAAAAGAGAGAGCACATAACTACGTAATCAAGGTGTACAAAGGTCAGTGGCTGTAATGGGGCAGTGTAGAGCGAACTGCGGAGTGCCGCAGGGTTCGCCCGGCCCGTTATTGTATGCGCCTTACAAAGGTAGATAACTTAGTTAAATTGGTACAATTTAGGCAGTCTCATCGTTAATAGCAGTTTCTTTCCAGACAATCTTTAGGTTGAGGAAATCTATTTAGTTGAAAGCCAAGGGGTAAGGCCGGCAAGACTGTATGTTAATGAATTAGAAAACCACAAACGAATAAGCTAAATAACAATAGCATAATTCCACTATTAATGGAAGTGTTGGATGCAAGAAGCCTAGGATCGATCAAAGTGGCGAACATTGGGAGGGGCCTATGACCAGCAGTGGACTGATACGGGCTGATGACGATGTACCGATGGTATTGGCTTACTGTATTACAATAACAAATAGTCTAACATCAACCGTCAAACTAGGGTTTTCCCTTGGACTTTGGGTACCAGATCATGTGGCGTACCCCATAACTCCAAGACTACGACAGAGCCAAAATAGACAGAATTTAAATTTTAAAGGTTTCGATCATCACTGGGTACAGTACCTACTCAGTGATGATCCATGCACACTGTACTGGAATAGTTCGGTATTGTCTGGTGTTTGCTCATTATGACAAATGTTCAAACTAAGTTTGGTCCTCAAGTGATCATCTAACTCTTGAAAGCATTAACATATTGTTGTCTTGTAACTTTTGTCTTGTAAATGATCACTTATGGTCTTGCTCATATAATAAGTGAATACATTTTGCTTAGATTGGACCATATCCCTATATACGCCTATTTATGCCTACAGACCGCTTAATACCGGCCTTCTATGCCAAGGAACAATGACCAGCATTGGCCCGCGGCAACAATGAAGCTATTAACAGTAACGGGCGCCTTACCTGCGCAGGCGCACCCGCGCATCGGGAAATATGCGGCGTCGCGTCGCGAGAAAAGTTTATTCTCGCTAAGCCAGCTATGTTCAATAAGATTTCACATCAGCGACTTAGTATAAATTCGACATTATGTATTTATATATAATTTATTCTTTTATATAGCAGAGGGGGCATCGGACCTGAAGGTCATGAGTGAAGACTGCAGCCCATAGACATCGCAATACCAGAGGTATCACAGATGCGTTGCCGGCTCTTGAGAAATTCCCTAGTCCCTAAGTCGTATCCATTCGGCAAAGTCGCAGTTGGAAACTGATTCCAAAGAACCGTTACACGTGACAGAAAGTTGCAGACACTTACATAACCATATTTACTTATTATGGAAGCTGTGTATACCTGAATTTTGAAGCTCCGATATTTCGGCACTTTTGCATGCGCATGTGATCACGAATGATCTGGTTTTTAGGAAGATTTAAGAAATTTGTTTATTCGCCAAAACTGTGGGCCTCACTTATAATAGCGATCTCTTGTAGAAAACCCTCCGGTAAAGATAATGAAAGGTAGGGTTCTCCCTTACTATTAATATCTACTTTTGAAGTAAGAAATCAGAATGCTTATATGAAATACACATGCTTTGTTTCTTAATCTATCCTTAATTGATGCGTCCGGAAATGGAATCTAGGTTTTTTACTTTTGCTGGATACCACAATGAAGCTAAGTATGTGACAAAATTATGAATTTAGATCTGTAGACGAGAGACGAATCAAATTCTACTGTTTTATGAGTCTCGTGAAGGACATAAACCAATTTGGGTCAGTGTTATATAAGCTCAAGTGCGCCGGCGCATCGAAGCCGCAAACCGCATCCCGTCGAGGACCTCTACCGGTGCTAATCTTGTAACCGTGGTTAACAATATTTGTTTATAAGCAAAATGTCTATAAACAAACATGTGATACGAACAGCTTGGTTTAATGGTAGTGAACTCTAAATCTGACCGATTGGTGGCGGGCGGTATAGCCATCACGGCTGAAGGTAGTTAAATACCACAGGCCAATGACGGGTAGCAGCGTCACCGGAGCTAGGAGTAACGTCCAGCGATCGCTAACTCGCCTGCCCAGTTAGAGTTTAAGGGTAAAGTCTCCGGATGTTTGACCAAAGTGGCTAACAACTGAGAATCTATATAGAGATTTAGGTCCAGTGGACTGCGATAGGCTGATGATTATCATCATCATCATGATAGGCTGATGATGAATACAACTATATATAAAACTCTATAACTTTATAGATAAGTATGACACCGTTCACCGTTTTTGCGACGCCGCACCGATAATAAATTAATGGTGCATTGTTTATGCGCGCTTGTTCCGTCGCGCGGTTTTTACGCCACGACACTTTGATGTATTAGCTTTGCCAGTAGGTTTGTTTAATTTTCAATCTACTTACCATTGTTCAAGCTTCGAAATAACATAGGAATAGGAACAACTGAGTGGGAACTTCCCTATCCGTTATGTTAGATTTGCTTATCATGTAAGATATAGTGGAAGAAGTTATTTTACTAGATACCTACGAGTGGCAAGAGATGATATTTGTTGAATTTACGATTTAGTACTAGATAGGTACTTAGTACAGGCTTATAAGCTTGGCAGGGATGTGGCCGTATGCTTCGGCGCTACCCGTGTCCCTGCAACTTATTGCCCACTGGTGACACAGGGGGGTTTAGTGGGTATGCCCTCTCATTTTGGGAGGTGTGAGTCCCACACACCATGCCGCCTCCCCCCGGAGACGGCATGAAGGTGCCTAATGCATTCCCATCTTTAAAAAAAAGGCTTATGAGCTTGAAGATGAACATTAGGTAATGGAAGCATATCCAATAAGATTCCAGACAATATTAGCACTTTTATCAGAGGTCGCCAAACAAGGTTCTCGTATGTTAGCTAAAGAACAATAGATTAATGCAGCCATACTCTAAGTGTGTTCCGCGGAACCCTAGGGTTCCGCGATACCCCTGTAGGGGTTCCGCAAGAAGTTAGAAAAAAAATCAAAACACCTCTCTCTAGTCGACCGTTCTGACGCGGCGTATCACGATTCACGAACATGAGACTTCTGTCCTCTATCAAACCTGATATCAACCAATTGATGAAAAATAAAAAACAGTTTCATACATCCCATTAGTTAGATATCTTTTCTTTTTCAATGTTATATCTATTATTATACTTGTTATGTAACTAAGTAATAAGTAACTGTTACATGGTACTCTAATTATGCTTATTAATAAAAAGTAGAAAGTGTCCTAAAAAAAGGTAAAATACTAAGTACCCTAAACCGACGAGCATGTATGAAGAGATTGATGAATGTGGACGAAGCAAAAGCTGTGTGCCAGGATCGTCGCAAATGGAAGGACGTGGTCTCTGCCTACCCCTCTGGGAGAAAGGCGTGACGGTATGTATGTATGTAATAAAAAATACACTTAAAAACCATTGTTTTATTGTAGGGTTCCATCAAGTATTTTGCTATCCAAAAGGGTTCCGTCACCAAAAAAGATTGAGAACCGCTGGATTAATGTACCTAAGAAACTAAATTGACTAACTTCTATTGTGTCTGGATTTAAAATAGGGCCACCCCATCTCGTTCAGTGGGTGTCATAGAAGACGACTAATGGGATATCTGGAAACATGCAGCAGCGTTTAGTTACTGGGCAGAAATAAAAGCAGTGGTCGTTTGCAGAATGATGATGATAGTAATAGATTCAAAATACTTTGATAAAAAGATATTGAATTTCTTTTTACTCGAACACATAACGTGCATGACTATATAATCTGCTTAATTACGTGTTGTACCCGATATCGGGCGTCTGAATGATGAATGTGCTTCTCATTCGTGTTTACATAACGTCGCACCTAGGCTCAACAGACACTTCTTACGAGTATGTTTGTTGACACGCGCTACTAATTTCTAGATTGACACTTTCGCGTTATGCTTCAGACACTAGGATAAACAATTATGTTTAATTCTACTAGGCGACTTCCTCCAAAACTATAACAATATTGTTTTATGTATTTGATCGAACAGGATATGTCCGAAAACTTTCCGAAAAGATGTTTGGTTTTGAGTTGATGATTTATAATCCTTGAGACTGTCGGAGACGCCTTTCTCGTTAGAGTGTATTCTGAGTAAGCGTTCTACATCCTAGGTCACAATATTACTAAGCATAAAGTGTGATTGTGGTCAAAAACTTTGTTGGAAATTAATAAAAGAAAATTATGTAGTAGTGGGTATGTATGTATTCTGTAGATTTGCCATCACGCTACAAATAGTTAAGTGATGGTAAAAAATTCTTAAAAAAGATTTTATGAGGATAGAATGATTTCGTTTTTTGAGATGGAGCTTGAAATCACCAGACCTACGTGATACTTTGAATGCTACTACTAAGTACCTACATAGGAGCATAAACAGCTTTACAAGAAAGGAAACCTATGAACAAAAGTTCTTATGGGTCTCAATCAATCAATCAACCAACAGCCATGATCCGTCCACTGCTGCACGTAGGCCTCCTTATGGGGCTAATTTCCAGTTATTTTCCAAAGGCGTTACTTTGTACCTATTGTTCCGACTGTATCGTATCTGTGCCTCCATAATCAAAGCAGTGTAAGGTGTAAATGGCTAGATCGACATGAGCTACTTTCCACTATTGACGGATTAGCATACAGAGATGTTCCCAAAGATCGGGCCGGGTTAAATAGAAAGCAACACAATGGCTGACGTAACCATTGTAACGACCGTGGCCGATTTGAGCGAGCTATCGTACATCACATCTTGATGGCAAAACATCCTGTCTACTAAGCACCATTTATTAGAATCAAATGTTGAATCTATCAGCCACGTTTAATAGGACCAAAAATAATTATTTTACTCGTATACTAAAAGGTAACGGCGTTCTAATTGAAACGCCGACTTCTAGTGAGGAATACAGAGATTTTAAAGATTTCAGGTTCACAAACCCAAAAATCTATTCAGTTAGGTGGTGTTGGGACGATTAAATGTACAGACATACATCAAAACGTTGTACTACAAATACACACTTATAATTTTCGGTACACCAAAAATAAATGAATAAATGGTAAGCTGAAGTACAGTAGCCGGGCTAATTTCAGGCGCAGAACCAACAACCGTTGGAGTAAGCTAGTTTTGGAGTGGAGACCGCGTCTTTGCATATGTAGTGTAGGATTCCCTCAAGCCACGTGGAGTGGCAATTTGCTTAAGATGGCTGCGAAACGATGCAAGGACCAAGGGACCGAGGGTAGAGTGAATAATTGAAGAGTCCCTGAGATACGAGAGGGTTAGATATAACTATAGGCTTTTGTATGTAAGTTTAACTAGTTATAGTCCATTGGCTGATGATGAAATGCATGATAATCGCATATGAAAACAAATGTTCCATGTTAATAGTATGCATCTGAGTCCCGGGCCGGCGACGTCGTTCGCATGCCGTAGCGCTGCAGGCTTCGCTCAACACGCTCGTAAACGTTTAATAGCCGCGCATAATCGCGTCGCGCCATGCTAATGACATTTATACCTTTAAAAAATAATCACCTTCTAAGGAATTCAAATCAACTGTGCAATTACACGTGCGTTATAATTACGTTTTGGTATATGCATAGATTTTTAGATAATTAATTAATGTCCGTGTTTTTATGTTTAAACGTTATAATATTTAACTGTCTAAAGTATGAAGAACTTTTAATTTTGCTTAGTAGGTGGCCAAGGACATGAAGTTTTTCGTTCGATAAGTTAAACGAAAACATGCTTGCTACAGTCGTCTGATTGAAAATGGATTTTTTTGCCGGAAAACAGTCATATATTTAATATTTTTAATTGTTGACTTTCCTCCATACGAATTGGTCCTTCGAGCCGGACAATCATGCCTGCTCGCTCAGCGTCAGCAGCACAAGCGTGTACTGCAGCTGTAGCTCACCTGTAGAGCGTGGGCGTGTCGTTGCGCTCGGCGGCGGCGTCGGCCTGCTCGATGAGCTGCGCGAGCGCGCGCGCCTGCTCGCTCAGCGTCAGCAGCTCCAGCTCCTCGCGGCCCAGCTTGTACTGCAGCTCCGCTTGCTGGATCCGTGTGTCGATGTTGCTGCGAAAAAGTATTAAAATGAAAATCTAACATAGGCTCGCGATACAGGTTTCCAGATTTGATCTACCTATATCATTAAAACCTTTAAAAGTCCACTGAAATGCTGAAATGGCTAGAACAAAAGCTTACCATGATAACTACAGTAAGCATTTGTTCTTGCTATTTTCTGCATATCAGTGGATTTTCTGACAAGAAAAATCCAAGAAACTCCTAATAGGATTTGTGAGACCCACACACCATGCCGACTCCCCCCTGCCGTGAAGGTGTCTAATGCATTCCCCTCTTTTAAAACCGGAACTCCTTTGAGTTAGTTCGTAACACCAGACAGAAGCTGCTTACAAAGTCTCAAGAGATCTTGCAGACACTTACTCAGTGACGTGCGTCTTCTCCAGCCGCTTCCTCAGCTCGTGGATGTTGCTCCGCCGGGCGTCCAGGTCGGCGCGGACAGCGGCGGCGCGGTCCTCCAGCGCACGCCGCTCGTCTGCAGACAGCACTGGGAGGCTGGACTCCTCGCTGCTCCGGGAGACGGGGGAGGAGGCTTGCGCAGCCAGTCTGGCGGCGCTCAGCGACGCACTCAGCTGTTTCTTAAGGCTAGGAAATGGAAATAAAAAGCAATATAAGCTTCTAGATACTTATTAAACTCTACTAGGTAGAATTATAGGTTGGGTGTGTAAGAGCGGCCGTACACTGACTGCTTCAAGCAGTTGAGACCGACTGCTTCAAGCCGCGACCGAGCGGTGAACTATGGAAGCGGTCGCGGTCGTGTGTACGGCAGCGTATGAATGACTACTTTTAGTTCAATGCGCGGTCGCGGCTTAAAGCAGTCGGTTCTCAAAGAACTGCTTGAAGCAGTCCGTGTACGGCTGCTCTAAGAGTAATATTTTACCCTATACTTACTCGGTCTCCGACCCGCCTGCCAAGCATAGAGACTGAGGCAAATCTGAGGGTT
Source organism: Conogethes punctiferalis (assembly GCA_031163375.1). Classification (NCBI taxonomy): domain Eukaryota; kingdom Metazoa; phylum Arthropoda; class Insecta; order Lepidoptera; family Crambidae; genus Conogethes; species Conogethes punctiferalis. Next base: position 16,292,986 of record CM062081.1, on the reverse strand, counting down.
TTCTAAGGGTTTGCGATCGCAGGGTGTACCTAGCTCTCGCTCCGGTAACGCAGCTGCCCGTCCGTCTATATTTAGATTTAAGCCAGAGTCTCGTTTGTTATTCAGTCGGAAGCACCACGGGCAGGTGGCTTGGAGCACAAAGATGATAGGCCGCTCTCTCCGATGATGAGTATGATAATGATGAACTATTCTACCTCTGTATGAGCGAGTCCTTGTCGGTGAGCGCGGTGCGCAGCGCGTCCAGCTCGCGCGAGGCGTCGCGTGCGCCGGCGCTGCGCCGCCGCGACCCCGCCAGCGACACCTCGATGCTCGCCATCTGACGACAAACGCTACATTAAAACATCTAATAAAAGTAAACACATTACACGGCACCTTAAAGACCCTTGACATTCATCCTCTTACTTTTCTTCATCCCCAAAAAGCCGCTATTTAGGGGCAGCGCAGACTACAGACTATCCGTGACGCATTTTTAGTCTGTGATGCAATTATATGCAGTAACGCACACGACGCGCAAAAATCTGTCGCGGATATTTCACAGACTCAACGCACATCTTCGATCATTCTGTCGGCAGAGCCGTAGGGACCTAGATGCTCTTTTTAAATGTCTCAGACGCAGACTCTATCGCACAAAAAGTCTGTGGTCTGCGCAGCCCCTTAGTATACCTCCAAATTCATAATTGTACTATAGTTCCTCACACTCAACTAGCTCCTTCTCGAGTACGTACCATATTTACTCTTGTTGTTACTAAGGTTCTGATTGAATTTCGACCATAGAGTAGTAGTGGTCAGTGCTAAGTACTCAGGAAATATTAATGGCTGTGCGTAAACATAGGTGCACTCCTTAACTCTTTTAATCCGATGGGATGACTGTTTGACATGATAGGCGCAGTATCAGCCGATAAACGTACGTTTCGATGCACGGGGGTGCACCACCGGCAACTTTCTGACTCCGTGGCTGCTATCGAGTAAGTTCCTGACAAAAAAAAAGAATCCGGGGCCACTACTCTATCTGTACAAAATACAATTACAGAAAATCTTTTCACTAAACTTTAATAAAAAACTCTGATGATTGTCCAATACTGTTCTAATATTATTTAAGTAGATAGGATTCCTTTTATAAAGCCTGCATGGAATTCACAAGTCATACAATATTGAATCCCCCTAAACCAGTTTCGCTTTGACAAAGCGACCACATATGCCATCACATATGTTATACAAGTTATTATTCGCAAACAGACACGAGCACATAAATCCTTGTGGCCTGTAAGTAATACCACTATTAAGGTAATGACACTTATAAATAATAAATACTCGTAATAGCATTAACAATTTTATTAAGCAATAAAAGAAGCAAAAGCAAATTAAACGTATTATTTAATTAGCTTCGGTTAACATGAATGACCATATAAATTTATGGTGGTTTAAATGTTGAGCCAAAAATTCTGTTGAGAAAAGTTGAGTCTATGGCGCCGCGGCGTATTCCGTTTGCATTGATGATAGGAGCGCGCGCATGAAGCGCGTTTGACGTAAACAGCATCTCTACTGACGCCATTCTACAACTGTGGGAGTTACTGAAGGAGTTTCTGATCAAAACACAAAGACGAGCGACTACAGCGAATACATGCAGTAGAGGCGCTTATCATGATCGCCCCGTGTAACGTGTACGATAAATCTCGCATGATCTGCGCGTCGTCTGCGCGTATGAAATACGCCGTGTGCCCTAAAGTGCACAAAGGTATGTGTTGGTGACTGGCTGTGATGCAGCCTTTTTATATAGTTTATGTTTTTATATCTTTTTCTTTGATATTGTCAGTTTAATCAGTTGTCACATGTCTGTCTGCTTTGTTGCTCTTACTTTTGCAATACATTTGGTTATTTTCCTATTTCTACGTGTTTCCCTCATTCTCCATTAGATACAGTCCACATCCTCATCCGCTAGCTATCATTTGGTACTTCGAGCCGTAATTTTGGTCCATTCCATCCGTAATTAGTTGACATTTTCGCCGTAGATTTTCCATCGTAGTTTTTAGTTGTCAAAAATTTTCACATTTACGTCATTGTAGTTTTTCATCGTTGTTTCGTAAATAGTTCACATTTTATCATGGAAACACGTAGCAAGAGCAGCAAAAAGGCAGATCCGACGGCTACGGAAGTCGAGCGAGCGCAGCGCGAACGCCGCGAGCGTTCACAGCGCAGCTCCCGGCCGGCTTCAGCCGCGGCAACTGACAGCGCTTCGGCATCGCCTGTTAGCACGGGCATACGACAGGAGGGCACACCTTTTGGTTGCGAGGCACAACCTAGTCTCGCTTCCGATAGCCCAAATGCTCGTGCTAGCACTCATGTCAATGCGAATGCCAACGCGCCTTCTAAAAACACTTCTAGTGTCCACAGCGAATCATCGCTCAGCCAGAGGACTCATTCTTCACGTTCCTCGGCGACCGTTCGTGCTCAGAAGTTGGCTTTGCAAGCTGATGCGTTGCGGCGCCAAGTGGAGCGCGAGCGCCAGCAAGTCGAGCGCGAACGGGAGATTGCCCGTCTCGTGGCGGAAGCAGAACAAGCAAAGCTCGCCGCTCTGGATGCATCCGATAAGTCCCGTAGTTCGAGAGTAATAGAAAGCGTACTTAATCATGGGTGTCCGCACAACATGGCAACAAAAGCATATACGCCTGGTGGGGCACCGGCTGATACCTTGGGAAAACCCCAAGGACATCCGTTTCGGTCGGTCTCTACCAACACGGCACCTCACTGCATGCCAAACGTGCACACGGACCCCATTGTACAATTGACACACGCAATTAGCGCTCTCTCTAACAGGCCAAGGAAGCCCGAACTCATAAGGTTTACGGGTGATATCGGGCAATGGATGTCTTTTAAAAGCAGTTACGAGAGAACTAAATCTGACTTTTCTCCTTCAGAAAACTTAGACCGTTTAAATAACGCCGTGGGAGGTCCGGCGTACCAAGCCGTTGCGTCCCTCCTGTGGACCTGCGCCGATCCCGAGGACGTCATGCGCGCTTTGGAGCAGACGTACGCGCGGCCGGAGCTGTTGGTGGCCCGCGAGGTCGCCGCACTGCGCAGCTGTCCCAAGCTAAGTTCCCTCGAGGATTTGAATTGCTTAGCAAATCAGTTACGGAACTTTGTAACAACACTGAAACTGCTCAAACAAAACGAGTATCTTTCATCACCGGAGCTGTTTCAGTGCGTCTTAGTAAAACTAAGCGAACACACTAGGGCCCGATTTACTGATTTCGCATATGTTTACCCATCTGACGAACAACCACTTACTAAATTGGAGTTATTGTCACGCTTTCTCCTGACAGAAGCTGACAAACAGTTGAAGTTCAATTTCGTCGTGGACAGTACTGTCAAGGCGCCGACTCCACCGCATACTTTCAACTTTAAATCACGGAAGGAAACCGTACATGCCACGGTATCATATGTTACTCCTAAGTGTTGCTCGTATTGTAAACAAGGGCCCCACGTCATAAAAATCTGCAAAATGTTTTTAGCTTTGAACGTAGAGGATAGATGGCGATGGGTACGAGAGACCAGAGCGTGCTACCGGTGCCTAAATTCTAACCCGCACTCGTGGAACAATTGTCGAGCGAAACGTTGTGGAGTCGACGGATGTTCCAAGCGTCACAACGCACTCCTCCACGGTATTACACCTCCCAGTGCTGACGCTAACGCGATACCAAGCGGCCAGTGCAAGAGCACTGAAACATCCTTTACTGTCTCCACCGCCACCAACGACACCGACAGCAAAATTGAGCCCGTCGTCAAAATTACCACTACTAATTGTACCATTAATACGACAGGGTCTTTGCCGCCGGCTTCTCGTCCCCGCGGCCTGTTAAAGGTAGTCCCTATCGTGCTCGAGGGTCCTGATGGCGTGTTCGAGACAACAGCACTTCTCGACGAGGGCAGTACGGCGACGCTGATCGACGCAGAGGTAGCAGCGCGCATCGGCGCGAAGCCTACCGGTCGAGAACGTCTCCGCCTCGAGGGTGTCGGTGGTATGATGAAAGAAATGGAAGTAAGTTACTTGAATTTTTATATACGTGGACGTAACCGAACCGACCGTTACCTGGTGAAGCACGCGCGAGCCATCACGTCGTTAGGCCTACGCGCACAAGACCCCGGTATAATAAATTTAAGTAACTGCGACCATCTTTCTGACGTACTCACATCCGAGCATCTCTCCTACGCCGACGCTCCCCCTACTGTCCTCATCGGTGCCCCGGACTGGCACTTGTCTCTAAGTCGCGAAGTGCGTTGCGGAAAACGTCATCAACCCGTCGCTTCCAGGACATTATTAGGTTGGGTGCTTCATGGCACGATTTCGGTACCAACAAATTCTAAATTAGAGTTCATCAATCACACTTTGGACAAGCCAAACGACAAGGTACTCATGAGCGACCCACACGTATCACCCATCCATCCTCCATCTCCATCGAGCTTAACTCCTAACCCGACGCGTTTTGTTTCATGGCTGCGCTTACTTCGCGCCACCGCCCGCGTTCTCCAGGGCGCACGACTGTTCCGGCTCAAGCTCTCTCGGCCTCTTGCTCAAAATCCCAAATTATACAGCACCACATCTCCCCAGCACCTTCACGCCTCAGACATCATGGAAGCCGAGAAGATGGTGGTGCTTCAAGCGCAGGCAGAGAGTTTCCCCGAGGAACTATTATCTCTAAAATCCTCAAAGCCCGTGCCCAGGAAGAGCGCTTCATTTAGAAATGGTCACTTCATTGTCATCCGATGCCGCCTTGATGAGTTTGAGACGCTTCATCGCACGCCGAGAATCACCCACGACCATATACTCCGACAACGGCACGAACTTCGTCGGAGCCTCGCGCGAACTACGTTGCCTTCACGACGACTCCATCAAAGAATATGCCTCAATCATAAGATCGAGTGGCGCTTCATCCCGCCCGTATCACCATTCATGGGCGGCGCATGGGAAAGTCTGGGCACATCATCAATCGCACCGTGGACATCAACGCTGACAGATGCAGACCTACAGCGCAGATGCGACTGGCGGAAGTCTCTCCGGTTCGCCGATCACTTTTGGGCACGATGGCTAAGGGAATACTTGCCGACTCTGCGACCAAGAGGAGCCACCACCACCAACGGATCTAATCTTGGCGAGGGCAATGTGGTGCTGATCGCAGCTAGCCTTCCTCGTGGCTTATGGCCATTAGGGATGGTAGTGAAGGTCTACCCAGGGCCAGACGGAGCGGTCCGCATAGCAAACGTCCGCACCAAGGCCGGCCTGCTGCGCCGACCGGCCCGGAAACTCATTTTGCTAGAAGCTGCACCCCAGTCAGTCGCCACCGGTTGTTAGTGTTCCACTGGGGGTCTGGTATGTTGGCGACTGGCTGTGATGCAGCCTTTTTATATAGTTTATGTTTTTATATCTTTTTCTTTGATATTGTCAGTTTAATCAGTTGTCACATGTCTGTCTGCTTTGTTGCTCTTACTTTTGCAATACATTTGGTTATTTTCCTATTTCTACGTGTTTCCCTCATTCTCCATTAGATACAGTCCACATCCTCATCCACTAGCTATCAGTATGGCTAGTCTTCTTGGAGATTGGTTGCTGACCGGAACTGCGATAAGTACGAAACATACCTACATCATTCAACAATAAATCTCACATTGTTATGTAACAAGTTACGGTAACTCGATCATTCCGTATAGTCTTCTACAAACTCAGCGCACCGCAAACCGCGAAAGAGCTAATCAATCGATACACTTGTCCATAGTCAGGCGAGACTTATGAGCGTCATTTGTCCGCTTGTAACCACAGTTGTCGGCGTTAAGAGCGGCAATTACTGCTGTTGTGCCACCACAGTAGCAATAAGCGTAATATCAATCTATACTATCTATACTATCTTCTTCTCCTAATATTATAAAGCTGAAGAGTTTGTTTGTTTGTTTGTTTGAACGCGCTAATCTCGGGAACTACTGGTCCGAATTGAAAAATTCTTTTTGTGTTGAATAGACCATTTATCGAGGAAGGCTTTAGGCTATATAACATCACGCTGCAGCTATTAGGAGCGAAGAAATAATGGAAAATGCAAAAAAAACAGGGAAAAAATAACTATTCCACGCGGACGAAGTCGCGAGCACAGCTAGTAATATTATTCAAATTCAAATTCAAATTGTTTATTGCATGCATATGGTAAAATACAAGATGATATGAACTATATAGTAGTACAGCACATGCACCCTGCAAGGGCGTCGCAATTATAAAGCTGAAGAGTTTGTTTGTTTGTTTGAACGCGCTAATCTCAGGAACAACTGGTCCGAATTGAAAAATTCTTTTTGTGTTGAATAGACCATTTATCGAGGAAGGCTTTAGGCTATATAACATCACGCTGCAACTATTAGGAGCGAAGATATAATGGAAAATGTATGTTCGCGCGCAAGGTGAGCGCGGAGTGTTAGTCAACGCGGGGGGCGGGGGGAAACAATCCGCGACCGCGATGCCCCGCGCGGCCCCGCACCGCCCCCTCTCAGCCGCCTGGAGCACTGGGACGCCGGGAAGCGGAGTCGACGACGGAACTCGGACGCAGACGCAGCTGCCACGCGCTCCGAATATAATCCCTCCACAATTATCAAAGTTTCAATGTAAAAACTCAAAGAGAGCTCAAAGAACCATCTTAAAGATCATGACTCACAAACATATTCGACATGCCACGAATCTGTTATACTCAGAATGCCAGGTCCTAACGGTGCGGCAATTATACATTCTTCGAAGCATATTGCGAAAACATACCTCACTTCCCTTAGATGCAAGTATCCTTGCTCATCGACGGGCCTCAACCCATGTATGTCCTACAATAAAATGCCGTACAGCTCTGGCTAAACGTCAATATGCAGCCCTCTCTGCCAAACTGTATAACCGTATACATAAGACTTCACATATCTATACTCTTAATAAATTTGAGGTAAGAAGGATAACCACTGCTTGTTTATTAAAAATGTCGTATATGGATACTGAAAATCTGCTTAAGTAATAAAAAGGTGTATTATCTTCAATATGTTTGATCTTTGATATATATATTAATAATTATAATTATTATTATTCAAATTCAAATAATTCCCCTAACATAACTTGACGCACACACACACACACACACATACACACACACACACACACACAAACACACAAAAACACACACACACACACACACACACAAAAACACACACACATAAATATTATAATTGTCTTAGCATTGTAAAATAAATAAATAAAATACATATATTGTTAAAAAATAAATAAATAATATATTTTTGGAAGTGTCGAGGAATCACTGACACTGAAAATACAGTTTATAACTAGTTTCGGTGTCAGGGTTCACCTTTTGTTGCAACCTTAATGTAACCTGCCATTGATGAAATTGTAATTGTAATAAAAACAAAGGGTAAAACTATTCCACGCGGACGAAGTCGCGGGCACTGCTAGTCTAGTATACGAGTCTGGTCAAGTGTCTTCACGCAAAATAGGCGCTCAGACGTAGAGTCCTGTACAATCTAACTTACCATGAGTCAACGTGTAGAAGTTGACTGCTTTCTGTTTGGCGGTATCCACCATGTAAACTTCAAAATTTTCGGGGTTTACATAATTGAAATCTTCGTCATAATTTACCCGCGAGTATGATCTAAAATGCCGCAATAAATCGAATGTGTATAGATCTATGGATAGATAGATGTTCTTTACACATCCTAAAATTTACTTAATAAAACTAGGTCTAATAGACATTTGTTTCGGCGGTCTTATCTACCTCGCGGCGGACCTCTAATTTAATTATTATACACAGATCAATTACAGGCGGTATACTAAACATTCATACCTGCATTTAATCAGTGGCACGAGTAAATTATGAGTGTAATTTGTCCTTGTGTAACGAGCATTATCGATGCAGGTCGGTGCACAGCAGAGTCCCGAAGTGTCGGGGGACTTGCACAATACTCATTACTTTAGCTGAGACATGATATTAATTATGTCCGCTGTCACCGTAAAGGCGTGCTCACGCAGCAATGGAATATGAAGCTATCTTAGTTCAGGTACCTATATCCTACCTCTTACCTAAACGTTGTTAAAATTAATAGATGAGATCTTATCCAAAATATTTATTTTTATTAAAAAATTCTTATATAAATTTTCATGTACTAAGAACACGGGAAACGCTTTGGGCTAATAATGCTCTTGCAATTGCCAAAACCGTCAAAAAGACGCTATGGATGAACAACATTCGGCGCTTTTTCATGATCTGCGTTTTTGAGTAGGTCCACTTTTGATTGTTTGCCCTTAAATGGCATTTTTCGTAATGAATCCTTCAGTTAACTCACTAACTACAACCTATTTTACTTACTTCAATGTGGTAAGTAAAATAGGTTGTTAGGACCTTTCAGTCTACCTCTTTTACCTAACACATCATAAATGTAATGAATGATTGAGTATTGAGTACTAATGTTTTCCTTCGGACTATTCCTTTCTGATAATGAGAGCAGGTAGAAAAATGAGCATGAATTTATTAGAATTTGTTGTAATGAGCCATCATCATCATCAGCCTATTGCAGTCCACTGCTGGACATAGGCCTCTCCAGCTGTTCGCCACCTAGGGCAAACTTCTGGAGGATATACCCAAAATCGCCACGCTGGGCAGGCGGGTTGGCGATCGCAGGGCGTAGCTTCTTGCTCCGGTGACGCTGCTGCCCGTCATCGGCTTGTGGTATTTAGCTACGCTTTCTATCGTGATGGTTTTACCGCCACCAGTCGGTTTGCCAGAGCCTCGTTTGTTGTTCGGCAGGATGCACCACGGGCAGGTGAGGATGGCTTGGAGCGAAAAGGTGATAGGTCGCTCCCTTACATCCCGTAATGAGCCATGGTCCACTGCAACTAAACTATCAGTCACTGCTGAAGCATGCAGCTTTACTTGTAACTATTACGAAACTTAGCATCTATTTGTGTGGAAGCAGAAGATGGATGTACTTATTGAGTCCACGTTGACACTTCCAGCTGATTAGTTGACCAACCAATTGGCAGCAACCTACTTAAATTTTATTGCGAAAATCCTTCGGTGCGACTGGTTATTTATATGCGAGAATGGCTATTTCAGTAACCCGGGTTCCTAAATATTGTTTATGGTAAGTGAAATTCACCGTTAGCTTAATGCGGAAATGATTTATTAGTCGATAATTTTATTTATGATATTCAATTGGGCGATGGAATTTTACTGCCCGGTGGTTTGTTTGATGGTGACCCTGCTCAGAAGCGGCAGTCGTGAGTTTGAATCTCACGCATTCAAGCTATGATTGCATTTGTTCGGATTCTAAGTAGGTCGATCTGTATGTACATCGTTTGACAATGTAACATTATGATATCCTAAAGTTGATGTTGACCTTCCAGCTCCAGAAACAAGTACAAGTGACGAGTATTTTGGGAATATACGCCCGGAAGGACGTAGTCGCCAAGGACTTATGGGCGCTGAACATGTTCGAGTGAGGGGAACTGGAAGAAGACCGGAAAAATTGGCGCACTTTGATGTCGAAGGCCAAGATAGACATCGGATCTCTGAGCCAGCGAAGTAAGAAAGCAAGAATTATAAATTTGATTGATGTAAGAACTACCTAGACTTTATAAAATTTGTTAGTTACGTTATATAAAATTTAAACGGCCTTATAAATTCAGCAATTAGCTAAAAGATCGCGAGTAATATCCTGTACGTGTATTAGTCTAAAAGATTGCTTGTAACGATAAGATTAAAACGCATCAGGTGTTGTTATCTGTAACCACGGATCCGGAGCACCGACTAATTTAATTGTTTATGCAAGAACACACACACGCATTCATACATCATAATAATACTCGTAAAATAGCCAGGTTTTCGTAAGAACTATTGAGTTTTCAGCGCGAGTCAAGTTTAATAGAATAATTGGTGCTTTTGAAAGTAACTTAAGATGAAGTGGGATATTTTATTTTTAAAAAGTGACTCGTTTGAATGAAATAATTGGTATTTATTGCCTATACCCAAATGATACAACTAACTTTTAAGCTTTATAAATTAATACAAGTCTTCTTAACTTCTATTAATAACTGTTGTAAATATCGACGAGAGACTTTCACAATTAATACCTGTAATCTACATGAACAGTAATAAATTAGACTTAAACCTACCATAAGCGCCAAGGACTTTTTTGTACCGCGGCCCACGGCACGGAACGGACGTACCGCCTTCTCTCGGACAGTTTAACACAAACTTGCTAATTAGTGCATTTGATACTTAACAACAGTGTGATACACGACGAGTTATAAAACGACGAATTAACAATTAAGACAAGACTTTTTTATAACAAGTAAAAGTTTGTTTTCGTATTGCAAGGACAGTGTTATGAAAGTTTCTATCGCAGGTTTTTGAAGTGATATTTTTGGTATAAAATTTGTTCAACTACGGGATTTCTGCGTGCGGAAGAATAATATAAGATTGCACATTGCTGACTGGAATCTTAAACATCATCACAGAGTCATTAATACCATAGACAATCTAAGTTCGGATACGTTTACATAAGGTGAAGCGACGACAACGCCCCCTGTAGCGACGACAGCGCCCTCTGCAGCGACGACAGCGTCCACCTCACCGACGACTGCACTCCCTGTAGCGACGACAGCGCCCTCTGCAGCCACGACAGTGACCTCTTCCTGTCTGGTGTACCATCTAGCCTTGATGAGAACAGCACAATTGACGAAGGAATTATGTCATCAGCGACACCTACTTTTGGCTGCTGTGAAAGGGTGATAGCGTCATCTAACACCCTAAGCTGTCACTCATGCGGATTTAAATACCATCTAGACTGCATCAACATAAACAAACCAATCAAGGAGTTGTCCGACGAATTCAAGTCAACATTCTCATGTCCATCCTGTCGCAGTAAATTACCCAAAACGGACAATACCAATACACCACTAAAGGGGACAACAAACTACTCAGCTGACGAATCACTGAACGTTAATACAAAACGAGGTAGCCAACGAGGCAGCCAACCACACCAGAAGGGTGCATCGAACGTAACCACTGAGAGCATCCGGCAGGTTATTAGGGAAGAACTGGAAGTCGTTCTAGAGAGCTTTAAGACCGGTATCTTAAGGGAATTCGAACTGAAAACCAAGAAAGTACTTGACCGATTTAACCAAATTTCGAGTTCTCTCAAAACAATTGAAAACCAACAGAAGGAACTCAGGGAGGACATTGAGTCAAATAAAAATAGTATACTATTGCTGGAGACCGAAAACTCAACCTTAAGGAACACAGTTACTGATCTTAACTCGCGGATTGGTCGAATGGAGCAGCACGCCAGAGCTAACAACTTAGAAATCCAAAACGTTCCAGAGCATAAATCGGAAAACCTAATATCTATCATCAAACAGATAGCTTCGGTCACGGATTGCAAACTGGAGGAAACTGACATTCAACTGTGCACGAGAACCGCCAAAATAGATAAGAATAGTAAACGACCAAGATCTATAGTTGTGAAATTCGCCACCAAAGGAACACGCGACAACTTTTTGGCCTCAAGTCTCAAATACAACAAAAAGGCCAAAAGTTCATCCGAAAAACTCAATTCTAGTCATCTTGGCATCGGTGGAGTAAGGAACCCGGTCTTTGTAGTGGAACATCTCTCTCCGGAGCTAAAGTCGCTGCACGCAGCAGCTCGAAGCAAAGCTAAAGAGCTCAATTACAGATTTGTCTGGGTAAGAGGTGGAAAGATCTTCATGAGAAAGACGGAGACGTCGGAATATGGACCGGTAAGGAGCAACCAAGATCTGTTGGAGCTGGTGTAGAAGTCTTATTCTTGTCTCTCTTTTTCTTTTTATCGGTTTAATTTCAGAGTCTCTTTTGTCGGTTGGAACTCTTTGTACTTATAATTTTTTTTTTATCTTTTTAATTTTTTTTCCGGTGTTTTACATATATCTTTTATGTCAATAAACAACTTAAGGATATACTACCAAAATGTAAGAGGACTGAATACCAATTCAGCTGAGGTACGTCAGGAAATACTTAACAACAACTTCGATATATACATCTTAACGGAGACATGGCTCAATAGTGGGTGTTTTGATAGTGAATTATTCAACGATAGATATAACGTGTATAGACGAGACAGGGAAACTTCGGCTTCAGTAAAAAAAAGAGGAGGTGGGGTTTTGATGGCAGTATCTAACCAGCTAGTGTCATCACGCATTCCAGAATATGAAAGTGACTGCGAAGATCTTTGGGTCTCGGTATCTATTAAATCGAGAGAAACATTATCAGCAATCAACATTTGTGCCGTCTATTTGCCTCCCCCGGTCACAATAAATAGTCTAAATGTCTTTATAAGTAAAGTAAACTCAAACTTACAGTCTCTTCCTGAAGAGCAATGCACTTTAATAACTGGTGACTTCAATATGAGCGCAATAACTTGGCAGAGTAGAAACGACGATACATCGGGTCTGGCGCCAGCTAATTACAGTAGCTGCGAATTGTTGTGTAACTTAGTGGATTTTATGATGATTAACGACCTATGTCAATTCAATAACATAACAAACAAAAATACCAAAGTTCTGGATTTAATGATGTGCAATCAAGAAAGATTAGAGGTTCGAGAATGTCTACAGCCGATTAGGAACATAGACGAGTTTCACCCGGCACTTGAACTTAAGTTAAAAATTCAGATAACAACGTTTAATAAGTCCATCCCAGTAAAACGACACAACTTCTATAAAGCTGACTACGAGGCCATCAATGGTTACCTTGAATCCGTCAAATGGATGGAAGAGTTCAGCGTATTCGGTGGTATAGATGACATGCTCGCCCGTTTTTACGAAATTTTACACGAAATAATCATTAAACATGTACCAATGACTAAAGTTCGCCACGGGTCTACTCCTGTCTGGTTTTCTCCAGAACTCGTATATTTACTTAAACAGAAGAGTAAATATCACAAAAGACTTAAAAAGTACGGAAATCCTCTCGACAAGATTGAATTCGAATATTTAAGAAGGGACTGCGCAAGGAAGATGAAAGAATGCTACAGTAAATATATACACTCAGTGGAGAGCGAAATAAAGAAAAACCCCAAGCGCTTCTGGACCCATATAAAGAATTTAAGAGGGAATAGTTCATCTTATCCAAATACAATGAATTACAACGGCACTCTCTCATCAGACAATAGTTGTATTGCAAATTTATTTGCGGCTCATTTCTCTTCGGTGTACGATAAGGATGATCAGGTATTCAATTATTCTAAACAACCTTTAACACATGCTGAGAGTTTGAACCGAATAGGACCAATACAGTTCAGCGTTGACGAAGTGAGTAATAAATTGAAGAAACTTGATACCACTAAAGGTGTAGGCCCAGATAATATTCACCCACTTTTTTTGGTCAACTGTGCTGGCAATCTGGCACTACCTATGTCAATTATATATAACCGATCGTTGGAGACGGGCACTTTCCCTAATACATGGAAACTGGCGAGAGTTGTGCCTATATACAAGAGCGGAAAAAGAGAATGCGTCACTAATTATCGCCCCATCGCCATCCTCTCAACAATGTCGAAGGTCTTCGAGTCTTTGGTTCATACTGAGCTGTGCAAACACGTCCGTAATCACATCATTGACGACCAATACGGCTTCATAGCAAAGCGTTCAACAAACACGAATTTGATGCTTTTCACTTCTGAACTGATAGACGCAATCGACCGGGGATTACAAATCGATGCAGTGTACACAGACTTCTCGAAGGCATTCGACAAAGTTAACCACAGAATCCTGTTACAGAAGTTGCTCACTGTTGGTGTAACGGATAACTTGCACGATTGGTGTAGATCATACCTCGCTGACCGCCCACTAACAGTTGTTGTTAACGGTGAACACTCTGACCCATTCGTAGCCCAATCTGGCGTTCCTCAGGGTTCTATTATGGGACCATTGTTTTTCAATGTCTTTATCAACGACATTACAAGTAGCATTAGACACAGTAATATTTATCTCTTTGCGGATGACCTAAAGTTGACCAGAGAGGTCTCATGCGAAGCGGACTCAAAAGAGTTGCAGGAAGACTTGGACGGTCTCCAACGATGGTGTGAAGTTAATAAAATGTTCCTGAACGCAAAAAAATGTCATCACATCAAGTTCACTAGGAAGCGTAACAAAATCGATACAAAGTATTCAATCTCGGAGCACAGACTCCTGGAGGTAACAGTTATACGAGATCTGGGCGTCCTGGTTGACAGCCAATTACGTTTTACTAACCACATTGACAAGGCGATAAACGACGCAAATAAAGCACTTGGTTTCATTTTAAGAAACTCCAAACATTTTCGAAATCCACTCTCGGTTATCCTGCTTTACAACAGCTACGTACGGAGTAAACTAGAGTACTGCAGCACAGTGTGGTGTCCTGACTACAATGTACATATAAACAGAGTAGAAAGGGTACAAAAAAAGTTACTCCGCAGTCTATCCTATCGTTTCAGACCCCCCAGAATCATAAAGTCATACACTGAAAAACTAAAATATTTCCGTCTCGACACGCTTTTAAACCGCCGTACTTACTTAGACCTATCTTACCTACACAAATTGGTCAACAACAAAATCGATAGCCCTAAGCTGCTAAACAGACTCAATTTTAATATTCCCAGACGATTGCCACGATACCCTTGTGGATTGTTCGCAAACAAACTCTGCAAGACCAGACTAGGCCGTAACTCACCAGTATTCCGCTTGTCTCGTCTATACAATGATGTTTCAAAGAAATTACCCGAAATAGATTTAAATTGTCAGAGCCTGCCCAGGTTTCGGCAACTACTGAAAGAACTTGCTCACGTACCTTAGTTGGTTTTTAGAATGTTATTTAGAATATTATTTTTGATGTTTAAATTTATTCAAAGCGTGGTAGAAGTTGGGGCAGGATAGTGGGCGGCATTTGGCGTTTAGACAAGTATTGGTCATCTTCAGTGACACTTGAGGCGTTCTACAATAGTATTTTCTATTTCGACTCACATGCTCAAGTACGTATCGATTAAATCACCTCAATCGAATTGTCTAAGCGGGTCACCTCACTATGAAGCTAAAACTGACAGACGTCAAGTAAGTGGCCTGCCTTGCCTGTTGTCTTTCCCCGGCTTTAGTTTAGCGTGCTGTATTATAGTTATTAATTTATATTCTCTTTTCGTTAATAATGTTATGCAAGATGTGATTACCTTAAATAATAAGAACGGTTAGTTATTAAATATATACTGATGTAATTTTCATGTACCTACTGCTGTATCTTATGTTGGTGATCCAATAAATAAATAAATAAATAAATAAATAAATAAGCCGTTTACTGCATTACAACCCAAACTAGCGATGCCAAGTTTGATAAATTAGATAATATGCTAATTTTATAATTTATATCTTTTAATGAAACGGTTACTTTTAACCCGGAAGAGCACTGGCTAAATGCCACTAATCACATTATGCAAGCCAAGAAAGTTTTATGACTATGAGAATGAACAAAAATGTTAAACTTTTATTACTTTTGTTGCGCATAATATAATTCTTAAAGCGGCATATATTTACCGTGGACCAAGTAAAAGCGAAAGAGACGTAGATACTTATCCATCGCCTCATCTCTTATCGCGGGCGGGCGACGAAGGGAATGAGCGTTTTCTGAAAAAAGAAATCCACCAGATGACACCACATAAAAGGAGGTCCAACTGTTACGTGATTGGTTAATTTCGACATGGCACTGACATTTACATAGCAACTGACCAATCACATGATGGACCTGCTTTTTACGTGGCGCTATCGGGTTTTCAGGAAACCCTCATTAATGAGATGTAAGCTTTTCTGCCGGTAGAAGAGTCTATCCGCCTGGATTCAGACCACCATACACTCAGCGTAACGCCCTTGGAGTGAATTCGTTAGCATTTCGGAATCAGCTCTTTCCAGACTGGAGAGAAGTGGTCTGGTAAATCAATGAATTAAAAAACTACGATATAAAAACATCTAATTTTTACACAATTTACATGTCTTACGCAAAAAAAATACATTTACATGTGAGTTACAAACGGAAGAACTCATAAATGCGAGCCGAGTAGCATGCGTATAGGCTGACGTGATATTTCCGCGCAATCCCGCTGTCTTGTCAGTCGAGCAGATTGCAATTTGCATCCTGCCACTGAGTACCTACATTTTGTACCAAGCTGCAATGGTACTACTAGTAGATAGTCGGTACATCAGTTGAAATAGATTACCATGATTAATTCATGATTGTGTTTGGTTTTTAACTGCCAATAAGGCAATGCTGTAATTGTGCACACATTTATCTAGTTTAGATCTTCATTTTTTACCATAGCGGCATTTCTTGATAGATTAACATAAGTTTAATATTGGATAGGTCATTTCCAATCCTGCCGAGCATTGGTACGTTCCATTGCTTGCTGTTTTCTTCGAACAAACATATATTTACGTTACCAGAAATGCTATGTAGCTTTATCTCTGTTATCGGCGCACTTATCGCGGGAAATCGCTTTCTCGGCTTGTATCTAACTGTTTAAGTCACGAATGAGATTTAACTTCATACCGACATCGCTGCAACCGACTTGTGCGTTGAAATCTACCGGGTTTGTGCACTTAGTTAGAAAGTGATAAATGTATATTTAAATGTAATGCAGGTAAGTTTGTGGTAGAAGTACTAAAATGTGCTGTAAGTGGAACCATGACTACTGCGAACTCCATAGTGAAATTGAAATGCTTTTAAAATTGGGACGTAACTCGTTTTTGAAATTTAAGTCGCGTATTGTTTTGACCCCAAAGTAAAAAGCTTACGCATTATCTTAGCTTATCCATTACATATACTTGGGGTAAAGTCTTTGTCTTGGTATAACCACTCAGCCACGGAGCAAATGCAAATATGCATCAACGAATATTTGACTTTCTCACAACCACTACCATTGCTTTTGTATTAACTCACCGCCCTTGATTTAGACGACAGAGATCACTGTGATCAAATAATCACAGTGATAAGCTGGCCTATTGGTAAGGCCAGAGTTACATAACATTGCAACTCATCATCAGCCTATTGCAGTCCGCTGCTGGACATAGCACTCTTCAGTTGTTCGACACTTAGGGCAAGCTCCAGATGCTTGGATATACCCATAATCGCTACGTTGGGCAGGCGGGTTGGCGATCGCGGGGCGTAGCTTTTCGCTCCGGTCACGCTGCTGCCCGTCATCGGTCTGTGGTATTTAGCTATGTCTTCAATTGTGATGGTTATACCGCCACCAGTAGTGTGTCGGCTGCCAGTTTGTTATTCAGCAGGATGCACCACGGGCAGGTGAGCTTGACTTGGAGGGAAAAGATGATAGGCCTCTCCCTTACATCCCATCATACAACATCGCAACTCTAAAAGCTTAGGCACGCATGCTTGTTTTACAGCTGCTTCGGTCAGTATCTCATCGCAAAACGCGAGATTTAACAGATAAGAAATGCGTGTCTAAAAAGACTCTGAAGGACGTTTTATTACTATAGAATCTTTTTATTGAAAATGAACGAGTGATGGACATTCTAACGGCATATAGCTTCCAAAGTAATAACTCCGGAACTTTATGGAGTACTTGACAGGCGCGATGCCGCCGTGCGCATCCGACCGTGCGCGCGCGCACTGTGACTGAGACATCCGTGGCGTCTTTGGAGGGTTTGTTATACGGGATGCATGGTCAAAATTATCATAGTGTCATAGTGAGTAATCTACATTCCACTAATGTGGATCGCTTACATTTTCATCGTCATCATCTAATCATCATCATCCTATTGCAGTCCACTGCTGGACACAGGCCTCTCCAGTTGTTTTTCATTTAGGACAAACATCTGGAGGATATACCCATAATCTCTACGCTAGGCAGACGGGTTAGCTATCATTGGGCGTAACTTCTCTCTCCGGTGACTCTGCTGCCCTTCACCGGCCTGTGGTATTTAGCGACGCCTTCAATTGTGATGGTCATACCGCCACCAGACGGTTGCCAGCGCCTCTTTTGTTTTTCGGCAGGATGCACCACGAGCAGCTGAGGTTGGCTTGGAGCAAAAAGATGATATACCGCTCATTTGCATCCGCCATCATGAGCAACTTGTTTGATGCAGGATGAACAGGATGCAGTCATTTCGACGTGCTAATATTTAAAAAAAACGTTCCCTAGTTGCAGTGTGGTCACGGGGTACGACGAGCGCCCTCCGCAACAGTCGTTAACAGGCGGAATGACATAGGCCTTTTAATGCGTCCTGTATAATCGCTAATTAAGTAGCGGAAGGGAGACGTACTTAAAACTCTAATGCGAGTAAACATGCTGTAGATAATTTAGATTGGAGTTAAAAATATTTAATACAATTATTTCTGAGAATGTTCAGGCTCAAGCAGCAATGTTATCCTTTCCTGTATTTGTACTTGTTTAATGTTCTGGAAGATATAGCGCTACTCTCTCGGAAATGTTCATGCACTACGCTTAGTACAGGAATAAATTCCGTTGCTTGTGATAGTCATCGATGTATGTGATGTGATAGTGTTTATATGTGGCCCAGAGAGAGTTCTCTCCTCTTAGCAGGCCGCGGCTTAGCTGTGCCCTGGAATTGCAGTACGTGAATGGCGCTACCCGTTTAACATCAGATGGGCAGCTCGTTTGCCCTTCTCAGTAATAAATAAGGCAGTGCCAACCGAAGCACCGGCTTCGGCCAATATCGATAAAAAAACAGAATGGAAGAATCCAGCAGTGGGCTGTGAGAGGCTGATGATTATGATAATTAAGGCGGGATCTATTAAGAAATTGTGTGATATTTACTAAATTTCATCGATAAATGGGTAATAATCATACATGGTATCGATACCGGTGGGGCACCTCTACCGCGGTATCGCACCATGCGCTGCGCACGCGCCGCGCTATCGCCGGATCGCTCGCGCCGCCTCGGGACCATAACGTATGATTTATCGCAATGCCCATATAACCTTTACTTACAGACAGATAAATGTTATAGAAGACATAGCTGGGCTTTGGACAGATTGATCGCTACTTGATGTGGGATCAAGGCTACTGTTCTCGCTTCTGTGAGAAACTGTTTTTCACTAAGATGAAAAATGTCTATGAAATAGTCAAGTTGTAATACTTACTACTATAGAACTTTACTTCTACTTACATGCAAACCTAAACACGTCATTGTTAATGCGGTGTTTCGTATGTAGTGAATGATAATAACATTTTCCCTTATCATACTCTACCGAATACATTCCCCATTCCAAATGTATCCCTTTTACACATACTTATACCTTTTTTTCTGTAGGGGAAAGTAGATGACAAGGGGTAACGCGGAGTGTGAGAATTACACATTTTAGAATGCGGGTTCATGCACACTAAACATCTTTTACAAATACCTTTAGCTGACTATGGCAAGTTATTAAATGGACGATGGTAAGTCATTACATGAACTATAAAAAAACTAACAAGGATATCACAGGCTGCAATTAAATGTAAAAGAAACTTAGAAAACATTATTTATTATCTCAAAATGCATATGAACCGGTTAAAATGCATTAAGGGCGGTGATAAACTGAATACCTAGGAGCGTGCGAAGCGTCGTCAAACGGAAGTTATAAAGAGAATGGCGAGTCTATTAACACAATCTTTATGGCGCAAACCGACAGAAAATTGTACTATTTATAGTATAAGCAAATAATCATGGAACAATTTGTCCGTTGTACTTTAGAATATTGTGTGAATTTGATACGTGTGGTTTAGATTTTAGATTCAGTAGCTGAGCGTCTTCTTTTAAAGCGTGACAAGTGACGAATTTGATTACTTATCCGTTACCACAGCTATTTGGACTTCTATTTGGCTTCCCTTCGGTCGAGAGGTAGGGCATAGCGAATCTTTACTCGAATTGAGCCGCCTATCAGGAGAGTCCTTCTCCACTCTATAGAATACGCAGCCTGACCTCCGGGTCCTGTTTCTGCCGGGGAGTAGGGTTTCCAGAGCTTATGGGGGGTTTGGGTTGGGTCGGCATGGCGGTGGCAACTGACAGGTCAGGCTAATTACTTGCCCGTTGTCACAGCGACTTGAGCTTTTCTTTCGCTTTCCATCAGGCGTAGGGAAGCCATTATGTCGAGCCACTATAAAAAAAAATAAAGAGGGCAAGTCACTATGCTGTGAAAAGTGTATCAAGTCAAGAACACATTCAGACACAGATACCAGGCGCAATAGTTTCGCCTTTCGCTACTCAACCCTAAAACCTAGCACCAATCAGTGTTCGCATACAGGCAATCAGATCCCGTTCTCCATTCCCAGCCATTGTGCCGCGGCCCGCCCTTTTCCCACCAGCCCGACGACGGCCGCAGATCACGCGAGCCGATAATCTGATGGTCTTAGTTGAATTGTCTCCGAGGAGCACTTAAGTGTTTGCTGGTTTTTGTTCCAGCCCGTTATGATACTGGCTCGCGTGAGCTTGATTGTGGCTATTAGTCGTTTATTCGGTTCGTGGTGGTTGGGATCGGGGTCTCGTTTGGAGGTCAGGGAGGCTGATAAGTGGTTGAAATGAGAGTGGCATCGGTGTTTGCCGTTTGAAAACTTTTGTCAAATTACAGTTGGATTAATGTCAATTTCATAATTTGTCAAGTTCATAAGACACTTTTCCTAAATTTTTTTTTGCAAATGGTTTATAGTTTGATTTGGTTAAAACTTCGAAAATAAGTTGCTTTTTATAGCAGTTAACAACGCGGAACTTTTCCCAACGTTATTATCGCGGGAGATGCATCATAGGACTCATTATTGGTTGCAACAATGTGTACGATTTATAGCAGGAGGGGCTCCGGTCCTTGTAAATAACTCTTCTTTACTGCCACTATAATATTTTCCTTGCCCTTTGCTCCGCAGGTTGCTATCTGCTTTTTTTATAGTGGCTCTACATAATGGCTTCCCTACGCCTGATGGAAAGCGAAAAAGAAGCCCAAGTCGCTGTGACAATGGACAAGTAACTGGTCAGTTACCTGTCAGTTGCCACCGCCATGCCGGCCCAACCCTAACCCCCCACGAGCTCCGGAAACCCTACTCACCGGCAGAAACACGACCCAGAGGTCATTTGACTGCGGTATTCTATAGGGTGGAGGTCCTTCCCCGGACGGGCGGCTCAATTCGATATTTAATTGCTGCTTGATATTTAATGCGTAATTAAAGAATACAAATCAACGCTCCATTTCTTTTTTTGGGTGACGTGAGAGTTGAATAAGACAATTTTTGATATTTTAGCCGCTACCATCGACTAGGAAACTTATTATTTACCAGTCTGGCTGATTTGGCCCTGGACATTTTTACCTTCTTTATGTTTAGCTACCATCTGGCAAGGGGGAGCCGTTTCTTACTATTCTATTACGTATTCAACATTTTCCTTCTGGACCTCAAGATTTTCAGCACAGCACACAGATTAGCATCAGGGTGGCGAACATTAGGAGAGGCCTATGTCTAGCAGTGGACTGACACGGGCTGATAATGATGATGATGACACAGATTAGCTCTCTTTCACTTGATGGGACAGGAAATCTTAACTAATATTATAAAGCTGAAGAGTTTGTTTGTTTGTTTGAACGCGCTAATCTCAGGAACTACTGGTCCGAATTGAAAATTATTTTTGTGTTGAATAGACCATTTATCGAGGAAGGCTTTAGGCTATATAACATCACGCTGCAGCTATTAGAAGCGAAGAAATAATGGAAAATGTAAAAAAAGGGGAAAAATAACTATTCCACGCGGACGAAGTCGCGAGCACAACTAATTCATTATATTTTTTCTTGTAGAAAGCCCTTATTACATCTGTTACTAAGCTAAGAGGCTTATATCTATTTCCACTAGTAACCAGCTATGGCTAACAAATCGCTTCTCCTAACAAAACCGGACAAGCTAGAAGTAACTTATGCTAACGACTCGTGCTTATGATACGCGATTCCCATTCAGTTCCATACATTTTATCTTATTTAATTAAGCGGGTAGGGAACTCGGGCAGCTTGTTAGCTGTAATATGCGATCGGCAAACAAATTGCGTGATTACTTTGTCTCCATAAAGATAGGAGGTCATTGTACCTACGAGTCTAGCCTGTTGAGGTTTGAAGCGAAGCCCTGGTCATTCGCAGATGACAAGCGGCCGTCGTCGTGTCTAATAAGAGGAAGGTATACTTCTTTTGGCTTCCGGGGAGCGATGGAATGCTCCCCGGGCAAAACTCGTACAACGGTGTGGTTGCACCCACCAAACTGTTACGCCCTGTAACTCGCGTCTTTCCCAAGCATGGCTTACATCAAAACTTGTGTTTGATATAAGCGAAGCTTGGGAATGCGGGTTTGATGAATATCATTCAAACAATATCTAATATCAGTAGATAAATGTCAACTTGAAAGACATCATCTCTGAACACCCTTTAAACAGTAAACCTACCTACTTAATAGTATGTAATCTTTCTTGACTAATGACTAAGACCTTTATAACAAAATTGGAGGTTAGATACACAGCGAAGTAAGTGTAAAACTGAGCAATAATTACATTTCTCTTGCGATTAAAATATTCATGTTCTTAAACTTCTTGGTATTGCAAATTAAAATTCGTCGTGGGTTTATTTATTATTTAGTATTACTATATATATTTAATTACCACTTATCAAAAGATGTGAGCGTATTTTTAATTAATCATGGTTTTTAATTAGGCTATTAAGTTACCAATCCCATGTAATAATTTAAAGTAATCGTATTAAGATTCTTAAACAAAGATAATAATATATCTATTAATAAAGTTTTTTACTAGTCGCGCTTATAAAGGGTGGTAATTCCTTATCCGATCCATAACAATTAATTGTATTCAATTAAAGCGCAGCCGTAATGGAGTCTAATTTATTTCAAGAGCTTGTTGATAATCGCGCGGTCGCGGGTCGTATCGCCTCGCGTCGGCTTTTTGCTCTCATCTGCGCGAGCGCACTCAGGGCTAGCTGGCAAGGTTGTACAAAGTAGTTATTAACCAAATTGTTTCGAACTAATCAAAGTATTATCGATTTGGCACAGAGCTTTTGTTGCGGAAGTCGGAAATGTAATTTTTGGTCGACATGGTCTGTTGAATTCAATGTCTCACCTAGCTTTAGAGCGATTTTTCAAGATCCAAACATTATTATTCATCAGTCCTACGAGTGACATACAACAACCTGTTTATTTTTTAAATCGAGTAGTTACAGTATTAAATAGAGAGTAGCTATAGATCAGTTCAGAGGTCTTAACGTCAGATAAGTCTGAACTTCTTAAGAGTGTAAATGGAGGAGCTGGTAAATATCTCAAGATCTCGTTTAAGGAGCTCTACCACGTGTCGTGTTAGTGGTTGCCTGTCGTCATTCGTCGGCTAAAATGCTGCTCCTCAAACGTATATGCTCTTATTACTTAACATACTTTGCAGTATATTTGTCTTTCCGTAAACGCTTCGCATAATGGGACGCGTTACGCGCCGCGGCTTTTAAATGAGACTTAAGGTCTTTAACTGTTAATAAACTTGATCCTAATTAAATAATACATCGTAGCGAGGTACCCCTGACCGATGCGGAGCGTCCGCTATCGATTACAATCATTCAATCGAGCGCGAGTCCGCTCCGACACGTCGATTTCAAGGACGACTCGCTCTCTTATTCCGATCAATTGGTGCAGCAATCGATTGCTTTGCTGAGTAATCGATTAGGGATTCACTTTTTGTCGATATTATCTTCGCAAGAGTTCTAGGTTACTGACTAATGGTTATTTGTTACGTAATTGTTAAGTTTTTTTGTTCTCAAAATGTGCTTACCTAGGCTATTGTAATGCTGTTTAGTATTTATCTTTCACGATTGAGACCTTGGTAACGAATGAATAAATGCAATAATCTATTTTCATTTGAATTGATAAAAGCAAGTAATGACAAAAATAAATATCTCCACCCGTTCCCGAATAGCCTAATTATTACTTACAATGAATATGTAAATGATGATGGTGAAATTATTTCTTTAATCTCATCAATCATTTTGTAGCTTTTGAAGTAAATAGTAGCATGTGTTTAGTGTCATTTAAAATGGACGATCGCTAAGTTAATCTAAGTGTCAGTTGGGAAACGGCTGAAATGAAGGATAAGAGAGGTAGGGCATAGCGAATCTCCGCTCGAATTGAGCCGCCCGCCGTCCGGGGAAGGACCTCCACTCTATAGAATACCGCAGTCAAATGACCTCTGGGTCGTGTTTCTGCCGGTGAGTAGGGTTTCCGGAGCTCGTGGGGGGTTAGGGTTCGGCCGGCATGGCGGTGGCAACTAATAGGTAACTGACCAGTTACTTGCCCGTTGTCACAACGACTTGGGCTTCTCTTTCGCTTTCCATCAGGCGTAGGGAAGCCATTATGTCAAGCCACTATAAAAAAAAGGACCCGTGCACACGAGTGCACTATTATTAAAATGTCAATGCAATGTAGTTTATCTTTAAAAAGTCGCCGTGATAAAACTGTAAAGTAATTGAATCATAAAGGCCGGCGCATTCACTGGGCCGTCCTTATCGCCCTGACAGGCCGTCATAGCGTCATATCGCGAGCGCTTTTTGCGGCCTGCGCGGGCGCATCACACGCTCGCCGCACGAGCCGACTCTTGGACAAGTCCTGATTCATTTTACGCTTATTAATTTGCTTTATCTGTGCATTTTTTATTATAATTATGAACTGGTTCTGAGGATTTGTCTTAGTGTTATTATTATTATGATTTGTCAATTTAATTTGGGTCTGTTAAATTGCGATAATTATCTAAAGAACCATTTAATATTATAATTGTCGCTTAATGTAATGTTTCATTTAAATAACACCATACTGTCCGAAACCAAGAATTTGTCTTGGAATGTGAGTTTCGGATGTTGAACATAAGGAAACCTTCTAGAACACCGAAAACCACACACCAAATACTAATCTTCCCAACCCCATTAGAGAAATAAAGTCTAAATAAAAGTAAATCTCTGGAACCACCCATGAATGGATTATTTAAGTTTTAACATACCTACGGATTCTACTATTGGATAAATCTATTGTAACTCGAATATCCCGATTGGAGCAACCTAGTCATAGTTAAAGATAAACGTAAAGCAAAAGCAAGTAATGAAGTCCCTTGTCGAATAGTTGAGAGCCAATAAAAATGCTTTCATTGAGCGGATGCGAACCCGAGCCATTTCACACGTGAAGCAAATTGATCTCTCCAACATGCAAAACGGGATTGTATGTACATACAAAGGCGCGGACGCTTCGCGACACCCTCGCTAACTCCTTGTCCTAGGTTAACGATAAACTCGGCAACGCGATGCGATGCGGCACAAAAATATATACAAACAAACTATGGAACTCTTTGCCAGGTTCTTGTTCCCCGAGACGTACAATATTCCGATGTTCAAGGCGAGAGTGACCCGGTTGTTGATGGGTGAGCGCGCTCCATCGTAGACTGTGATATCGCTTACCACCATTACATATTTATATATATTTATTTAGGTATATAATTAAACAGCATGCACGACCTTGACCCTCTCTTCAGAATAGCACACTTCCTCTACCTGAGGGTTGTCTGGAAGAGATCGCTTCCTAGCGATAAAACCGCCTTAATTGTACTACATACTAGTTGATTGTAATACCTTGTCTATAAATGTATGTTTTTGTGCAATAAAGAATAATCTATCTATCTATCAAGTGAATTGCAGTCAAGCACAATCCCATACCAATTGCATAAAAAAATATATATTCTAGTCTTTGTATGAAATAGTGACCTACGTTGTCACATTATACAGTGTGCGGTCGCATTACGTCTCGTCGCGTCGCATCGCTACATGTCGCCTGCCGTCGCTAGTCTAGGACAATGCGTGAACGCGTTATCGCCATCGCCACCTCGTAAATACGCGCGCGCGTCGCGTCGCGTCGCGTCGCGTCGCGCGGCAAATTGTCGCCGGCTACGCGACATGCGACATCCGCTATACTACTATTGCACGGTCACAAGATCGCTATCATTAAAAAATAGGCCTTAGTGCAAACATTTACCTTTATTTGACTGGCTCGGTGGCTCAATTGGTAGTGACCACTGCCTTCTGAGCCAAGGGTCGTGGGTTCGATCCCCACACATTACAAACATTTGTGTGCATGAACATGTCTGTTTGTATTGGTCTGGGTGTTTTCTATGTATAATATGTATTTATTTACAAAAAAAATGTATCTAAGTAAGTTTATTAGTTGTCTAGTACCCATAGTACAAGCTTCGGCTTAGTTTGGGGCTAGATGGCGCTGTGTGGCCCAGCGTGGCATGTCTTGGGTTATTTAAGAAGCTAAGGCTTCATCTACTGTTGCCCTTGTCTGTACCAAATGCTTCCATCCTTAGATTACCATCTTACCATCTTTACAATTTATCAGCTGGTTTTTATGATCTACATACTTTTTGTGCAGGTATTCTTAGTGCTTGATTAACATTAAAGAAAGTGTCTATGACTTTTCATCCTCCACCCAAATTCACTTGCCTCTGGATTGGTTAACGATGTTGTTGTATTGAAAAGACTCAAGTAGGCAGTGAGACAGGTTTTATGATCTACAAGCGTCACCCTCACTTAACACATCTGATCATAATCCGGTGACTTGCAGATGAAAAATCAAACAAAAATAACAATTTTTTTAAACTTTTCTAGGGCTTTTCGATGATATTTAGTCGAAGAAAAAGAAAGTAAAGTAAGAAAAACAAATAAAAGGTAAAGTTCCATTAGTACAAAACGTCATAACAGCGACGGCTCATACAAAAGTCGTCACTTTCAGTCGTACGTCTGTTCAAATCGTATAGCGGCGTGAGTGACGCGTTGAAGTCTATTGGGCGAGACGCGCGTTCAAGTCTTTTGTACTACGACCCACTGCTACGAATAATCTGGCTTGTATTAGGTCGGATGATTTGTAATTTAGTGGGGCATATTTTTTTTTATAGTAGCTCGACATAATGGCTTCCCTACGCATGGATGGAAAGCGAAAGAGAAGCCCAAGGCGTTGTGACAACGGATAAGTAACTGGTCAGTTGCCACCGCCATGCTCCCCCCCCCCCTCCCCCACCCCCCACGAGCTCCGGGAATTCTACTCACCGACAGAAACACAACCCAGAGGTCATTTAGCTGCGGTAATCTAAATGGTGGTGGTCCTTCCCCGGACGGACGGCTCAATTCGAGCGAAAATTCGCTATGCCCTACCTCTCTTTGATTCTTCTTTTGTGATATAGTACGTACAATATAATTTACACAAAGGACGCTCACCTTGGCCTCCAGGCTCTCGAGGTTGACGACCCCGCCTCCGCCCGTCTCCAGGGTTTGCTGCAACAAACAAACATTCGTTATGGAAAATATTATTTTCATGTGGTGACGCAAAATAATCGTCTTTTATGACATCCACGAATTATTGGTAGAAACCTATGTCCAGCAGTGAACTGGTATAGGCTGATGATGATGATACGAACATACTATGACAAATATGACTGACTAGCTGTGCTCGCGACTTCGTCCGCGTGGAATAGTTATTTTTTCCCCGTTTTTTTTTACGTTTTTCATTATTTCTTCGCTCCTAATGGTTGCATCGTGATAATTATATAGCCTAAAGCCTTCCTCGATAATTGGTCTATTCAAATAAAAATAATTTTTCAATTCGAACCAGTAGTTCCTGAGATTAGCGCGTTCAAACAAACAAACTCTTCAGCTTTATAATATTAATAGTATAGATGTAATATGACAAATATTGTAAGAAAAATTGGCATTGAAAAGAGTAACTGTCGAGTTTCTTGCCGGTTCTTCACGATAGAAGCTGCATTCCGAATCCGGTGGTAGTTTAATTCCTTTTAATTTACTGTATTCAATATTGACGATTTATAAGTGCTTTTTCTAAGCCTATATGATTAAAGAGACTTTTGATTTTCACTAAACGTGTGTATAATATAATGTAGCTAAAACGCTTCAAAATTGAGTTGCATGATTCCACCCGAACAAATGTACGTTCAAACATCACAAGTTAAATAAAAGCTTGTAAAAAACCGATGAGTACACCTCGTACCTTATAAGGGTCTGCCAAACGTACCTACACATTTTTTACGAAGGAACTACTTCTAAATCATAACATTTTTGCGAACCTATTAATTCGCACTTTAACTAACTCATCCAAATTAATTAACGAAAGGTCGTCGGCATCGTAATTTTCTATTTTATGTGCCGAGCGATATATCACATGTAACAATAAAGCTGCGTAATTATTTCCGCTAGTTTCTTTATTAAAATTAAACATACTTAGATGTAATTACTCCTAGTTCATCGACCTTACGAAAAATGTTAGAGGTCCGCGCTTGATAGACTTAAAAAGATTGTTGGGTTCAAGATTTACATACAGGTTTTATTGATACTTTTTGCCTAACGTTTGACAAGAATGTGACAGAGTTGTAATCTATACTAATATTATAAAGCTGAAGAGTTTGTTTGTTTGTTTGAACGCGCTAATCTCAGGAACTACTGGTCCGAATTGAAAAATCTTTTTGTGTTGAATAGACCATTTATCGAGGAAAGCTTTAGGCTATATAACATCGCCTTGCAACGATTAGGAGCGAAGAAATAATGGAAAATGTAAAAAAAAACGGGGAAAAAATAACTATTCCATGCGGACGAAGTCACGAGCACTGCTTGTCGCTAGATATTAAGTAATTGTTTTTGTTTTAATTCTTTCCTTATAGAATAAGGAATGAATATAGGCAGGAAGGAATATAGGACGAATTTTAATCAAACTTAACATTAACATCACTCAGTAGATTTCCACATAGGCCATAAATAATGAGGATATAATCCTTTTCAACGACTTTTCTATGACAGAAGGCAAACGAGCCTGAAAGTCACCTGATGGTAAATAAAATTATCACTTCAGCCCATAGACATAGCAAAATAACATTAAGAATAATTGAATTTTACTTAAATCAAGAATACATTTAAGTGATTGGAATAAAAAAAAACACTTTTTATATTGTACACAAACATTTTTATGATAAGCTGAATCATGAAAAAACAGTTCAAAATAACAATAATTGTGCAGGTTAAATGACATCGCAGAGCCAGAGCAGTCACAGGTGCGTTCTTAATCACTACATAGTACAAAACAAAGTTGGTTTTGTTATCTGTCTGTCCCTATTTATGCTTATATCTTTAATACCACGCAACGGGATTCGATGCGGTTTTTTAAATAGATAGAGTAATTCATGAAAAAGGTTCATGTGTATAATATATTATATTGCACCCGTGCGAGGTCGTTCGCTAGTTCACAAATATTACTAGGAAAACACTCAAAAAGATAAAAGACGCAGTTTCATTACATTATAATGGAGTATATTATACCGAATCCCTACTAACTTTTGGCCTCACTTCTTCAGAATATGAATGATTAATAACGTAAGCGAGCAAAAACGCGGACTATATGGGTGCGTAATTACGGGTCGGGAGCAGCGCGTAATGACGCGAGGTGGCGGCTCATTACCATTAGCTACGCCTCAATCATGGCGCGTGGGACGTAACTCAATCTGTGGCTCGGGTGAAGGAAAACTAAGACCTAAGCTGTCGTGTAAAAGATTAATATAGATCCAAATACCGCTTTCTGTCCATATGGAAACTAAGTGAAAGAAGAACGATTAGCCATGGTTTTCGGTTACATTTTGGGAAGTGTGCGACTGAAGTACATAATCTTTATGGCACAGAGTGCGCGGCAGCTGCCACAGCGTGCTGAAGGAGATAGCCGACAGTGAGGAATGTCCACTGATCGGCAAAATGCTGTTTAGGACAAGGTCAGTTTTAGAAATAAGATACTAACAAAGAAACTAAGCTTGTACTAAAACTTTATGGATCTTAGTTATCTGCAATAAATACTTTTTTTTTTTATAATCTCATACGGCTCCTTTTTATCACCGGACAAGTAGAGATATAGCAAAAAGGAAATCGTTTCATGGTGCAAGCTATGGAACTCCTTGCCGGACTCATTGTACCTCGGGGTACAATCTTCAGGTGTTCAAGACGAGAGTGAATCGGTGTTTTCTGTGAAAGCGCGCTCCGTTGTAGGCTTCAATATCTATAAATGATGAGCCTGATTTTAAGTGTGAGCAAACACAACGAAATGTGCGGAATATGCGCAGGGGCTGGAAGGATTTGAGTAAATATTGTCTGATATAAAAAAAAATAATAGGGTTGGGCCGGCATGGCAGTGGCAACTGATAGGTAACTGACCAGTTACTTGCCAGTTGTCACAGCGATTTGGGCTTCTCTTTCGCTTTCCATCAGGCGTAGGGGAAGCCATTATGTCGAGCTATTATAAAAAAAATTTATAAAGGTCTTTAGGACTACTTGACTAAATGAAGCCGGCAAGTTCTGGATCGTCACGAAGCATGTCCAATCAGGCCCCAATTAGCGGGCGCGATGCCGCGCGAGTGGTCGCGTGCGCGGGCGCCGCCCCCGCTACGCGCCCCCAATACCGACTCTACAATTACACATGATTTTTTCATGTACATATGTAGTTACGTTGTCAGGCATTACTAGTTACTGGGTTTGCTCCGCCACTATGTCCTCGTTGATTAATTTTTTCGATCAATAAATGGGTAGCGCTTGGTCCCAACTCGCCTGATATTATAAAATGTTAGAATTATCGCGGACATGGTGGACCATCATCATCATCATCAGCGTATTGCAGTCCACTGCTCGACATAGGCCTCTCCAGGTGTTCACCACTTAGGGCAAACCTGGCGAACATCTGGAGGATATACCCATAATCGCCACGCTGGGCAGGCGGGTTGGCGATCGCAGGACTTAGCTTCTCGCTCCGGTGACGCTGCTGCCCGTCATCGGTCTGTGGTATTTAGCTAAGCCTTCAATTGTGATGGTTATACCGCCACCAGTAGGTTGCCAGCGCCTCGTTTGTTATTCGGCAGGATGCACCACGGGCAGGTGAGGTTGGCTTGGAGCGAAAAGATAATAATAGGTCGCTCCCTTACGTCCCCATGGTGGACCGTGTTTACCCAACCAAACTCACTTCCCTCTCGCCTTGAAAACCTGATAAGGATCAAGTTGTTATGAATATGACTATAAAATTACAATCATATAATCAATGAAGGTAAGTTATAGTCGAAAGAATTCGTCATTAAATGTCTAACGAGGTTCTTATTGCCTGTTTATTTTTCGATAGGCTACCTTCTTAAACGAAAGATTTGGTACTATTCGTAGTAATAAACCATGCTGTATTATTTATCATGTTTCCTAAATAGTACATTAAAAATAAGTACCGCTTCCGTGATAAGAGCACTATGTCTAACTACAGACCTATCGCTCTGATACCCGTCATTTCAAAGATATTTGAAAGAGTAATTTATAGTAGGATCTATTCTTTTATAGAGAAATGTGATATTTTTACAGAAAAACAATATGGCTATGTTTGATCTACTAAAATTAGTGACCGAATCAGTAGATAAAAGAGAGCCCATTTGTGTTCTATTTATGGACATGTCAAAAGCCTTTGATTTTGTTAGCCACAACTTGCTCTTACATAAGCTCTACCATTATGGAATAAGGGGTGTTGCTTTAAAACTACTAGAATCCTACCTTAATAATAGGAAACAAATAACTTCTATTAAGAGTTTTTGTAGACAAACATTAAAAGAAAATGAGCATCGGTCGAAATGTAGAGACGTAGAGTTCGGTGTTCCACAAGGGACCATTCTAGGACCTCTTTTATTTATTTTATACATAAACGACATAACTAAATGTACTGAATATCCTATGACATTGTTTGCTGACGATAGTACTATTATAATAAAATGTAATAATAAATTGACATATGAATCTGACATATCTTTGACATTGACAAATATTATTAAATGGTTAGAACTAAACAACTTAAATATTAACATTGACAAAACAAAAATTGTACACTTCCGACAATACACTCTAGCTCCTATTGTTACTATTCGCAGCGGAAACAAAATAATAGAGAATGTAGCATCAACAACATTTTTAGGACTGATAATTGACTACCAATTGAATTGGATAGCACATACAGAAAATCTCTGCACACGCATAAACAAATTTGTCTATGTATTAAAAAATTTAGTGCGACTAGTGAATACTGAAACTGCTGTCACAGCCTATAATGGATATGTAGCATCCATTATACGCTATGGAATAATATTTTGGGGCAACAGCACAAATAAGCTGCAAGTATTTAAAGCTCAAAAAAAGTGTATTAGAGCCATTAAAAACCTACGAACAACAGATAGCTGTAAACCACACTTTAAAGAGCTGAAAATACTAACTGTACCCTCGCTATACATTTACGAGACTGTAAGTTTTGTTATGAAAAATAAAAATGATTTCCCTACTATGTCTTCAGGGCAAATGAAAAGAAGCCGACGTCATGGTCATATGTTGAGAGCACCCTGTAGTAGAACCGCTTTAAAGAGTAATAGCTTCTTTAGTATGGCTCCTAGAATATATAATAAATTAGCTAAACACATAAACGATACTAACCCGAATATATTTCGTAAGAAAGTACTGAGCCTATTACTTGATAAAGCGTACTATACACTGACGGAATTTTTTAATGACAAATTATGATTGACATGCGTTATAATAGTATAGTTTAAGTCCGACATTTTAATCTAATAATTATTCGTATCTAATTTGACTTGATTTGATTTAATTTGACTTTTGATAACTAAATAATGAACCTCATTTTGACATTATATTCAATTTAATTTAACTATATAATTATGATGCATGAATTTTATTGGTTTTTAATTCTGTAAATCATAATGTTATTGGTATACCTATTTTAATTAATATTTGTATGCCTATCTACGGCAAAACATAGTGATACTATAAAAAATATTCTATCTTATGTATGTTCTACCTATGTTCCACAAATAAATGATTTGATTTGATTGATTTGATTTGATTTGATTTGATTTCCTTTTTTTTATATAGTAGCTCGACATAATGGCTTTCCTACGCCTGATGGAAAGCGAAAGAGAAGCCCAAGTCGCTGTGACACCTGGCAAGTAACTGGGCAGCTACCAGTCAGTTGCCACTTTTTTGCCACTGCGATGCCAGCCCAACCCTAACCCCCCACGAGCTCCGGAAACCCTACTCACCAGCAGAAACACGTCCTTCCCCGGTCGGGCAGCACGATTCGAGCGAAGATTCGCTATGTCCTACCTCTTCCTGTAATCTTCCAGCTCAAGCAAGAAAATGACTAGATTATTGACTCTTTACGCAGACGCGTGCTGCGTCACAGCTGTCAGTTTTGTCTCATTACGGCCCGCGTCGCGGTCGCGGCGTGCGCACCGCCATATGATTTATGATAATTCCTCACAATTTGCCCGGCGACCACGCGGTTTCCCTTTTTTTTTCCTATAATTGTTGCAGTTACTGTTATTGTTGTCTACATAACGTGATAAATGAGTTTGTTGGCGGTAAAATGACATCAATTAATAATAACATGGGCGAGATAAAGCCCGTTTGGGCAATACTGGTCATATTTATTAGTAGTTGTCGTGAGGTTTTGATTAAAGTAATTAATCTATTGGAATTAATATCGAATTTATGCGATTAATGTATATTAACATAACCCCTGTGTCACCAGTGGGCAGCAACTTGCAGATATTCGGATAGCACAGAAGTAAGCAGGCACTTCCCCACCCGCCCCAGCCACAGATGACAAGCAGTTCTAACTGCTGTCCTGATCCGGGGAGTGCAAGTTAACCTATCCCTGGGGCCCTACTACAAAAAACGAAAAGCGGTTTTTTGCCTCATAAATCCCTCCCATTTGTCCCTCCCGTGTTCGAATATTCGTATATTCGAACACGGGAGGGAACTAAAATTCGTCAACGTCGATTTTCAACAATTTAATTGATATATTCACACACGGGAGGGACAATTGAGAGGGATTTATGGGGCAAAAATACGCGACCCTTTCAACGAACGATCGTTTTCGTTTTTTGTAGGAGGGCCCCTGGTTCCGGGAAGCGATAAAGTGCTCTCAAGCATCGATGTGGCTGCACTGTGGAAACGCATCCTAACTGGGGTTACGGATCAGCTGTTGAGACGTCAGCCACTTGACTGACGTTCGCTGCAGTCATAATTAGCGCTCATTACATTGTGCAAGTCGTAAATGCAGTAACACTTCCATTTGGGCCGAATGTGCAACGCTCCTTGGAGAGCCGATTGTTGGGCTGTAATCAGGGCAGAGCCTTATTTATTGTTTGTAAATTAATCGTTATATCATGTATTTTGTAACGTGTTATTAAATTATAGTAAGTAGCAGTGGCGTAACTACATAATATTGGAGGGCCGTGACAAATTCATCTGATTTTTACTGAATAATAATAAATAACCCAAGACATGCCATGCTGGGCCACACATCGCCATCTAGCCCCAAAAGCTGAAGCTTGTACTATGGGTACTAGACAACTGATAAACTACTTAAATACTTTTTTTTTGTAAATAAATAAACAGACATGTTCATGAACACAAGTTTGCACTGTGCGGGAATCGAACCCAAGACCCTTGGCTAAGTAAGCAGAGGTCACTACCAAATGAGCCATCGAGCCAGTCAATGTTAGAAGCTTGGATTCTCTACTAGGCCTATTGGGCTATTACGGCTGGGGGTTCCTTGACACTTTGCCGGCATGTCACTCTTTAGTTACGACACGCCCCTGGTAAGCAGTTACCAGATAATGGTAATTACCATAATTAACTGCGGAAAGTTTCGAGTTTGATACTCTGTCAAGAATTTCCTAAATGAACATTCCTGCATTTAGGATTTCTCAGAGTACTCATTGATTTCATTTAATTTTGACCAGTAGATGTTTAATACATATTTATATTTTTTAAATAAATGGTTTGGTCTATTGTAATTATCAACATTTAGATTTCTGGTGACGGAACGGCCTCACATTTCTTTGCCACTTGAGGAACATTGCATGTGGCTTACGGAAGTCGGCGGACCAATGAGTTTTCTAACGTCTGGCTAATTGTGTCTAAGAGTTGAGCAAAAACTGGCTCCGATCGCCAGCGGTTCGGAGAAGATGAGGGAAACTCAGGGGCGCACAATTAACATTCCCGGCATTTATCGCATAATGGAAAGCTAAATGCCGCTCGGAGAGCCTGTTTCCGGTGGCATTCTGGCATTACTCTTTTATGTTTTTTCTATTAGACGAGGATTAATGGCTGTATGATGTTTATTCCTCGGTGTAGGATTCGAAAAAAGCGTGTGAATATATGCAACTGTTAAAATGATAAATCAATCTAAGTTTAGCACAAGCTTAGATTAAGAGTGTTTTTGTGAAACTTCATTTTCAGAAAAACATTTTTGATTAGTGCACTACCTAAGTAAGGCTTCATAGTGAATGACTTTAACTAAATCCTAGCTGTTTACCTTTGATACATTACATTTTTCAATACTGCATACTGAAATTAATTTGAAGTTAATTTATTGCTCCATAGAAATTTTAGAACATAAAAAATTATATGCTCTTTATTTCCTATACTTACTTACTATAATTTCATCGAAAGTTAACTTTACCTCTAACTTAAAAAGCAGGCTGACTTATTGAACGAGCCAACATATCTATTCGAATCATTCAAATTTCTTGTTCACTGATTCTTTTGAAACCTCTAACCGTATACTTGATACTCTTAATATCAATCACGTCGGTTTATCCCTCAAAACAGACACGATTTCAATGTCGGCAACTGTAACAGACACCAAGGCTAATTAACCACAAAACGCAAATTGGACTGGTATTAGTATCTTGTAACAGACGCATGGAAAAGAATTTTAGACAAGCACATAATAAGCTTATGGGCAATTTATATATGGTCGTGTGTACCTACTACTCTAAATACCCTCGTATCTATGCCGGTCACATGTACAAACGGCGTTGTTTACTTCACTGCGCGTTTTGTCAGATACATTGTGGACTTCTTAAAGCCGCGATTTGACAGTTATTTTGCTACGCGTTTTTGTTTGGTTTTTTAGTCTTTTTACAGACATTTTTTTAGTTCAGGTATACGTATCTATTTGTATTTAGTTTTAATAACTGAATTTATATCGTATTTAATTTTTGGGTCTGTTTCTACTAATTCTATTTATCTATCTATAGATATAATACTTAGATTACACAGAAGATTAAATATGGTGGATTGAATGCAGTATGGCATTCTCTGCCAGCCAAATAAAGGGCGAGCAAGAAAACTTGTCGATGCCCATTGCTCTGGTTTCCCAAACACAAGTGCCTAAGGTACTTTCTTTTCGTACCGCTCAACGTATGTTTTGTCTGATATGTATCTATAATCCATAATACGAGTATGATACCATGTAAAAAAAAACAAACGTCACCAACAATGGGTGTGCGTGTAACACGTCCGCTGCCGTGCCCCGTCACCGTGCGCACGCGCCGACTCCCCGCCCCTGCGACACAATCGTGCGGTGGACGGATTTGGGTCAAACAAACATTGACAGGTCCCCGACAGGTGGGAAGTCAAGGCTGTGCAGCGGTGTGAGCGTCTAATGCGGTTCAAGTTTCGGGCCAGAGCTGATGTGCAGCGAGAAACCGCAAGGTCTTAGTGTTTATTTAATAAATCAGGATAGTAATAAGTCATAGTAGGAGGTGCGCAACTTCTCAGGAATTAACGATAGGACATGTTAATGTTAACCGTCCGCGCGCTGTTCATACATTGAACTAACTAATTAATAAGTATTCCTAGAATTTAGTGTAGTGTGTGGTCAGCTCGAATCTAAAATTAATAACACTAGCATTTGTGTCTTTTTGTGTGTTCGTATGTCTTTACTGTATTTTACTATTAGTTTCCTGATAAGCACTTTTATATGTAATTCTACTATAGGTGAAAAGGGTTTCTTGCCTTTATTGCCAGGTAGTAAACCTGGTTAGTGATCATCCATTTGTTAACATACGACACTTGTACTTACATGATTCTGATACCAAAGATTCTAAAACAATATTAACACCCAAATGGTTATAGCATGGATAGGTGAAATGAAATGAAATGAAAAATATCTTTATTCAAGTAGGCTCATGACGAGCACTTATGAATCGTCAAATAATGCAAGTACAAACAATGAATCTACCACCGGATTCGGAAGGTCGTTTTCTTCCGAGAAGAACCGGCAAGAAACTCGATAGTTACTCTTTTTCATCGCCAAAATTCTTACAATTTTTGTATTACAACGTTTATAAATTAGAAAATTTAAGGTGAATACATATAGGTAAGCATTAACTGTATCGTAAAGGCTAAGAAAACTAAACTCAAACTAAAATCTTAAGGACAAGCAGTAAACACAACTAACAAAATTCATAGCCTTTTATGAGTTGACAGTTAGCTAATATGTCTATTAGCACACAATGTGAATAATTGTATTGCAGGCGATATCGGATACGAGCGCCCACGCGCGGTCATGGCGGGCGTAAATCTCGGCTATTACTTATTGTTCTGCGCCGATGTGGAGGCAATATTACAATCATCATACTTAGGTATAGCTTTGCTAAGTGGACTGGTTGTTTATGGCGATAAAGGGCCAGTTTGATTAACACATAAAGCATACAGAAATATTACCTACTAATCATCGATGCCTACGATATGGTATCTTAAAAGTGTGAGAAAATAAATAAAAGAATCACGCGAGCGACGTAGCACATCAACCAACCGCTCTTAAAATAAAGTTAAGTGTATGCAAAATACAGAAATGATCACAATCCTAAACGAATTTCGACACGACTGAAGAGAGATGAGATGCAAAATCAAAAACTTAATGGGCTTTTCGATGCACGTGGGTACTACTTTCCTACTCCTAATTCAAATTCAAATAGCTTATTGCAAACATGTGGTTAAAACAAGATGGTGTACATCCTCAAGGAGCCTGTTCGTTCAGTCCTACCTTTAATATTACTTTTTTTTAATAAATATCAGACCACAACACATACATTGCTCCGATCACAAAGTAAGTAGCCTAATCACTTGTTTTATGGGTATCAGAACAACGAAGGTACCACAACACAAGTACGTATGCAATGTTCTTTACATAAGTACATTGCATACGTACTTGTGTGCACGCAATGAATTACAAAAATTACAAGTACAGAAAAAACATTTTAATGCACATATTTTCCCAAAATTACCAAATATTCTTATTATTATTTAAGTAAGTCTAAGTTCAGCGCTGCTCGTAGCCCGTGCTCCAAGTTGGTCCTTGCGCCCTGTGGTCTAGCCTGTAGGTATCCATTTTTCGAACCTAAAATATAAGGTGACCCAGTAACGTTGCTTAATTCGCTCTCTACAAAGCTATAGAGCAATTTTCCCTTCAAACGAGGCTAACTTGTGAAATAACGTATTAATTAAGTACTCCCCGCTGTGTCCTTAGCTCAACAGCGGCATTACACAAAAGCTTTTGGACTCTTAAGAACACAAATTAAACTAATTACATACTGTTCTGCTCGTGTTAGATATTCCACGAGTATTGCGTTATAATGGCGAGGCAACGTGTTAAAAGTACGTCGATTAGATTAAGAGACAATAAAACAAAGTAGCGTCGTGTTGAGAGCTGCTGTCGACAGCTATTGTTGAGATGAGGTGTTGCGAAGGCTAGGTGATGCTGCACTTTTAGGAGCTTAATACGTGGACTGCTGCGGTGGGCACCGGTGTCAAACAATAGTTTTTCTACTGTTCTACTTTATCATTAGTCAAAACCTTAAACGACATAGAGGGCATAGAGGTTAGTAGCGTCGTACACCGCTCGTTGCCGGGAGGTCACCACACCATATGAATTGCTACCGTGCTGTAAGGGGTTACGTTAAGTTCCTCCAGGCATCCCGACCTCTCTTAGACAGAGCCCTCGTAGTGGATCACCATCAAATTTAGTGAGTTTTCTCCACTAGATAGGAGTGAGTACTACGTAAACCAGGTGTCCCGTACTTAGGGCCCAGATGTTTGCGTAACGGCATTCCCGACGGACAAAAAGGTCAAGAGATTTTAACCCCGGGTCGGGCCACACATATTTATAAACAAGAAATAAAAGAGTATTACTGTCAAGATTATATTACTCAGCAGTAGCACCAGAGAGGAAGTAACAAGAAGATGGCAGTGATCCACTCCGATCATCGGAAAGCACAACAGGCCTTTTAGCGAACAATGTCGCACATAATAACAACAAAGTACAATGCAAGCACTTATCAACAAGTTGTAAACATGTAGTTACAACTGGTTTCATTTGTACTAAGCTATAAGGTATTTGTTAACATTTAGAGCTGTGGTGCAGTTGTTTACACCTTAACTAATATTATAAAGCTGAAGAGTTTGTTTGTTTGTTTGAACGCGCTAATCTCAGAAACTACTGGTCCGAATTGAAAAATTATTTTTGTGTTGAATAGACCATTCATCGAGGAAGGCTTTAGGCTATATAACATCACGCTGCAACTATTAGGAGCGAAGAAATAATGGAAAATGTAAAAAACAAACGGGGAAAAAATAACTATTCCACGCGGACGAAGTCGCGAGCACAGCTAGTAAACGATATACCTGTATAAGAAAATATTCTTAATATTATTTCTTCTTATATATTCTTATTATAGATTTTGGGCGAGTGCTTTCCACAACACTTTTCATGCTAAGGTTTTTCCTCGTACTATGAGAAGAGAGAACATCAATTAATCACTTTGATCATTAAGTACATAGAAGACTGGGACTCGTGATATTTTATTAAAGAGAACCTAACCCTAAGGCCAGTCTTCCAGACGCAATAGATAAAACGATAGGTTTTGGATAACAAAAAATAATTTAGGGAGGTAAAGAACCATTAATAGAAGAATCCAAAAAAAAACTGTCTGTATACGCTACTCTGCGAAACTACTAGACGTATTTGAATGAAAGAATTTTAATTAAATAACTGATATATGAGTATTTTATGTTGAAAGATTTGGAACCTTAGATGATTAGAGTTCATGATAGAGTCCAAATAATCATTATCATAAAAGTTCACAACTAAGTCGCTGGCACCAGCTAGTATAAAGTAAATATAAATATAAACATATGCACTGAAATATTTAGATTCAAGTGCAATAAGCCAGTTTTATTAGGCCATAACTGCAAGTAATGTTTCTCGGCAATCAAACGGAACTTAAAGCTCGGCGATCACTCGCCACGTGCACATACCGCTTACGCTTAACCAGAAAAAATAAGGAAGTTATCTACCGTTAACCAATAATCTTTTAAATGCCCATTCATTTTTATGACTGTTTTATAAATAATATAATAGTTAACATGGGCCTTTTCCGTATAATAATAAAATATTACGAGTATAATATATAAAATCTTGTGGCGTTCCCTTCAGTGTAAATTGAAACTTTAGTGTGTAACTAAAGATGTGATGTGAACCTTACATTGGAAAGATGCAGATGGTAACGTAGAGAAATGATTTTTGACTTTTTACTTATAACTTTTTGGTTACTTATAACCTTTCTATTATCTGTGGTCTATTTCATCTCCATTTGATTTATAATTCCAAAAAAAGACGTCAAGCTTCAGAGCTACAGTATTTTATTGGCAGCGACCTCTTTCAGCTAAAATGTATGGTACTTACACTGATTTCGACAAAAGTTATTTCCCATGTATACTTAATATTAGCGTGAATAAGATGATTCATATCTACACGAAGCGGCAGTTAAGTATGTTAACATGTTGCTTTGCATGTCACGTGTAAATACATAGCCGGAGTAGGTAATAAATTTCACTTTCCGATATAATTCTCGCTTTCCGTCGTAAAGAAAATGATCAGTGATTTATTTTCCTATTAAAATTTATTATTTTAATATTTCATAAAACTTATTATGATTACATACACTGTTTCTGTAATGTAATGATACTCCCTTAATCCTGACAGTAGTGGAATCTCCACGGAGATTAGTCAAAACACAAAAGAGATATTTTATTTATTTAAACTTTATTGCACAAAATAGTACAAAAGGTGAACTTAATGCTAGGAGCATTCTCTACCCGTTAACCTTCAGATAACATATTTTCACACCAAACACCTGATAAATTATAAAACTTAAAGGTAATGGGGTTGGTTAATTTGACAAAATTCCTTCTAAATATGTAGATGTTAAAAAGAAAAAACATCTGATCTTAAACCCAGCTTTACTTTTGTACTGTAAGTGATATATCAACCTTAAGTGCAATGAAGAAGGGATTACTTGGGAAGGAAGGGAAGGGGCACAGGCAGGCATAAGTTCTTATTTTTAATTAATAGTTAAAAACTACGTCTATCTTTTGCCTGAGATAGGTAAACGTTTTTTACTGCGCCAGATAGCAACATAACTAACCCTTAATCTGTTGCATAAAATTGCTAAATGTTCAACTGCATAGAGTTAGAGGACAACTTCACGCTTTGAGGAACGCACTATTCGTCATAGATAATAAAAAGCGCAGTTTGACAGTTGACAGCTCCAGTCCCGCCATTATTACCTTAACCTTCCCTTTGTTTTGTTTGTAGGCGGATTGCATTAATAAGTGCTTTTCAGATAAACAGCGTGTACCTAATAATAGTTTTATACGTTAGATTCGCGTGGTCCCATCAAGGGCGATGATTGCGTGTATAATTACCTCACCGTTGTCCGCTGTTATTTATGCGTCTGGTCGCCGTTTGATTTATCCGCGAGCGAGACCCCCGGGCCTTGCGATGTACTCCGCCAGTGCAAAAGCAAAGATGATAACTTGATATCTGTTATTTAAAACGTGTAATAACGTTGTATAAGTATCATAGTGGCACCTTTATAAAAAGAGTCGTATTGAGAAGACGAGCCGCAATCATGGCCATATTTCCATATTGGTTGCGAGATGGGACGACAAGTTTTCCAGTTCATTGTTGATTGATAGATTGATTATATGTACGCTTCTTCGTAACAGGCCAAATAATAACTCGGGACACGAAACACGTATTTTACAATTAATGGTGATGTCGCTGTAAGCTGTGATCGAATTCTAGATCCAGCTTTATAAGATGCTATTAGCATAGCCTTATTTAGAGTTCTGACCGAACTAGGCTGTGAATTTGCACTACCTATCTGTTCTTTTTACGTATGTACAGTTACGCCTGATCTCTCTCCAGCGGTGCTGAACTATCGTTCCATCGGATCATGAGAGTGAGAAATAGTGGGTGCACCTATGTTTGTGCGTACACTTGTGCACTGTAATATAGTCTTCATACTCGATCTCTCCTTGAAGGTAACCCACTGTGTTGTGGCCGAAATTTGCTATCTAATAAAAGACAGAAAAATAAAATACTTGGTGACGGAGATTCAGACTTTTCAGTTCTCAGACAGTTTCGCATCTTAGAGTATTCATAATATGAGCTTCTTCGCTGGCTTTACTATTTTGCCTTCGTGTTGCATCAAGCGATCTATAACAAGACGCAAGCAAGTAGGATTCCATGCATTAATATGAAAAACAAACTCGCAAAAGCAGAGGATTCGCGATGAAACCTTAATGGCGGGTGTCTGCCTCGCTGCAGGAGTACCCCCGGCCCCTGTAACACGCGTTTAAAAGCTATTCGAGATTAGCGCCGAGGAATTAATTACACGGTGGGATTGCTAGGTTATGCTACGTGGAATGTAGAAACGGCTGTGCTTAGGGTAAGACGTTGAATTTTCCATGGGAGAGTTACAATATTATGTCAGGGATGTGCTTTGATTTCCGACTTTGATGATGAATATCAGTAAATACGCCTATGATAAAAAACAGCCGTTCAGTAATCATTATTTTACAGAAACAAACAGAGATACATCAAATATAACGGCCATATCGGTAACTGTCTTATTTTCAACCAATCGTCACATTTTCGAGCGTTCAATATCGTTACGCTCGATTCTAAGATCCGCGTCGTAGATCAGTTAGATCTAATTAATGTCCGTGACCGTGGGTGCGAGTAGAATGGCGGAGGATCGTAAATGTGTTCCTAATCTGCTGTGCCCAGCAGGTTTGATTTCGATTTGATGCCGACACGCAAGAAAGAAAATTAAGTAATAAGTATACTCGTATTGTAGGTTGTCAACTTACCAGGGAGGCGGATCGCTGCTGCTTGAGGTCATGGGGAGTTCTCATGCGCGTGCGCTCCTCGCCCGCGTCCGACAGCTGCCCCGACTTGCGCCCGCTGCCGACAACACCACAGTTTAAATACCTGTTAATTATGAGTACGACACAATCGAGTTTTAGTCTACGGTGTATAAGGGCGACCCAACAACTAAAAACTAACTACAACTTAAAGCTCACATACTAGAGTATGCCTGATTGATAAGATGGTATGGTAGCGTGGCAGGAACACGGCGAAAAGATACAGTTATATACAAGGTCCAAAGACTCGCACACCGCGTTTCGTCTCTACTTTCATAGTACGAATGGCCAAAGTATGAAATTCTTTGCTGGCTTCCTTGTTCCCCCAGAGTTATAATCTTTCAATGTTCAAGGCGAGTTTCTGCTGGGTGAGCGCACTCCATCGTAGACTGCGATATCACTTACCATCTGGTGAGGTTGAAGTCAAGCGCAAACTCAA
Source organism: Conogethes punctiferalis (assembly GCA_031163375.1). Lineage (NCBI taxonomy): Eukaryota > Metazoa > Arthropoda > Insecta > Lepidoptera > Crambidae > Conogethes > Conogethes punctiferalis. The sequence goes on along the minus strand of CM062081.1, from coordinate 16,249,258 downwards.
TTCGAATAAGAAAAACGTTAAACTAGGTCCCAAACACCCAACTATTTAGCGTAACTAATTGTTAGATAAAGTTATTTGTATTGTAGCTGGTGATGAATCAAGAAAATGTACAATTATTATGACTCACTTCACAAATGAGGCAGTTACACGGAATTTTTCTTAATAATCTACTTTTTGTGGCCTCGAGTCGACAATTACAATGATACGCACACTGCTCAGTACAACAAAAACCTCTAATACAGTCACAGCACTGAGTGGCCACAGTGGAATAAACATCAGTGTTAAACTTGCAACAGATCGTGAGGCTAAGTTTGGCAAAGGTACACAACACAAACTTTCTTACACTCTGACTTTTATATTTTCGCTAAAAGATTTTTGTTTATACCCACTTGACAAATTATTTTATCAAGTTATGATTATCGTCATTCTTAATGGTTATGAAATGTCAAATCTTGTTGTACGCCATAGGCAAAGAAAATCGGCTCATAATTCCATACTAAGTTATTTCTCGTACTTTATACCTAAGTTTTACCCAATTTAAAAAAAGTGTCTCCTCGTAAGTTGTGTGTAACTATCATAATTCTTATAAGTATGTATTCTTAATACTTTCACTAACATAGATCAGTTTTTTATCAAATACTTACCTGTCAGCTCTATACTGTTATCTAGGTAAACATCATGGGTGCAATCAACAATACCGAAGGGTTCCTACACAGTCACATTGTTTTACCAGCCTTGGTTACAACATTTGATGAAATCTGAGTAATCAACGGCTTCAGATGGGTAATCAAGATGTCCTTAATTAACAAGTATATTATAAACAGTACTTAGTTATTAACGATGTATTGTCTTGAAGAAGCTTTATTGCTCTAATGGAGTCCTTATCTACGCCTCGGTAATCACAATTTACGTTTATATGACCTACGATTAGCACGTAAAGTGATGTTAGTACACGACCCAGGTACACGATGCCAGTTATAGTGACGTGTAATGAGTTAAAGATAACTGGATGACTTTAGAATGAGGAGTTTTTCTAAACGGAACATAAAGATCCTATAAAGATTCATTTAGAAAAGGGATCCTTTTGAAAGGTGTATTCATTTACTCATCATTATCAGCCTTACATAGTTCACTGCTGGGATGTGCCCCTTTAATGAGGGTTGACTGAAAAAAGAAATCCACCAGATGGCACCACATAAAAGGCAGGTCCAGGTACGCTTATCCATCTAGTTCGTTGTGACTAATTAACACCATGCCTATTTCTGATGGGACATAGAGGCGGTCACACATCACAGAAACCCGTCTGTTAAATTTTTAACCAATTTAATGGCCACTATGTACTATGAGCTATTTCGACAGAATCGGGTAACTTGTGTGGCCCTGTACGTAGGTACATGCTTGTTCCTAAAACGGCTATAAAATTCGATCACGATGACGACAAGAAAAAAAGAACAATCGTCATTATTGGCGGTGCGCGGGCGCGGTCCCACGCGAACACCGATCTACTCCCATATGGTAATAGGCCGCATTCCGACCCCGTCGCGTGACTGGGAGAGATTTCGCGGCGCCAATCTCGCCACAATTACTGATCCTTTGGCCGTCGTAATTGAGGGGCTGGAGAGGGTGCGTGGAGATGGTAAATTATGTGTCTATACTTATAATGACCCAATTTTTTGTTGTCAGTGTCAGACGAAGACTTGAACGGTATCATTGATATTGAGATTGTGGTAACTTACCTGGGTCGTATAATTAAAAAGTACAATTTATGCAGCACATTTGTTCCCCCTTTTCATAATTAGGGGTTCCTTCAAACGAAGCGTACAGAAGCATCTTTAAGGCCAATGCGGCCATGGGAACTGACTAAATACCTAGGTTTTTCATTTGAACATTATAACTCCCATACCTTACTAAATTTCTACTTCAAACCCTATCACGTCTTAAATACAGGCAGTCTAATTTGGGTGACTCTTGCTTATTACATGATATGTCTTGTGATCCTTAGCTTGTCCGTATGGTGTCCGGATTTAGAATAGGCCACCCATCCCATGACTGTTGTCGAACACTAAGGGAATACCAGAAAGTGGGCAGCAGCGTTTACCCAGGTACACGCCACAAATGAAACCTACTGCGATCACCAACCCGCCCACCAAGCGTGGTGACAAAGTCCAATCCCCCCTGATGGCGGTTGTGCAGGCTGATGGTAGTGATGATGGAAACTATAAATAGTTTTGTTATGTACATCCAATCTCGGCTTCCCTTCCAAACTTCCAAAAAAGTATTTTGACTTTGACTTTGATACAGGGCACGGGCACCGAGGAAAACCCAGTAACAAGTCTTTTTACTCAAACGGGTTGGATGGACGTCTGCAGGCAGATGATGGTGATGGTTACCTGGTGAGCTTGCGGTGGCCGCGGCGGCCGCCGCTGATGATGGAGAGCGTGCTCATCACCGCCGACATGGCGCCGCTGTTCCACCATGGGCCCTGCAACAAGTGGACCAAACATCAGAACAGTACACATAATATGTATATTTGTTAGTAAAGATACGAGTACACGGGATGAACTCATGTTGGTCACAGGAGATGCGGTTCGTGTGGCCGAATATTCAGAATTTATTTAGATCCATTGACGAACGAAGGTACCACAAATATATTCTGATGCTAGATGGCTCATTTGGTAGTGACCTCTGCCTTCTGAGCCAAGGGTTGTGGGTTCGATCCCCGCACAGTACAAACATTTGTGTGCATGAACATGTCTGTTTGTATTGGTCTGGGTGTTTTTATGTATAATATGTATTTATGTACAAAAAAAAACTATCTAAATTAGTTTATCAGTGGTCTAGTACCCATAGTACAAGCTTCGGCTTAGTTTGGGGCTAGATGTTGCTGTGTGGCCCAGCGTGGCATGTCTTGGATTATTTATTGACACGCTAAGAAAAAGCAGGTCTTTCCATAAATGTGACAGCAGATCAGATGAAACATACTCTGGAGGGGGGCTCCACACTCGCAGGCGAGGTCCGACCCATCAGTATACCCCACCTGCACATAATCTCCTTGAAGTGGCTAACCTGCTTACGGTACGGAGAACCTCACAAGATAGAGAGGACAGAGTACTAGTTTAAGGTGTTAGGCACAAACGGGACCTTCAGAGACACTTTCAAACGGCTTTGCGTACCTATACGTTTCACGTCCGATATCAAGTGTCGGTCTGTCTGTCGATATTTGATATACAAGTAGGTAATTCGTGTTTACTTCCTACATCACTACAGTCCAAGGAGATATCATTTCTGGACTTTCGTTGAGGGTATAGATATTAGATATATAGCTTGCACTAAATGATAATTATAAATTAAATTTCCAGACTCTTTCGAATAAAACGTTCATGGTTTTCCCTTGTACTATGAATGCCATAATAAAGATTTTGATAGTAAAGTCTCCTACAAATCGGAAAAATTAGTTTAGCTAAGTAAACTAAATCAATCGACCGGAATCATCAAATTATGGGAGATACCAATACTCATCGTCATTCTTTAAATTTTACGTCATGATATTTAGACCCGTATTGACAAACGTGACTATGCGTCGCGCGGACGCACAGGTACCCAAAAACCTATTCATAGACAACACTTCAGTGCTACTATTGTAAATATCTTACGTCGCATAGCGTTATTAGTTTTCATAGATAAGTATTGTTTGTGAATATGGATGTTATAGTTCATTCGCGTTAAGAAAATAGTGACTGACAGGTCACTGACAGGCCACTAGCCAAATTATAATTTCTAGCGTTTTGTAATTGGCTAGTGGCCTGTCAGTGACCTGTCAGTCACTATTTTCTTAACGCGAATGAACTATAGTAGTAATAATGTAATAGAAAACTTTAATTCTGGTTCAGTTGGTTGGTGTGCATTGCCAAACTCGTTGATATTCAACTGTCGCACGAAACATTTAAGCGCATTTTCTCTTCTTTCTCGGCCAATTAATGCGTGTGTTAAGTGATCCCGATTTAATTAAGAACCAGAGCCGAATTTCGAGCTCATTACGGCGAATTAAGATACCAAGCCGTCCGATTGGCTTGACACCAAGTTATTTAGCCTAATTGGCGCGTCCACTTTTTTATACTTGGCAAAAAAACATTTAATGAAATAATAATTGCTCTAATTGATTCACTTGTGTACACAAATATACGTGTACCTTTTATTTATATACAACCCACTTGGGAGGTCCAGGCAGGTCATTCGTTTGTTATATTGCATGTTACTAACAAAATGTCAAAAGGACTTGGACCAATAAAACAGTAAATACTCGTATACCTACCATTACTTCGAAAAACCCGTTTCTCATAGCTAGAAGTAGCAGCTTTAAAATCAATTCTTTGGCGTGTAGTTAACAAAGATTACCTACATAGCTGTCTATAGGTATGTGTATATGAAAGTCATCTTAAATATCGCTGTTTTAACAAAAACACCTATAAAAAGGAGATAAAATTTTAATTAACAGCAATGAAAAGCGTAACTTTAACAGTGAATACTTGTAATAAATCACCATTTACAGGCAACTAAATAACATATTAAAGGATTATCAAATCTCGCCGAGCAGAGCAGAGCAGGTATAAATGTCGTAGGCAATAAGCGTTATTGCTCACGGAAAGGCAATATAATTATATAATTTATTCAATCGCTGCTAATAACACGAACAACATTATTTTATTTTATCGATACGCAGCTGAGCTTGTTGACTTCACATTTTAATGTTGCGAAATTGAGATAGCAGACGAAAATTTTGCTATCGTGTCTAAAATCTCTCTTTTTTAACTAAATTGGATATTTTAAAGAGGTAGGGCATAGCGAATCTTCGCTCGAATTGAGCCGCCCGTCCGAGGAAGGACCTCCACCCGATAGAATTCTGGGTCGTTTTTCTGTTGGTGTATAGGGTCTGCGGAGCTCGTGGGGTGAAGGCTGCATCAGGCAGTCAGTCCTTTGAGTTTTACATATTTAGATATAAAGAACCGATTTTAATAGACACTTAATGATGAAAATGCACGTGACTCATCTTTGTCCTCATTATCACTTAGCATCAGAAGAAATCTAGAACAAACGCTCCGCTGCCTTTAAAGTTTAAAAAAAAATAGGTTTTCAGTCTCATGTTTAAGAGTTCAGTCAATCGATTTCCCTAAACAAGGAATATTATTTAAAGTAAGGCAGCATTGGCGATCTCGTGTTGTTTACACGGCGAGTGCGCGCACCAGTCGGACCGGTATGCGCGTCTGCGCGCGCGCCGAACTGGGCTGTGGTGCATAATCGCATCCCTCGTGTAACCACACCAGTGGGTGTCCTGGAAACGACTGTTCATATTCAGCTCTTAAAGTATCCGCATTCCAAAAACAATAGGAAATCTAATGTTTCACGGGATTCAGTCTTGAATGAACATTTTGGGAAATCAACCGTTGATGGGTTAGGCTATAGGACATGGGTGTTTAAGATAACAATAAAATATATAGCGTCTCTTAGTGTAACTAGTGTACTGTAGTTATTCTGATTTTCTTACCACAAGTGCCTAGAGCCATAAAATTGTGCGACGAGCACCAAGTCATTTGAATCTCTATTGACCTAAGATTCACCTTTGACCTTACAGGATATTCAAAGAAACCTGTCAAAATATCCCGATAACTGCCAAGCTGTAAGAACTTGTATCATTGATATGAATACTTACTAATAGATATCAAAGACTTCTAGTGGTTGAAGTATTAAAACGACGCATTAGTTTTAAGTTTTTACCCTTTATCCCGAATTTCAATATAAAACTTGGCTTCCATCGGCGGATTCCATCGTAATCCACATGTGAGGCCGTAAATCACACGCGGACTCCCAACTAAAGCGATATGACCTGTAAGCGTACAGCGACGGCGAGAGTCGATCATAATATGTTTGAGTTCGAAAACCTACTACAATACCTACGCTTAACTTTATCGTGCGTATATAAATGTACAACCCAATTAATCAATGAAACATTTATATTTACCTAACGTTCAACCTCCTGGTCGAATCTTGATTCTCTTTGTTTTGTTTGTTCCAAATGAATGATGATATCATTATTTATTTGGAACAAACAATCATTAGTATGAATATTACACCTTGTATTTTATTACGAATTTAATGAAATTTGCCTACTAAAATTCTAAAACTGCTGACACAGAACTTTGAATATCACGTAGGAATGGTTCACGCCAGGGCACACATTAATAAGAAGCATTTGTGTTTGTTCCGTGTCCTAGATTTTAAAATTATTATGTTTAATTTGATATGTTACGTTAGTCAATGTAGTTAGTAATATGTGTATTTGGAAATGATTTAGCAGATAGTAAAACTTACAGCACTCTACTTTTCACGTTGGAGGTTAAATGGGGCCGAGCTGAATACACCGTCACCAAGTACCGGCGCTTTTCAAGTCATTTACCGCGATTATGCGCGAGCGCGGCAATACGCGCATGCTCGTAAGTGACCTGGGTACTTTGCGCTGTTTTTGTGGCAATCATTCATCATTAGGTAAGTGTGAAGATAAAGCGCATAAGTGTAGCGCATAAGTCCCGGTACCGGAAAGTATGGGAGGTGTGGCATGTGACGTCGGAATTGACAAGCTGTAAGTATATCATCTGTCATCGTCATCAGGTTGTATGTCCACTGCTGGATGTGCGTACAGTATGTGACAACCTGTGGTGACAACTATCATTGGGGGAGCCAATGACAATTATTACCACGCTTGGCAAGTGGGTTGGTGACCGCAGTAGGTTTTATTTGTAAGTAGGTAAACCGTTTCTTGATATTCCCTAGTCGTCTTCTACACCCACGGGATGAGATAGGGTAGTCCTATTCTTAATCCAGAAACCACACGGACATTTTTTTAAATCACATCTACTTTAAAACCATTAGGGCATGTGAACAGTAGGCATCAAAAAGTCTTTAAATCCAAAACAAAACCGATGTCACAGCTAGCGAACATACACGCAATAAATGTCAAAATTTACGCAGCGTAATAAAAAAGTAACTTAGTACAAACAAATAACAAGAGCTTTTGCTCAAGTTTTGTAATAAACTGCGGACAATTTAATGAGTGTGGTTATTATCGTCGATAGCCTAGCGCAAATACTTCCATCTGGGCATTCGCGAGGCCGCTCTGTACTGTAATGAGTGCCTACTACACAGCGTATAATCTGACGCAGTGATATTCAAAGTTTATCGCAGCCTATCGCAGTCCTCTGGTAGACATAGGCCTCTCCAGTTGTTCGCCACTTTAGGTAAACACCTGGAGGGTTTACAATAATCGCCAAGTTGGGCAGGCGGGTTGGTGATCACAAGGCATAGACACCGGTGACGCTGCTGCCCGTCATCGGCTTGTGATATTTAGCTACGCTTTATATCGTGATGGTTAAATCGCCACCACACGTAGCTATGTACATTAACTACTGTCGTCATCATCAGCTTATCAGTCCACTGCTGGACATAGGCCTCTCCCAATGTTCGCCACTTTGATCGATCCTGGGCTTCTCGCATCCAGCACTTGCCAGCCGTCCTACGCAAATCGTCACACCACCTGGCCTGAGGACGCCCTACACTACGTTTGTCGAGACGCGGTCTCCACTCCAGAACTCGTTTACCCCAACTGTTCTGCGGCTGATGTGGCCAGCCCACTGCCACTTCAGCTTACTAATCCGGTGAACTATGACGGTAACTTTGATTCTCTGCCGGATCACCACATTTCGGATCTGATCCCGCAGAAAGACGCCGAGCATAGTCCTTTCTACAGCTCGCTAAGCGACCTTTAACATGTGGACTAGGACAGTAATCAAATGTCCAGTCACAGTATTAACGAATACCGTGACTGGACATTACTGTAATATTTGGAAACTCACCAATCAACTGACATCAACAGTTTGAAAACCGCTGGCCAGAGAGACAATTTAATTTTACCGCTCGAGCATCGGGCACGGGTCCGAACTAATAAGACTTTAACCATTGGATGCAAAATATTACCCAGTCTGCCTATACCTGACCGAGTGGCTTGGTGCTTAAACTATAGACCACTGTAATTGACATTACAAAAGATCATTGTTATATCACGTATGGTCTAGGATAGGGCTACACACGAAATGATCAGACGTTAAATATATGATCATCCTACAAACGTCCACTGCTGGACATAGGTCTTCCCCAATGACAATAGGCTATTATGGCTAAAAATTGTAATTAGTCCGTCTTTTAGCTTATTCAAAAATAAAAGACACGTATTTTCTTATTTGTAAATTAGACTGTTAATGTTTTAGTTTTAGAAAAGGCTTTAGCTGGTCTGGTTGCTTACAGTAACTTCGGGGCCCTCGGGGGCCCTCGGGGAACCTCGGGGTTGTAGCCCAAATAACCAGTCCTCATACAATTGTTCGGAAAAATGCACTCGTGAGCCAACCCTACGGTGTTTAAACTCTACAATTAAGGCTAATCAGTGGGTCCATGTGCGCACGCGACGCACCGGTACTAACGCTAAAATTGAACTGTTTGCATAATGATGACTTTATGTGCAGTTGCACCTTATTACTGGTATTACGTGCACTACTTACCTATAATGATTAACAAACGTCCATCCCCTTCTTTAAAGTTAGTCAAAACGTTGTATTGATTCTAATAACAGAAATGTTCATTACACGATTTTTTGACCCGGAATCGAGTAACAATAAAGAAGAAAGTATTACTCTTGAATCTATTTGTAGAAATAAATTATTTTATTTAAAAAAAAACAAATTCCACAAACTTTGATACTTTTTTAAATAAATAAAGCTTTCAGAATGACCTCACTTCACCTGATGGTAAGCGGTCGTGAGGTGCAAAAGTTAGGTCGACAGGCATAAAAGATCCAATGAAGTACCTGCAGCGCATGTTCCTCACATTGAATGCCCACTAAGATGCTGCTTCACGTCCCGCTTAAAAAAACACAGGATTGTAAGAGAAAGGAAAGACATGAATCGGAAGGTTTAGAAGGCAGCCCCGGTCCAACCCAAAAGAGCCACCGGTCCAGTTATTTAAATTAAAACTCCATCGCGATGAAAGCGACTAACACAATAAAGCGATCATTAGGCCTCCTACAGCTACATCCGATGGCAATAAAAGCCTCACGCGCCAAACACAAAGCGGTGCGCCCGCGCATCTCGCAAACCTGTTGCTAGACCAGTTCCCAATAAGTGCGGGAAGTGTCCATTGATACCGTGTATAGAACACGAAAGTTTGTTGTTTATCCATGTCACTTCCTCTATTAATCTAGTCTTAATTCACTGTATTAATTTAACGGAAGGAAGCGCAAATTTATTGTACTAGCGCAATACAAACTTACTTATTAACATTTATCTAAAGGAAGAGATCGCTTATGGCGATCAGACCGCTTACATTGTTTAACACTCACTCTGGAATACATATTATTGTCATGTAATTAGTTTTTATTCTGTGTATAATGAATAATATCAATAAATTTAATGTGTAAATATGTAATTGGCCATAAGGGGCTGCGCAGACGACAGAATTTTGTTCGATAGAGTCTGCGTCTGAGACATTTAAAAAGAGCATCTAGGTCCCTACAGCTCTGCCGACAGAATGATCGAAGATGTGCGTTGAGTCTGTGAAATATCCGCGACAGATTTTTGCGCGTCGTGTGCGTTACTGCATATAATTGCATTACAGAATAAAAAGTGCGTCACGGATAGTCTGTCGTCTGCGCTGCCCCTAAACGTTTTGGTTTCGTGCGACAATTTTCGATGCTGAAACAATTATGAATAACCCTGCATTGTTATAAAGTTTCCCGCACACACAAGTTTAAATAAAAAACTCGTGTTGCAAAAACTCAAATTTTAGCAACTACTTATAAGAAGCGTGCACGTGTGTCAGTCGCTTACTTGGAACTTTTTCTGACACGTGCTTAAACAGTTCGATGACCTCAGTTAAGTGCCCCAAGCGTTTCCCTCAAAACAACATTTGGTCCGTTTATCTGAGGGACGCACAACGAAAACGCAAGTCAACGCTGCGAGATTGATGCGTGCGCGCGGCTGGTAATTACCGCGGCGGCAGATGGCGAAAATAACCAAGGATGCCAGTAAACTAACTTTAATATATTTTATGGAGTAAAAACACCGTTTGGATAGTAGCTTTAGAAAAGAATGGGTAACCTAACACTAGCAATAAACATCAACCACTTGATCTTAATCTAAAATTATGCGTTTACCGATGGTCAAACGTTAAAGCTTAGACGGCTTATGACAAACAGAATCGCTCAATGTAACTTTAGGTTTTCTTTTCAAATCTGTTTAAAAAACTACTTACTCTGAATAAGAAAAGTTTGTTCCTTAATTTGATCCGATCGAGAATCTGCCGTGGACCTATCAGATCGTATTAAAAAGTTAATAACGTGGTTTGCTAAGTGGGCCCCGGTTCAATGCTGAGCGAGGCCTTTTTATATTGGACGTCACATCGCCACGTCCGATCTTGCTGTTCCATATCATTGTTTAGTTTTCCTCATTTCTGTGTTCGAGTTGAAATGTACTTGTCTAGTTATTATTGTATATTAATGTGTCCAAATGCAATAATATTTTTTTCTAATTCTTAACCCAGACAACAAAATTTCTCATCCATTCCTAAGTCAAGACTTTATTAAGTAGAAGCCTCAGCGTTGTCACCCCTATCGTTGCCGAATGTTGGGGAAACGCATATGTCGTTAGATAACAACTAATGGTCCGTAATCGTCATACGTTCGAGTCGATAACGCCACAATGAAGAACGTCGCGCAAACGTTGCGGGTCCGCCTTGAGAATGCGACATTTTTTATTACTAACGGTGACATACGACTCAGCAGCCCATCCGATATTACACGGCAATCGCTTGTAGACTCAGCAATTCCGCTGTCGATCAGTTCATTGCGCGATCAAAAACGAATCATTTCATTCTAACCTAGGTATTTATTTACATTATATAAGTAGTTTCTTACTGTGTTGGCGGCCAAAATATAAATAAATTCTTATTGTTGGTTTCTTATTTTTAAATAAAAATTAAAGCACGTGTTCCCTATTCAAAACACTGCGGAAACTGTTCGATGTGTAATCTATGCTTTATCGTTATCAAACTGTTAGGTTAGAAAACAACAAAGCATACTATAAAATTCATCTATGTTCTGAATAGGGGGCCTGATGCCAAGAGTTGTACCTCCAAGACGGGATATCTCTGCATTTTGTACTTCAGCGGGTAGCAATTTGCGGGCGCCGAGCCCCGGGACAATGCGGAAAATTGCAGGGGTTTAATACCGCAATGACATGTACGGAGGCAACTAAAGTTGCTCCGCCGTTTTGGTCTTTAGTCCATACAAATAAAGCTTGGAAGCAGTAAACCTTTGGGTAACTGTACCTGTGGGGGCGGGATAGAACTTGTTTGATTGGCACTCGGGGTTCAGGAGCCCTGTTATGCTGTGCAGGAGGCTCACTTCTTGGCGATCACAGGATTACATAAAGAATAGATAGATAGATACTATTTATTGCACCAAAATAAAACATGTACAGGAAAAAGATGTTATACAGATATAGTAAGTAGTACAAAATCCAGACAACCTTCAGGTAGAGGATATATAAGAATTTACGTATTAAGTCACTAATCAGTGTGCCTAGCACGAACACTTTCGAAAAAGTATGCGTAACGTAACCGTAAACAGGGCGATAATTTTCACTACATTAATGTACGTAAACGTAGGACCTCTTACGCACTATAGGGGCGCTGTACCAAGTTTCATACAAATGTTTGCGGTAACGTTACGCATACTTTTTCGAAAATGTTCGTGCTAGGCAGACAGATATGGCTTTTAGACGAGGACATTAGCCATGTATCCTGTTAAAGAAGCGATAGCCCTACACGTTGGGGTGCTATGACCGCGAGGCCCAATATTTGTGAAGATTGTGTGTGGCCAAACGTCTTCTTATAAATTAATTAAAATATACATCGGAGCTTTCTCTCATTTCGCTGTACGCCCACTCTGGAGTTCGCGCAAGGGCCCACGGCTTCGTTTATATGCAAATGGCGCGCACGACTCCCGCGCAGCAATCGTCATTTCGCGCCTTATCTCTACGACGCTCATTGGTTCTGTAGAAAAACACGTATCTAACTTATTGTCCTAGGTGAGCGACGGGACGCGACATATAGCGATGTCGCGACGACGAAGTGCGACCCACGGACTAACGCGACAACATAGACCTCTATTTAATTTCAAGGGCTGTAACATTTAGGTAACATTTCTCAGCGGTCAAAGAATTAAAGGAAAAAATGTTGATAAGTTGATTGTAATCCATCAGTTATTTACGCAACAAATTATCCAAAATCCGTCGAACAATAATTTTTCATAACGACCTCACGTTTTGAGTCTCTTTAGTTAAGTAATCGCCATGAAATAGTTTATATTCCGCAATTGAGAATTTCATACGTCGATCCGATCGCACCAACCGATCCACATCAACGATTAGTCACAACATTATAGTGTGAAATTTGCTCCAACACGTATTTGCAGAGGCTGTCAATATTGGGAGCGTAAAGTTGTGAAATGATGTTGCTACATTTTCTCTGATTGGGCAAGCTGAGGTGAATCCATAAATTGAGGTGAACCGCGCTTTCCGTTAAGATAATACGCCTGGGAGCGGACGCGTCCCATGCGATGACGTCACGAGCGCAGACGCGGGCGCAACGTTTCGTCATGCGCGTAAATCTTTGAGAAAGTGGGTTCAGCGTTGGATTCGAATATCATCAAATACGAGTTTCGTCTTTTACTTTTAATAAAAATGTCAAATCTTCTATAACTTTAAAGCTATCAATTATTTCTGAATACTCCCTACGAATCTCGGCGATCTTTATCCAACCATAATAACAGCCTTAATTTTTTATTTACCATCCATATTTCGTGGTTATCACTTAGAACTGGGACTGGAGAATTGTACTGTTCAGTTTGCAATCTAAATAAGGGGAATCATACCAAAGCAAACTTATTAACGGACAATTTGCAATTAATAAACCTGCTATACAATACATACAACATGTAACAACAACAAAAAAGAAGCAGTAGCAACAATCCCAAATAATTTATTTTCGTATTTTTCATTAGCGTCATAGAATTTTTGTTCGGTCATCGTAATAAAAGCAACAAAATATACTACCCTATAATTAGTTGCCTGTAGTATAATGTCTATGCACAATCAAACTCATGTTTTCCTCAATTACAAATTGACATCTTTTTCAGTATGCAAATTAAAACAAAACCTGTTTTCGAAGATTCAATAAAAAGTGGTATGTAATTATCATTATTTATATCTTCGCTTAAATATACATACCTACCGTAACAACTTATTAAAGCTACACAGTTTACAAATAGATAGAACCGGTGTCAGTGTAAAAAAAACAGACATTCAAATTTTTGGCAGTCAATCAAAACAATAATTGTTTTTACCAAAATTTGATCGCGTAAAGCTCTTGTTTGTCCTGAAGAGACGCCGAGACAGTTTTTAATGTATTTCAAGCAAATACACAGCAATATATACCGTAAAACGGACATAAAACTTAAAGAGACCATAAAAAGGCCCAACTTGATAAAGTTACGAAAGTCTAAAGCCGAATTAACGGAATTTTAAGTGAGGCGAGGTAAGGGGAGCTTGGCAAACCGGTCGGGACGCCCAAAGGTACTTTTTACTCTTCTCACTATAATAACAATCAACAATCGGCCGTTGCCGGCTCGAATTACCAACACTCCAATTTAATTAGTAAGTTTCAAAGTCTTTTTTGTTATCAGGGCAGCTCGTATTAAACGCGATTAGCATACGGTCACTGAACCATGTGTACCCTTGAACTATGAAGGTAGGTGCAGGGCGATTGAGGAATATTTGTGTTGGCAAGTAGATCTTTAGTATGTTTTGTATTGTTTTAATCTTTCACGGTCAGAATCGTAACTTCTGTGATCATAACGCCTGCAACAGTGTCCAAATATAGAGCCTAGATATCAGATAAACTACATTGTATTATTAATTAGTTTTAATTATTTAAAAGCACTGTCACTGAGCAGCTTGATTAGCAATGAAGACTCCTACTACGAAGACAACAAACAACAACAACAAAGGCTATAGGTACACATAAAAGTTTAGCGATCCCATCCCATTCTAGTCAAAAAGAAACCCACTTATTTAAATTAGCTCTGGTCTGAGTTTTTGAGAGACATATTCAGTCATATTATTATCATCATCTGTTTATCATATAAGTTCTAGTTTGAGGGACCCATCATATCGGACCCTATTTAAATAATGAGTATTTCTTTCTCTGAACAGCTTTTGATAGCGTGTCTCTAACATCAGAGACGCCAATCTTAGAGGCTGATCAAAGTAATTTGAATAACTAGTACCTACATCCAAGTTGAATTTTGAGACTATTAATAATACAAGGCCGTAAGTAAAGTAGAGAAGAAAAGATAAGATTCACTTATTAAATCGTGATTATTTTTTTCGATCAAGATAAAATTAACATCTCCAGATGTCATCATGTCTATCAAGTCATCCATCCGAGACAACGGGTTGGCTCCAACGTCGTATAATAATTAGCATTGGCGCATACTTATATCGTTAATCTGTCGGCAAATTTTAAAAACACTTACATTGGCGAAGTCGGAGAGTAACCGACGGTACTTTATCGGCGAAACGATTCACAGCAATTAATTGCTCGAGAAACCATTGAATAATTTATGAGGACGTTTGAGCTATAACCAACAGCCGATTCATTGCGGTTGCTTAATACGTTGATTGGAGACGGCAATGGACGATTATTGTTATTTGGAAAACGCATAATTATAGGCGATATTCGCTGAAAAATTTCATGCAGAATTAGACTTTCAATAGGTAAAAATTGCCCATAGGATTCACTTCACTTCTGGATGCCGGCCCCTATTTTAAGATCAGTCAGAGGTATTAAGAAAATATGAGTTAATGGTCCAACTCCAACATTAGTACTCGTATAAAAGCTAATAAACATCATGATTTAAAAAATAAACACTCTCACAATCCGACGGGGTGACACGTGATAAATCACACGTAGGACCTACGACTTAACGTGCTTTCCGGTGCTCACAGAAAAACTGTCCAACGGTCTTAATATAAATTTGCAAGTGAGATAAAACTTGCTAGTTTAGCAGGGGGCAGAAAACTAAAAGGCAGAAAAATTAATTTTATCAGCTCTTACATAATATTTGAAGAGTTCTCAGTTAAATATGGTCTAATGCATCACATTGCAATTGATTGAGGGCTCACTACCGCGACTTACGCGTGTAGCTCAGCGCTGGATTACAATAAGTAATTACTGTGCGCTAATTATTTAACTTTGGGTATTATTCATTGGGTAAATAGCAACGTTTAGCGAGCTGCTATTAAGGCCCGCCAGACATGGACACCTCGAGAAATTCGTCAGTGATACATGGACATCAAATGCAGGCATAGTCAACAGCTTAAAGTTACCATCGATAACTGCTGCCAACTGTTCGAGCGATAATGTGTATGTGCTTAAAAAATACTGTAGTCCATTATGCTGTCTTAGCTTGAAGCTGTCTATACTAGCTGCTTCAGGCTGTTCGTGCATGGAGAGCCTAAGGCTCGCGGTGTAATCGTGCAATCATATATTTTGATTAGACTAAATCGAACTTTCGAACACTATCAATAATAGTTTCCGTTAGGAAGCGCATCGCTCAAGGAATGTGTTTAAGTGTTCATGAAAATTCAATACGAAAATTATTTCTACGAAACCGCGTCAGGAAGTATACATACCCCTATTAAATTGTTGAATTTCTACGGATTGTCGTGTATGTAAGACTTGTTTTACGAGGTGGATAGCCCTAGGCGATGACGATACGCCCGTAATAGATAGTTCTCTTGTTTCATTAGTTTGGAGAGGGGAAGGACGAGTATGTGTCCAAATACATACTGCCTGCTCATCTGACCTTTTTTGGCAGCCTTCATTATCATCATCATCAGCCCGCATCAGCTGGACATAGGCCTCTCCCAATGTTCGCCACTTTGATCGATCCTGGGTTTCTCGCATCCAGCACTTGCCGCTTGGCAGACAATTTTCTATGCCAGAATCAGATAACTGGAGCCACTTCTAGTTTTCTTGCTATCCCGAACTATAGTTTTAAATATGTCATTGTTGAAGTAATTCCCAGGCAGAGTCCCGGCCGGCTAGCAGGAACGTCCCACCTGGTCGCTGCCCCCGGGGCGTGGGACTACGGCCATCTTAATTTATGTACCGCCGGTACAGCGCCGTTATTAGGGATTATTCACACTGCATCACAGCTCAAATTCAATGGGGAACTTTACGGTCCCTTTTGTGTGGCCACTTTGATGGTCAAGGGATTAGTCTTGACAGGAGTCGATTTTACTGTTCTTTTGTTGAGAATGGGCTGTAATCTACTTAATTTATGTGTTGTATCTTTTTAGTGTACGAGTAAGTGTAGTTGGAATGGAAATTAGTGGTTAAAGATGGCAGAAGTTAGAGGAGATCATTTATTGCATCTATAATGTAGGTACATAAATTATTAAGTACAAGTTGTTATAGGTAAGTTAGACCATTATAGATATTTAGGGGTATGTCATAAAGGGATGCCGTTTTTTATGTTTGGATGGAAGCCAAATATAGAGAGAGAGAGCAAGAAAGAGAGCTTAAATTAATAGAGAGGTAAATGACAACGAAAAATGCATTCACAGCATGCATTTTAGTTTTAGTGGTGTAACACTATGTAAAACGGTAACATTTCAAAAGTTTCAATCAAAATGTGTAAGGGATGTAAAACTTTCATCATCAGCCTACCGCAGTTCACTGCTAGATATACCTAGGTCTCTCCAGTTGTTCGCCATTTTAGGCAAACATCTGGAGGACTTACCTACCCATAATCGTCACACTGGACAGGTGAGTTGATAATCGCAGAGCGTAGCTTTTAGCTCCGGTGACGCTGTTGCCCGTCATCGGCCTGTGGTATTTAGCTGTGCCTTCAGCCGTGATGGTTATTCCGCCACCAGTCGGTTGCCAGAGTCTCGTTTATGTTCGGCAGGATGCACCACGGGCAGGTGAGGGTGACTCGGAGCGAAAAGATGATATATCGCTCCCTTGCATCTCTTAGAATCTCTTAACCCATCTCACCCCGTGAATTTCGTAGAAGACGTCTAAGGGAATATCACCTTTGCGTCCCTTTGAAATTCTGTATCGCTATTATTGTGCTTTTCCTGTAATTTTTGTGTTTTTTGCCTTATAATAGTCTTACGTTGCTCCACTAAAAGTGTTTACTACGATGTGGATGCTCCTTAAACAACAATTGCGCGTCGATGTTTTGTACTATCACAATTGTCTGGGCGCATGCACTCGGCTCCGGGTCGCGTCACGGGCTGCGGCGGGCGTGGGAGCGGTCACGCCGCGCGCGCGCACCTGCGCCTGCGCAGTCACGGCTCGCCGGCCGCACTTGACCGCGGGACAGCGTGCAGGCTCTGTCGTGGAAGTAAGACTGAACGTATGCCAACACGCAGGCGGTGTAGGTTAATGCAAGGCAGGGCAGAGCAGACTTTGTAAATCACGGAGCATCCGACACTACGTTTGCCAGCTCCAATGAATTTGCCAGGTTTTAAGGCAAACTCGCCGGCCGCACTTGACCGCGGAACAGCGTGCAGTCGGGCCTTTCGTGGAAGTAAGGCTGAGCGTATGCTAACACGCATGTGAGCAGGTTAATGCAAGGCAGGGCAGAGCAGACTTTGTAAAGCACGGAACATCCGAGATCTGCATTTGCTAGCTACAATGAATTTGCCTGGTTTTAAGGCTAAGGTTATCATCTGATAATGGCTTATTGGCTGAACAATCGGGCCAACATAGAAGAATTTCTTGATCCCTCTCTTTTGTTTGTTGCTTATTTATTTACTTAGATAAAGATTTATACTCAATCTCTATAGTGGTACTAAGAATTACCAAGACAATAATATTCATACTAATTTATTTATTTCAAGTAACAGTAACTTATTAGTAATGAAAAATATTTCGTCAAAATGAGCCAATGTTTTATGTTTCTTGTAATGTTATTGATAAAACAACATTGAATATGTTACCAGTATGTCTACCTGGATCATTCAACGTGGGTTAATAACATTTATTTGTCAAATATATGAATGGTTTTAATATCTAATTTATATCTACATTAGGTATCAAATACATCGACAATACGGATGATGACAAGGTATGAAAATGAAGAAAATAATTAGTCCGTCTCTTAGATAATAAAAAAATATAAGACCCGTATTTTTTGTTTTGTCGAAATAACAAGAAAATACTTAGATATAGCGCATTAAAGTTACAGAGTGGGGGCTAACTACGTCACGTTAGAGTATATTTTGTACTCTAACGTGACGTCATGTGACATTTAAAATCAATGTATCTTCGTAAGTTTTTGAACAAGAGGCAAAATAAAAAATCCGTATCCAATATTTTTCATTAATCTATCTGATGGACATTAAATTATTTTTTTGTCATCATCCCAATTCTTGTTTTGATAGCAATCGTACCCAATTCAGCCTACAATAGTGTCGAGCCCCACAAAGATAAATTATCAATATTAATTGTGGTCTCTGAAAGTAATAAATAAAAGATTAGCATAAATAACGTTATCAGCGCAATTCGCGGGCGATATTTCAGCATTCGGTGCGCTACCTTGGAAGGTATTAATATGGCTAATGGGCAATATATCACGTTGTAATTCTTAGCAGACCAACCGCTTTTCTTACATTGTTGTTAATGATAAGACGAAGCCAGCAATATTATTGACTAGCTGTGCCAGCGGCGTCGCTCGCGTGGATATCGGGTTTCAAAAATAACGGACTTCCATATAATACCCATCTATACCTTGTGCCTAAGTTTTAAGTTAGACCTCTAGCAATACATTGGTGAAAACCGCATTCAATTCTATGCAGTAGTTTTCGCGTAATGCGCGTTCAAACATACAGGTTTAAATTTCTTGCGTTTTCCCAACACTTCCCGTCACTGCTCCGCTCCTATTGATTGTAGCGTGATGAAAAGTATCCTATAACCTGCCCAGGAGTATGAAGAATAATTGTACCAAGTTTCGTCAAAATCTGTTCAGTAGTTTTTTTTTCTATAAAGAACATACAGACAGACAGACAGACAGACAGACAGACAGACAGACAGACAGACAGACAGACAGACAAAAATTTTACTGATTGCATTTTTGGTATCAGTATCGATCACTTATCACCCCCTGATAGTTATTTTGAAAAAATATTTTATGTACAGAATTGACCTCTCTACAGATTTATTATAAGTATAGATTAACTGGCCCAATGCCTTATGTAGTGACTCAACAGGGATTCATCTAAATTCTACCTCAGACAAACACATATTAACATTTTGTGTTTGTTTTAAGCTAGTGGCATCTCATCAATATATCTAATCACTGATCTGATTTTTATTTATCAAGCAAAATAACAGTTATTTATACTATTAAAGTCTAGTGACTAAACGATACGACCCAATTATTATCATTCCTGTTTTGACTATTCATACTACCAGCAACCCACACTCGCTTCGCCTCTTTATATTTTGGGTTACATTTATTGGCGTTTTAGTAAGTAATTAATGATCCTTAATCTTTTTAGCAATAAATACCTCTATAGCCTATGTTACTCAGAGTGAATGTAATTATGGGTGAAAGAATTTTTGAAATCGGCACAGTCGTTTTGGAGTTTATTTATTATACTTAAACATCACATAAACATACACACACACAAATGTGACGTGATGTTTGACGTGCAAAAGTATTACTAGTGAATCTATTTGCAGAAATAAACTATTTTTATTATTTTAATGCAAATTGTCAATAAATCTATATTTTCATTATTTATTCTTACCATGATTAAATAAAAAGACAAACAAAAAATCAACAGGCATGATTATTATAAACGATAATCTGCTACCGCACATTCCACTTTAATAATAGCAGCCATCGGTAAACTAACCAGGCTCTATATCCCGCGAATAATCTGTTCTGATGGAACATGTGATTATTATAGTTTATGACTAATGTTTACCATAAAAAGTGACTTTTAGAATTTAATTTTAGAAACCGGCTTACCGTTTAACAAGATAAAGTTACAAATAAATATAAACAAATTAAGCATAGCATCAAGCAAGTTCATAGCGTTGTTATTCTAAATAAGTCTTATAGTTTTATCACCTTTGTAAAATTATTAATTATGTAGTTTAGAGATTGACTCTACAAAAATTCCATTCCGATCTATTTGAACACTTCGAAAAATGTAGATACATGCTAAAAGTATGCAATTACTGTTACATAACGTACTTACAAGAAATCTTGAGCTGCGTTATCAACAGCCAACGGCAACGTGACATTAAAAAACATGATCTTTTTAATTCATTATTCAGCGACGATTGAAAGCCGTAAGAAAAATAGTGAAGTGGACAAATAACGAGCAGCGTTGGCGAGATGAGATCGCAGCGGGCGGCGTAGGGATGCCGGTGTGATCGATTAAACCAATAATCGATTCTTCAGGAAAATCGATTTTACTAACTGATTGTATATGCAATCGATTCAGCGACTAAATTGATTAATGGACAAAATCTGTTAGATATAAAGTCGATGTTAGATGCTAGTATTTTATATAAAAGAACGAGGATCATAACTGACCAATATCAACCTTAGTATTTAGGGAAGTTGACGTGTTGAGTTGCAATAAAATGCCCAAAAACTTCTTTTTATTGTCAAAGGCAGCACTTTAATTTCGCATAGGCATTCTGGTATGATTATCTGTGGATTCCTTTGCCTGTCCGAAAAAACGTAAGATGTCAACGGAGTGCCTTATGTCAAGTGTCAAAAAAAAAATGGCCGACTATGTAGTAAAAAAAAATGGCCGACTATTATGTAACCTGCATTATTATTTGCTCTCCCAGTTAATATATATCACATTATCTATCAATTAACCGTTTAGCTGAGCAGAAACCAATGTCAAGGTCATGTGCTTCATTGTTGGAAACATAAAAGATACTAAATAGTTTAAATAGTAGGTATGTACTCGTATTCCTGCATGTGTGTTTTGTATTAAATATTAATAAATATTATTACAAAACAATACACTCGTCTCCTTAATCATGTAGAGTTTGCATACAGATTATAATTCCGTGCTCATACCAGACTTGTAAAAGTCTCTTACTCTGTATCTCAATATAGAGCAAGAAACTTTTGTAAATCGGTTAAATAGACATCCGTTCAATCATCCCGTTATTTGGATTTAATTGTCAATTGGATCTGAAAATTGTTCTTACTGCGCGCGCATGCCTCGCCTTGATGTAGTTCTTTAGCAGTAAGTATAGTGATGTTGCGGATCTCTCGCCGATATTAAACATTTTATTACGAATGCGCAAGGAATACCTGCGTGGAATTTAAATGGTGTAGGTACTTTACTTAAACAAGTAAGAAATTAGACTCGCAAGGAAATTAGAAACAAACTAACCCGTTTGCTTGTCCTCTAGTGTTCCTGACATGGCATCAAGCCTGGTCCGCCAACTTAGGACGTGGTCTCACTAATATTTTGTACAATAAGTAAGTATTTTGTCTTTATCGTACAAAATATTAGTGAGAAAATATTACCGCCTAAATGGTACCACAAGATATCTGTAATACCTTTTCCTGTGAACGTTTATATTTTGTGCAATATAGGACTGGCTCGGTGGCTCAATTGGTAGTGACCCCTGCCTTCTGGACCAAGGGTCGTGGGTTCGATTCCCACCCGGGACAAACATTCGTGTGATGAACACTTGTGTTTGTTCCGTGTCTGGGTGTTTATATTTGTATTTAAGTATTTATTTGTGGTACCTCCGTTGTTCTGATACCCATAACACAAGTGCTTAAGCTACTTACTTTGGGATTGGAGCAATGTATGTGATGTGGTCTGATATTTATTTATTTATTATCTATGGATCTATCTAAAAGAGATTCTAAAAGATCCGTTAATATACTGAAAGCGTTTCCCAAAACGCTCTGAATAGACAATCTAAACCGTTCGTTTCCCGTAATATGACGCAAAGGCCATGTCAGGCCAAGTTAGGAAATGAACGTCCTAACTTGGCCTGACATGGCCTTCGCGTCAGAACAGGATCTTTCTAATCTTATGGTTTTCTTGGCTTCGCTAAGGTGTTCTAATAAAAAATAAAAATACACTACAAAATTCACCATGGTCACGCAATTGATCCCGCATCATCCTATTACGTATCATACCATAGAGAATAGAATGCACATTACATACTAACTAAGGTCTGATTACTAGTTCTGCCCATTTGTGGCCACCATTCGGATGTTTGTCAATTAAGATCTATAAATCGAATTTCCCTGTAACAGCGACGTTGGTTATCGTAGTATTGGAGTGGGGATGCGTTGGCGCAAAAAGCCGCGCAGTTTATCGGCGCATGATCACACGCGCCGGCTAATGAGCGCGCCTGGTGTATGCGTGTGCGCAGGCTTTGGTTACAGGACGAGAAATGTACGACGATCGATGTAGTATGCACTTAACTTGCCTTAAATCTATGTCATACATGTATTTAACAGTATAAATATGATCAACATCACATTCGGGTGATGATTCTGTTCCCGATGTAAGCTAATCTCATTCAATGATTGAGTGTTATTTTATGACATAGGTATTTTTGTTAAGCACTAAATTAAGCACTAAGCATTGTTTTCATTGCTTTTTCCGGTAACTCGTTAAGAAAAACTACGAATGTTAGTGTAGTCTTTATACTGTATTAGTTGCTGTAATTGTAAAAGTACTGATGACGTAATAACTTTCCTTTTTCCTTCCTTTGTTTTGTAACTACCTGTTTGTACTGAAATAATGTTTGTTTTCGATAAGCAATGACAAATTTCCAATTTACTGTTTCAATCCGGTAAAATGCTTAGAAAAAGTGTAAAAATATACAAGTTCACCTTTGCATTCACTATTCAATATTAATGTTTTGTTTTTAAGTATAAAAGTAAGTTATAAGTAAGTTGTAACACTCAAATGGTTTAAAGTTAAGAATTAAGATGCGAATGCTAATTCCTAGCGACTCTAGATCAGTTGAAATTATAACCTTGTTCACAACTTAATTGGACACGTATGGTCGACCAAGTTTGTGGTCATATACCCATCCGATTTATGCGACACCCGCGCGTTGATGGCTCTCGCTACGAGATAAGACTAATGGCAGACTTTTGATGTGTCATAAAAGTAAATAATCGGCTGGTGGAATCGGTATGCTGATGAGACGAGCTTTTATATGTTTTTAATTCGCTTAAATTTTCAATATTAGCAATATGTTGACAGGTTTTATTTTATGTAGGTATATTAGATAGAGTATTTTGGTTAGTCAATGACTTTGGTGACGCATTTTGTAAGAAGCGGTCACACTCGACGCCCGGTTTGATAGTTTATTACATGGAAGATACAAATTTATTTTCTGTGTAAGTGGCAAGTTTTGTGGCATTTACACTTCAGTATCGAAACTACGATTCTCATTATAAGATCGGGTAAGATCGGGTAATGATCTTAATGATCTCACCTTAATGCGTGTGATCTCGGGTTTACTATTTAATTGTAGCTTTTGCAACGGCGGGTAAATAGCTCCAGGCTACTTGTTGAGCTTGCATGAGCGTAGATCTATGTTTTTATAGATGAGAGATATAGAGTCGATCGTGAAATTTATGCTATAGAAAATATCTATTACTAGCTGTGCCCGCGACTTCGTCCGCGTGGAATAGAGTTTCATCCCCTATTTTATCCCCTTGGGAGTATAATTGATCAAAATCGTTTCTTAGCGGATGCCTACGTCATAACATCTACCTGCATGCCAAATTTCAGCCCGATCCGCCCAGTGGTTTAGGCTGTGCGTTGATAGATCACCATGTCAGTCAGTCAGTCAATCAGTCAGTCACCTTTGAATTATATATATTTAGAAGATAGATCAAATGTCAAATGCTTATCATTATATTATTTTAATAAGAAATACTATATTTAATAATAAATAAATATCTCAGGTTAAGAGCAGACTTAAAATTAATTATTAAACATTGGAATTAATCATGCATTCATCATGTTATTTTAAAGCCCATACATAACTATCGGACGTAGAGTAAATATATAAATAAACATATAGATAAACGTTTAAACATCTTTCAGACTTTCAAGAAAATAATGTAAAATCATTGTAAAAAATATCATACCTACAGCAGAATTATGAGTAACGGAACACAGACCGAATTCTAAAGTACGAAAAAAATATCAATGCACCAAATATGTGTGTTGTGGACTGTATACAATTTAAACATCGATAAAGTTTTCAACAGATTTATTCACATACACAATTTCACAATTTACAAAGTCACTATGTTAACAAAGTCACTACTTGCAAGCACACAAACGAATTTACTATGAACAGAGTTTTATTACCGAATACTACTACAACTATACTGAACTACACTAAACAAATTACTCCGGTTACTTAATACAATTTAAACACAATCTTGCTGACTTCTTCAAGAGCACACTGGAGATCTGGAGCTGACTGGAGAGAACTGGAACTGAAGACGAACTGGAACGAACTGTGTTTTGTATGGCGATTTGGCCGTCTTATATTCTCCATTCTCGTGTGCAACTAGCGACCCTTGAATCGATCGCTTTCGCGCGCCGCAACCTGCTCGAAAGGTGCCGGCCGCTCCTAACTGAGCCGTGATTGGCTGCCTACATTGAATACAATTGGCCAATAATACGTGTTTCTTATTGGCTGACGATGTGACTAAGAAACTTATTTCTAACTTAATCTACGATTCTATACAATAACAATATTGGAGTGATCGTCGTCCGCAACATCCTCCCCCCGGCGTAGCACGGCGAGCCTCTTCAGGGAAGGACGACGAGCTTTCTGACAGGCCGCTTGAAGACGCCCGTCCTCGTTCGGATGTCGACGACTCGGATGCCGCCGTCTGGTCCCTCGTAGACACGCTGCACCACTCCCATCGGCCACACGTTCCGCGGCAGCACGTTGTCCACGACGACGACGACGTCCCCAATTTGGATGGGACGCTGCTGACTTCTTGACTCGCCGCGAGGTACCAGTGTAGGTAAGTACTCTCGCAGCCAGCGCCTCCAGAAGTGGTCTGCCAAAGCTTGTGCTGACCGCCAGGTTCTGCGATCAGCCTCTTCACATGGTCCGGTTGTGGGCAGACCATTCGATGACCCCAACAGGAAGTGGTTGGGGGTGAGTGCCTCCGGATCTTCAGGGCTCACGCTGACATGCGTGAGTGGTCGTGCGTTGACGGAATGCTCAGCCTCCAGCAGGAGGGTGAGCAGCACCTCTTCATTCGGTGCCTTCTCTCGTAACGTTGCGGCCAGCGCGGTCTTGATGGACCGCACCAGTCTCTCCCAGGCGCCCCCTTGGTTCGGAGCTCCCGGTGGGATGAAGCGCCACTCCATACGATGCTTCAATCCTTCTTCTTGCAGCGCAGGTGCCCACTCGGCGTAGGCAGTCTTCAGTTCTTGATCGGCTCCCCTGAAGTTGGTGGCGTTGTCGGAGTACATCAGGGTCGGCCATCCACGTCTCGCTGCCATCCTCCGCAAAGCCATGATCGCAGAGTCGGTGGACAGCGATGCAGCCAGCTCAATGTGGACGGCTCTCGTGGTGAGGCACGTAAACAGTGCGCCCCACCTCTTCTCACGGCGACGCCCCACCTTCACGATCATGGGGCCGAAGTAGTCCACGCCACAGTTCGAAAACGGGCGGTGGAACGGATCCAGGCGGGCCCGCGGTAGATCGCCCGCAGCTGGTGGTTGCGGCCTTGCCCGTCGCACTCGGCAAAGCGCGCAGTCTCTCTCCGCCGCGCGTACAGTGGGTCGCAGGTGAATGACCCAGTAGCGCTGGCGAAGATCATTGGTCACACGTTCTCTATTTGCATGACCCGCAGCGCAGTGTTGTTGTAGTACCAGGAGCTTCGTTATGCGATGTCTGCCATCCAAGATGACAGGCCTCTTGAGGTCGTCCGCTGCGGCCGCCGCTCCAATGCGGCCTCGCACCCGCAGCACGCCATTCTCCAACACCGGGTCCAGGCGAAACAGTCGACTGGACCTTGGTAATGGACGACCAGACTTCATTCTTCGTAATTCGTCGCCGAAGCTCTCCTCTTGCGCTCTCTTCATGAGCTCCTCTTCCGCTCGCAATACGTGCCGCAGCTCCATACATTTTGCTGTTCGCCGGCACATATCGACGAACGCTAACACCCGTGCCGTCGCTCGCACAAGCGTCTCGTACTTGGAGAAGCGCTCTGGATCGGGTATCTAGCTCTCCTCCTTCTGGGTCTCCACGACGTGTAGAACCTCTTCATTTGTGATGACGTCTTCCTTCTTCATCGTGGGCCAGCGCTCCTCGGGTTCGCGTAGGAAGCTCGGCCCCTGGAACCAGCGATCTTCAATTTTCACAGGCGTATGGGCGAACCTCGTCGCATCGTCGGCTACGTTTAGTTCTGTCGGCAGCCACCTCCACTCGTCCCGCTGGGTTAGCTCGGCGATCTCTCCGAGCCGATGCGCCACGAAGGGTGTGTATTTCTTGGCGTCGTGGTGAATCCATTGGACGACCGTAGTGGAGTCCGTCCAATAGACTGTTTTGGTAGCCTCCAGCCGATGTTCTCTCTTGATCGCGTCCGCCAACCTTGCCCCGATGACGGCAGCTTGTAGTTCCAGACGAGGGATGGTCTGCACACGTCGCGGCGCCACCTTCGACTTCGCAGCAGCCAGCACGACGTCGATGTCTTCATCTTCCTTGGTGAATCGCCAGTACGCCACCGCTGCGTACGCCTGTTCGCTGGCGTCGCACATGACGTGAAGCTCGATGTCTTCGATGTTCTGCGCCGCATAGCACCTCGGCAGACGCAGGCAGGCAACCCCGGAGAGATGCGCCAGCCATGACGCAAACAGCTCCCAATCTTCGGCCGGGATTGGCTCGTCCCACGCCATCTTCAGCCGCCAGAGGTTCTGCAGAACAATCTTTGCCCTTATTGTGTAATGGCTTAATAGTCCGAGCGGATCATATATAGACATTACTGCACTGAGTGCCTCCCGCTTGCTCGGCGCGCGCTCTCGTTCGCGCACCTCCATTGGCACCCTATACATGGACGTATTAAATCCCAACTCATCCTTCTCGGGATTCCACATGAGTCCTAGTATTTTGTTTTCTGGGCCTGCTCCCCCCAGTGACGCAGGCGCTGTTGCCCGCAGCTCGGCAGGCACCTCTGCTAGGACGCTCTCGTTATTCGCGCCCCAGCTCCGCAGCGTGAACCCGGCGACGGTGTGCACGGCCCTCACTTCTTCAATAGTGCGCCGTGCGTCTTCCTCGGTGTCGAAGCTAGCCACCATGTCATCCATACAGTGGCTCTGCGTGATGACGTCGTAGGCCCGAGGATACTCCGCCTTGTGCTGCTCCGCGTTGTAATTGCGCACAAAGTGCGCCATGAATGGTGAACTCGCTGCGCCGAAAATCATACTTGTCATTTTAAAGACGTGCGGAGGGTCCGTTCTGTTGTCGCCCCGCCACAGGAACTGCTGGGCCGGCTGATCCTCCGGCCGTATCTTGACTCGTAGGAACATCTCTTGTATGTCCGCCGTCACTGCTATCGCCCTCTCCCTGAAGCGAAACAAGATACCAGGAAGGGGTAACAGCATGTCTGGTCCGTCCAGGAGGTAATCATTGAGGCATACCCCGCTGGTTTTCGCCGCCGCATCAAAGACCAACCTCTTCTTTCCGGGCTTGTTGATGTTTTCCACGGCGAAATGTGGCAGGAACCAACTCACTGAGCTTTCTTCTTCTGACCCGTTGCACGGCTCCGCATAACCTTTTTCTAGCAGGTTATTTATTTGCTCAGTATACTGCTTCGCAAAGTCAGGCGAGGCGTCCATTTTTCGCTCTATCTTGATCAGACGACGTAGCGCTGCATTATAACTGGGCGGCATGCTTGTCTCGTCAGTCTTCCAAGGCAACCCAACCTCGTAGCCTGCTTCTGTTTTCTTTATTGTTGTCTTCACAATATCAATTGCTCGTTGGTCCGCGTCACTCACCTTCTTACTTTGTGAGACGCCGAGCGCTTCTATGGTGAAATGCCTTTCCACCAACTGATGCAGTTCTTCATCCCGTCCACCACGTTCGCCAACTCCTGATTCTGGCGTGAAAACGTGTAGAACGCTATTTTCTTCCTTTGCTGCTAATCGTGGTGTCGTCCCGTGCACCACCCATCCCAGCAACGTCTTTGATGCCGCTGGTTGGCCCTTACGGCCCACCCTCAGCTCCCTGGACACGATCAGCTCCCAGTGGTCCGTCCCCACTAGGAGCCCAGGGTGAGCTCCCTCGTAACAGAGCTCATCTTGCGGCAAACTCCTTAAGTGCGGCTGCTTGGTGACCTCTCGTGGCACCGTCTGCGTGTGCAGCCGCAGGTCCTTCACCGTCCTCGCATTGACGGGAAAGCTTCGTGGTTGCTTGCGCCCTTTCAGCTTCACCGCTACCAATTTACTGTCACCCTCGTGTGACATGTTGACTCCATGAAGCCGCAGCGGTTGAGCCGATCCATCCGCTCCTACCTCTCGTGCCAGCTCCTCGTCGATCAGCGTGACCGTCGCTCCTTCATCGAGCAGGGCGTATGATCGAACGCTTCCTCGTGGCCCGCTGATCTCTACTGGACATATCTTTAAGAGCACAGTCTTCGGGCCAGTGGCGTGGCTCGCCACCGACATCACGGACTCCCCTTCCACGGAGTCGCTCTTCGGCTTCGGCTCCCAGTGCAGCGTCGAGTGATGGGGTCTTCGGCAATTGTTCACCCCGCACAGCTTCGCACGACAATTAATTCTTTGGTGGCGACCATTAACACACTTGAAACATATTTTTCTTTCTTTTACGCGTGCCCAGCGATCGTCTATGTTCGCCTTCCGGTAATCCGGGCACTTGTGCGTCAAATGCGCCTCTTGGCAAAACAAACACTTCTCGTCCTGTTCCGCTGCATGGTATACGATTTTCTTCTTTGGTTGTGCAGGTGGTCGGGTCCGCTCCTCCTTGACTGCAATGTTAGTAGGCATATACGAATGCCTCATTGCCTTGTCCGCTTCGCTTATAAGGAACCGTGACAACTTCAATATTTCTGGTTCCTGGGACTCGACCTGCTGTGCGGCGTAATCACTCCATCGGGCAATCGTTAGTGCGCTTAACTTACCCAGTACTTCCCGTATCAACATTGGGTTGTACAAGTAAGCGTTGTTTTTTATTGTTTGCAACACACATACTATGTTTTGTAATTTCACTGCAAATCGATTAAGTTCGGCGGCTGCTGGTCCCGGCTTCGGCATCCTCTTCAATTCTTCGATCGCCCGGTCTACTAGAATCTCGGGTCTCCCGAACGACCGCTCTAGGGACTGCATAACAACATCTGGGTCCGTCGCCGTGTGTAATAGCGCAGCCACAGCTTCCCTTGCCTCTCCACGCAGGCAAGTTCGTAAGCGTTGAATGTTTTCTCCTGGCGATACCCCGTACATTTTAGTGGTGTCCCGCATCGCCGCTTGAAACGGGAGCCATTCTTGTATCGCACCACTGAATATTGGGAGATCCGTGTGCCTCAGACGAGGTCGCGCCATTTTTTCTAACGCTTCCGCCAACTGCTCGATGCCTCTCCTAGACCGGGTCGGCGTTGGCGATCTCGACTGGCGCCTCGGTGTCGGCGACCTAAGGCGTCTCGAATTCGGCGACGTCGCTCTCAGTGACGACGGCATATCGAAGCGTATGTTTCTTTCCTTTGAGGCTGTCGCTGTCTCCCCCCGTTTCGCAAACCAGTCGTCGACTTTGTCGATAGGATCCGGTTGGGGCGGAGCCTCACCATGCAGGCTTTCCTCCTCATCCTGCAACATCGACATCTTGGCCGCCAATTCCTTATTTACTAGGTCGGCCTCTATTTCGCTTTCGCGACGTCGTATTTCGGCTTCCATAGCCAGCTCCTGACGTCGTCTGTCAGCTTCTAACGCCAGCTCCTGGCGTTTAAGCGCAGCGACCCGCTTGGCCGCTTCCAACTCAAGGAGCCGTCTTCGTGTCGCAAAGCTCGACGTAGACCGTACTGACTGCGCCGGCGACACTCCCATTTGACGTACTCCCGAAGGTCCCGCTTCACACTCGGGGACTACGGTGGACAGTTCGACTCGTTCTCTTACCGCAGGTGTCGTTGTGGGCGAGGCAGGTGGATCCAGGGATTGCCTCCTGGCACGCTCCCTTTGCACTCGCAGCGCTTCCGCCTCGCGACGCGCTTGTTCATACGCCTCCTCTGCGTCCCCTTGGCTCCGGGTGACGACCATGGCGTTTTACGACACTGACACAACACACACACACAATTCCGTACACTACGGACGATGGCTACGCTCCTTGTAACACTGCAATCCAGGTAGTACTCGTACTACTAATGAAATCCACAGGTTAACACTAATTAAGTTCCAGGTGCACAACACAAACTAAGTCTGAAGATATACTAACACTAATTAAGTCCGAAGATACACTAATTAAGTCCTAAAAAATCCATATAAACTTTCACTAAGTCCTGAGAATAATCCGGCTCGAAGGACCAAAACACTGTTGTGGACTGTATACAATTTAAACATCGATAAAGTTTTCAACAGATTTATTCACATACACAATTTCACAATTTACAAAGTCACTATGTTAACAAAGTCACTACTTGCAAGCACACAAACGAATTTACTATGAACAGAGTTTTATTACCGAATACTACTACAACTATACTGAACTACACTAAACAAATTACTCCGGTTACTTAATACAATTTAAACACAATCTTGCTGACTTCTTCAAGAGCACACTGGAGATCTGGAGCTGACTGGAGAGAACTGGAACTGAAGACGAACTGGAACGAACTGTGTTTTGTATGGCGATTTGGCCGTCTTATATTCTCCATTCTCGTGTGCAACTAGCGACCCTTGAATCGATCGCTTTCGCGCGCCGCAACCTGCTCGAAAGGTGCCGGCCGCTCCTAACTGAGCCGTGATTGGCTGCCTACATTGAATACAATTGGCCAATAATACGTGTTTCTTATTGGCTGACGATGTGACTAAGAAACTTATTTCTAACTTAATCTACGATTCTATACAATAACAATATTGGAGTGATCGTCGTCCGCAACAATGTGCATCAACCTACAATTAAAATTATTCGACATTTAAATAACAACGGACGCTCGCACCTGGCGCGTCTCCGGTGACGTCACTCCCGTCATTACGCACAAAAAGATTTGTTGCTAACAAATTACTAACACCAAGGC
This sequence comes from Conogethes punctiferalis, assembly GCA_031163375.1. Taxonomy (NCBI): domain Eukaryota; kingdom Metazoa; phylum Arthropoda; class Insecta; order Lepidoptera; family Crambidae; genus Conogethes; species Conogethes punctiferalis. Next base: position 16,217,787 of record CM062081.1, on the reverse strand, counting down.
ATCGGGTTACCGTCGCCTCTGGGGCTCCGTGAGATAATGCCGCGTAATATTGCGTAGAGATGCGTATTACATTACAATGGACCCTGTTTTAAAATATTTTAACAAAACAACATCTACAAATTTCTTTTATAAATAGTTTTGGATACCTGTCTGATAAATGGATTTGTCATAGGGGGAATTCAAACCCTGGTGGAACTCAGGAACTTGAAAGACAATATTAATCCTCAATATGTATAAGTAAAATAAAATAGTAAAGTGTACCTATAGCAATTTCAACAACACAGGTTTTTATTCAATCTAAATTACAAAACCTAGATGAGTCACCAACAAACTGTCGGTTTGCTTTCGATGAGACTCTCAGATATTTAAAGTTATGATAAACGTAGTACTTTTATTTCTATTAAGAGTGGTGTGGAAGTGGAATGGTTAAAATTAAAATCTCTTGAAATTGTGGACAAAATAATGTAGATAGTAGACAATTTTAAACTTAACAAAAGCGGCTATCCCCTGAAGATCGGTCGTCACGTCAAATTTTGGTCAAGAGAGCATCACTTACCACCACAGACAAATCACCCCACCCCGCCTCACCCGTGCCTACACGTTTTGAAGTGCCCAAACATCCATTTTGCGAGTCCTTCACTCCCCTCTCTATTTAGTGTGAGTTAGATTAATGAGTTTAGCCCATTGTAATGTACGGGCGCCGGAACCTATTGTGGAAAACTGGTTCCGTTCATAAAAAATGTAAGCAAATATTTTACATTTATTATTCTGTCTCATGTGAATAGGCCTGGTGGCAATGAACTCGTCTTTGGAAACGTTTCTATACGGAAGGGCAACGTGGGGGCAACATGCAACGGACGAACACATGACGCGTTTGCTCTTGACTTTGCGTAACCCTTGTGAAGTTGTGATTGTAGATAAAGACCCTTTTATTACGCACCTAACTTTAAAAGTCCATCGCAGCCCTTTCAACTTGACACTAAAAGAAATTTTCGAATGACATTTCACACATACCACAAAATATCTGGATTTATTATCTTGTACTCGTACTATGATGCTATGCGAACGCGTTTAATACACATAAGTAAGTAATACAAAACTTCATACATAATACAAAATTAATGCTAGTATCATACGTGTATTAACTTTGACAAGTGAGATGTACTTAGAGGTAGATGTCATTTAAAATCCTAATTCCTAATTCTGGTTCTGTGTCTGCAAAACTGCTTAAGGTACGAAGACATATTTTTCGAGTACATAAACATATTTTGCAGGTTTGGTAATAAATCTGTAACGCAATTATGCATATTATTCAACTGTTACAGATTAAATGACTCCGAAAATGACTATTGGTGAATGGATCTCGTTTGATTGATGACCTGAGGTAGCCATCAATTGCACATCACGAGATGTACGCGCGTATCATTTCAATTAGTTTTTCATCAGATGTGTATGCAATGGCCACATTAATGAGCGATTATAAATAAATTAAAATGGGATGAGCTATTTTTATTAATTACACTTAATGATGATTTATTTATGCTTAATAAATATTAAACCACTTTTATTTGTATTGCACACGAGTGATTTTTGTTATTTAATGCAATTCAATCAGAAACGAAAATAATGTTATTGAATTACCTAATCTTTAATGATTAGAGATATATACGAAGACAAAATAAGGTCTAACTAGATAATTCATATGTGTACTTTCAGAAACTGGGCTTATTAAATCGGTTTGAATACCATCCAAATCATTAACATTTATTCCGTTCCGTGATGATATTAATTCGTCAACGTTTACAATAGAAAAACTAGATACTCTTTTGCGGCTGAAGTCTGTTGGTTGTTTAGATTAGAGTTGTTGTGTATTCATAACTCTAGTGCTTGAACTATTTACTTTGGAATCGCCACTAAATATGTGTATAATATTAGTTGATATTTATTTATTAAGTAAGTACTTACTGATCACCAGCTTTGCAGTTGCCTGCGCAGTATTTTAAAATAATGCATTAGCTCAGCAATTTCATACGTCATTCAAACAGAACTTTATAAAAAAATAACTGTATCCCTATTTTTCAAATAAAGACCTCAATTCGAACTAGAAAAATCGTTTCGCATCAATCAATAGAGCTGTCGACAATCAATCTCTCTCCGTTCATTGCGTCATTGCGTCGGAACTGTCGCTGTCAGTTGCGCCGTTGCGTTATTGTGATTGCGTTCGCGAGGGTAACGTCTTCATGGAGAATGCGTGTGTCGCTGGCTGACAATGCGTCGCGAGTGACGTTTACGGCGCGATATAAATAAACTGTAACAAACCTATTGTTGTCTAGCACCCGTTATGTGGGACTGAGGGCTGGGTCACAGGCGTAAACGATAAGACGGATATTAAACATCTATACGCGGTCCCAAGTTGGGTTAGTTTAGAAAATAGTCCTTTCATTTTTTTCTGATTTGGATACTGTTAGAACGTAAAATAAATAAATAATATGAAATTACTCAAGCTTAGCTTAAACTTTTTTTGGGTCTATGGCACTGTGTGGCCCATCGTGGCATGACTGGATTATTATGATTTATATTGCTATCATTCCTTATCTGCAGACACGTGATTTGAACAAAACTAAAGGTAAAGAAATGAAATATCTGCCCGGCTATGACTGTCAAATCGCTCCGCTCATGCGCTACAGACACCGACCATAGCTCGGTGACGCTACAGTTATGTCAGCGCGGGCGCAGGGGTGCGCTAACGGCGGAGGGGCGGCGACCCCCGCCGGGCCGCAAACCAATGTTAGTCGAGGGCTTACATTAATCGCATTGAGTTTAATTAACTCGATACAGAATTATGAGATCGATTTTATTGATGACAACTTTTGTAACTACAAATGGCATCGGGATGTAACGTTAGAAAGAAAGTGAGTAATTCAATTGATAAGTTTTGGGATTCTCTCACGTTTTTCCCGAACGTTAAAACTTGGCAATATTTGATATCTAAGTAAGCATACTCCATCATAGGCCACAATGCCACATCATCATTTAACATCAGGTTTGATTGAGGTCAAATGGGTTCTCAGAATAAAAAATAAGTGATCATGAACTTTCCATATAATAAAAACAGTTAACATTTTTTGACCATTAACTTAATTAATTAAATTTCGAAAATACCTATAAGAACGTTTTCATGAGTTGTTAATTGCTGTAATAATTTTTATTTTTTATATTTGCTTATTTTAACAATGAGCTGGAAACATTCCTTCCCATACCCTAATTACAACGCATTCAATTGTTTCAATTGATATAACATTTCTTGTTCAACCGTCGTTATTGAGACATGTTCTTTCAATCGGAGACATTGTACAGTCGTCAAACAAAATGTCGTTCGCTTTATGTTCTAATCGTTAATTGGTGGCACAAAAAGGCATTGAGCGCAAAGCGTATCAAATTTCTCCATTGTTTAGTCAAAACAAACAAGGCACAAAGAGACGAGAGCGCTGCGCACGCGACCGTAATCGGATCTTGCGAAAACAAACGCGCTGCGTGCGCGCCGGGACCATTGTACGGGGCGCGTTGTGGTGCCCGCCGATTGGTGCGATTTGCGGGTATAAAATAGACTAAATAAGAAGAATGTGATGTAAGGGAGCGGCCTATCATCTATTCGCTCCAAGCCAACCTCTACTGCGCGTGGTGCATCCTGTTGAATAACAAACAAGACGAAGCTAAATACCACAGACCGATGGCGGGCAGCAGCGTCACCTTAGCGAGAAGCGATCGCCAACCCACCTGCCAAGTGTGGCGATTAATGGTATAACCTCCAGGTGTTTGCCTAAAGTGGCGAACACCTGGAAAGGCCTATGTCCAGCAGTGGACTGCGATAGGCTGATGATGATAGCGGAAGAAAAGTCTAATTCCTCATTAATCATCCTCATCAGCCTTTACTGTTGGACATAGGCTGAAAGGTTCTAATGGCCGTATAATTGGACTGTTGATTTTTAGGCTTGAATAAAATAAGTATAGGTACATACAGCTTTAATCGGTATAAAAACCGGACGATTTATTAATTAGACGTACGTAAGGTCTATTTCGTGTTGGTTATGACGTGGATGTTGTAGAAGACGACCAATGGAATATCATGAAATGGGCAGCTTCGTTTATCTGGGAACAAAAACACCTATTGCGTTCAAAAATCCGCTTGTCAAGTACTCTGACTATTGCATCACACTCCCAAATGATAATTATTGTCAATGTGAGAGCCATAAGTCCAGCAGTGGACGACTGCAAGCTGATGATGATGAATGCCAGCTGCTCTATCCTGTAGACGCCTTAACACCGCATCGGCAGCCGTTCGGCGCCCGCGCATCTGTGCAATTGTCTTATTGTCAAGGCAATAGAGTTTAATTGTTTGGACCCCCGTATCGACCGCAGCGGAGCGTAATGCCGCCCTTAGAGCATTATCCTCAGCCATTGTGCTCGGGCCGCTGATTACGGTAACGTTTTAAAAGCCCCTTAAACATGGCAATACTCATTTAATAAAATAGATATAGGTACTATTTGAATCAAAAGGGCACGCTCCTAGAGCGGTAAAACTAAATAAAAAAGAAATAGAACTCTTCACTGTGACCGTCGCTGAACACACAGCCACTAGTCAAACTACACACAGCTGTCAAAGTTACCCAAAAAATCTAGAAGGGTAATATACTTTAAGCAGTGGACAGTTAGTAGTGAAAATTATATGGAAAATGTTCATCACATTTTGCCAGCCTTTTCTTCATACATGCATCGATATTCTTATTGCACGTCAAAAAAAGTTGACTTAAGAATAGGCTGCTTTGGCTTAGTTTGGGGTTAGATGGCTATGTGTGGCTAATCGTGTATGGCATGTCTTGGATTATTTATTTATTAGTTTTAAGCTATCACGACTATATTAACTAGCGGAGTAACTATATGAAGGCATAAGGGGTATTTTAAAAGTCTTTTGATATACATATAGTCATTTACATCGTTGACATATTTTTACATATAACCCTTAAAGTCGTAAGGCCCAGACTTCCAGACACAATAGATGAAACAATAGGAATTGGATCACATGAGAACATTGGGCCTTACGAGGTTAAGGTATTGCATGTACGTACTCGTATATCATTCATCATATATTATACATGGAATTTATCCAAAGTGACGCGAATGTAACTTGCAATAAATGTCTCGTCTATATGCGTGTTGGCATTAATAAATGCAATGACTTAATAGCATCATTGATCAGCCGTACACACGAGGAACGTGTCGTTTTAATCACTCAATATTATCTGAATTAATTGTCTCTTCAGTGACATGACGTAAAAAATAATTTATAGACATTGGACGATTTTACACATAAATGTAGATGCTACCGAGAAATTGTAAATATTGTAAACTGTTGAAAGGTTGTGAACCGTAACAACTGCTTACAATTTAACGTATCATTTCTAGGTAGATTGTGATCGATCGAAGTGGAACTGTTGATAATTTAACGCGTGGCAGATTAGTTTAAGGCTACCGACAATAATTAATAGTTAAACTGTAATATTAGGCATGCTACAGTTTACAATATTTCGACAGTTTGCAAGCTCGCGAGATAGATTACATACCGCTATTTATAATTTTACTGTTACATAGACGCTAGATTGCCATTGCCTGTATGCTTACAGCTTAAGCATACAAGCTTAATATGCATGTTAATGTCTGTTTACAGGCAGTGCAATGCAAAAAGTGCAAACTGTAACAAGGCAGCATGCTGACACTACACGAACGCGGTGCAATGTCAAGCACATAGCCTATGTTATTCTTCGATAAAAATGGTATACCTAGATATAAACAACGTAGTTCAAAGACAGGTCTTTCCTCCCGGTAGGCAGCGGCATGGCTGCGCCCCGACTTTGCTTATGTACATGGGCGGCGGTTCCTGCTTAACATCTAACATCAGACAGGTGGCTCGTCTGCCACCAAAAGTCTTACAAAAATATACAAAATAGCAACATAACCTTAAATGACGATCTAATTTCGTACCAACTTTCACCAAAAACAAAATAATTAACGCGTCAGCTAATGAACATAAACAAGAAAACGAAAGTAATACAAATACGTTTGTAATCGTAATCTCGACTTCAATACAATTAGCGTTCGGACGAGACAATGACGCCGTGTATGGGACCGAATAGACAAAAACCGTTTGTATGGCTCAGCCGCTGTTAGCCGATCAACTAATTAACTTGATTTGTGCACAAGATATTTTGTATTGACCTCATTAGTGCTTGTGGTATGTGGAAGATCAGAGGATAGAAATAGCTACAGATGCATCATCGGATGCCTCTCGAGATACTCTCAGCTTGATCTCAAAATCGATTAGATTCCTACTTAACGGTTCACTATTTATTTGATCTAGTACCTATACCGGGTTTGAATCCGATTATTGGTTTTCTCCATTCTTATGAGAGACGTGGACTCTGAGAAAGGCTTCTGGGGAAGGATGTTTCAAATTCCCTGAAATGCTTTCCGAACCAATGTGTCCATCTTTCAAGAGCTCAACATTAACTTCAGACTATCAACGAAATGCCTCCGCAGAGCTCTTGATTTGCTTGGTCACATTGCTAGGAAGACACATAGCCTGGCAAATCAATGAGAAACGCTCAAGAGGCCATACCCTGATTAGATAATCTGACCAAATTCGCACTGCGGACGCCGGGTTCCATGACGCTCTCTACATCGTAAAAGACCGCAAATAATGGCCCATTAAATCCCAATAGTGTATTTGTTTTTGACCGAATAAGTCACAACACGAAAAATATCTACAGTAGACGACTGTATATAGATGTAATAAATTGTATTTAGTACTGTATAAATTATCTTTCCATCTTTACCTATTTAATATAGTTTAACAGATGATGATGAGGCAGTAAAACAGTTGTCACATGCAAATCGGCTGTTAGCACATAGTCACCTAGCCACATTATTGCCCCGTGTTGGCTCGGCGTCACGGCCGCTTTCTCGGAACCTACAAAAGACTTCAACGCGCCGCCAACAAACATTTGAACAGTTGGCGCTCACACTACTATGACTAATAATAACCGTGTATATTTTAATCAACATATTTTAGCAGTCTTGGATTCCAGGTTCTGCACTTTTACTTATTTTTTGCGCGATAACAATAACAAATGCCAAAGCGACTCCCAAAATTCTGATTAAAGATCTTAAATACTCTTAAATAGACCAAATTTGGGTCACATCTCTTAAGGAGATTTGCCGCGCACGCAGGATATATTATAATAGTGCACAGTATATTACAGTGAGCAACCCCATACGCATTAAAGGTGTATGGGGTTTTAAATTACGTTTGTATGAGAGTTGACGCGGCGAAGCGTGCGGGAAGCTAGTCTATAGTTTCACCTCAACCAAAAACCATTCATAAAAGCGATATTCAACCCTCTCAATTAACTCGCCGTATGGGCTACCAAGCCATTGAGTACCACCCCTCCCCCTCCCCCTCCCTCCCTGACCCCACCACGGGCGGCAGGAAACCGTTGATGCTATCGCAATCCACTGCTATAATTATTTCTATACTCCTTACTTTTTGTTCCAAACCTATAGATATTCGGTTACAGTCGTAACAATCCAATACCACTCTTGTTTACATCGTATCACAATTCAATGTCGAATGTGTCCGTTATTTCAAATAGAACAGGTGGTCGTTAACTCCTTTGAACTCTTAACGCTCCACGGGATCATGGCGGCGATAAAATGTGTTTTATTGGCAACAATCAATTTATGTTCTAGCGCCGAGCCAGCAAGATAACGGTGAGATGTACATAATTGTGTTGCTATTTGGGTTGTACTTGGCAATTGTAACTTATGAGAATGACAATAAGTTTGCGCTGATACTAATAAGTAAGCTTGTATTAGTCAAGGTGCTCGTAGAGGAGCTCGGTGGCGCCGCGGTCTTGTTCGCTTAACAATGATCGCAACGTTGTGCAACCATTGGCGCGATCAATCCGATGATGGGTGACCAAAATTTGACACCGATTTCCTCCGTGCTTCGGAAGGCACGTTAAGCTGTTGGTCCCTGGTGCTATCTTTACCAACTCAGATAGCAGTCGTTACATCATATCAGAGATGATGATAACTCTGACGCCTAAACTGGGAATGGGTATAGCTTACCCTAAGTGTTGCGGAGGTCTGATGGCAGTCGCTCTGTGTAAAAGCTTAGCCCTCGCCAAATCTCTCAGTTTGGGAAGCCGACCTTGAGTCAATCGGGAAAAAGGCTAGGATGATGATGATATTAGTCAAGGTGCAAGTTAGAAGCACTAGTTTCGGTGTATTTCTATGAATAACCCTCAATGACTATAATCATAGCTACAGGACGCAACGATTTGTAGCGTTAACATGAATGACATGGCGTCAGATCGACACCACGACAACATGTCGTCTGGAAGAAGTTGGAAGGGTTCTTACACACTAACAGCAGTTTACTGTAGCTGTCGATGTGCCGGGTTGCAGTGAAAGTGTCAGTGACTGCTGTTGGTAGATACGACTGCAACTCCAGTAGCCGTCATCTGTCGGCAGCCCGACAGCTCAGCGTAGGCAGCTTGCGGGAACCAACGCCGGAACGCTTTAGGTACGCGGCAGTTTCAACGTTCCTATTCAGGAATTTGTACCTTGTCTAAGCTCGTTTGATTGAATGGCCATATTGAAGTTAAGTAGCCAGATAAAGAAGAGTCTGTTCAAGTTGGTATATCTACAACAATCTACATACATACAAACTAATCAAAACCTTTTTTTTGGACTTAAGAGCACAGTAAAATTAACGGTCATGATTAAAAAAACATCTTGGACCAAACATTGTACAGCGGCAGCTGACGGAACAAATAAATCGCCGCCCCTCGGCCTTCCTGCGGAACAAAGCCACTACAAAAGCCTTGTGAACTGCATTACCTATGCAAATACAAAAGTAGCTCTAATCTCAGGCCCCATTTGTGCAGTTCAGATCGCTTAGCGCGTTAACGCGCAATTAGGCTAAGCGTATACTGAGACGCAGGCAGCCCAGGTTCACGCAACGCAACGAAGAGCAGATTTTGTAAAACATTGTAAGTTTAGTAAAACTCGGATGTTCCATTCGTACGCTGTGGCGCAGGCACGTGCGAAACGTGTCTATCTTTATGTCTTTTTTGACGGGTGGAATTTAGACTATCAGCGCCCACCACGAGAAGGCAGGTACCGGTAATTCGCAGAAGAAGTCTGGATACGACTCAGCTCCTTCAACCGTGCGATTCGCTGCCAACGACAGCGCTCTATCTACGCGGCCGAGCGCGCTGAGAATGTGATGTGATCACGGAACACATCCCCACTTCAACAGGACCATGTTGTATGAAGCAGAAATATGGACAAACGGTTTGTCCGTAATGTTTGCTGCCCTGCCCTGCCCTGCCTCAATTGCCCTGCCCTGTACTGCGTCGCCAGCGTCTCAGCATACGCTTAGCCTTCCGCGCTAGAGCTATGGTGTTCTTGGCAACAATAGTCGCGTGTGTAGCGCGCGTTACGCGGTTTTGTTACGTCTGTGTAGTGATGCGCTTAAGGACTTACGGGTAATCTACATCGTGCTACAACATTAAAAAAAATAATGCCCAACGAAGCTAAAAGGTTCTAACATTCCAGGATAAAACTACCTAAATTATGTGACGAACATTCTGTACATAGTTATTTATTTATTTATAATAGCACATGTAACATCTTAACTCTAATGAGTTAATACTCGTATTTACATGGTCCCTGGTAGGATGTTGCAAAACATTAATTAATTTGGTGTACATGCCTAAATCTCTCATGAATCTTGCCTTAGTTATAAGCATTTACAATGTTTCTGCCCACGGAAGTCAAATGTTAATAGCCAGGATGGAGCCGGCTGCGATCGCTAGATCGATATCGACGCTGCGATGCGCTTGCGCAACCCGCCCGCCTCGAAGACGGAGGCTTGAGGCATGGGAGACTAGCTGCACGCACGTGATTATGTTAATTCCGTAATTCACTGGAAAAACAAAGACGAGATTTTTAATTAGATTTTATTAGTTGAACGCTCTCGTACATTTTCCAGCTCGAGGAGAAAATTAGAAATTCTCGCTTTTTTGATGCGCCCGTTAATTGAAATTTATGCATTTAACCTGCTTTAGCGTATGAAGAGAATTCGTTTTAAGGTTCCGCGAGAGATGATGATGAGATGGGTGCATCTCATCCCGTGGGTGACGTAGAAGACGACTGAGGGAATATCAGGAAACGGGGAGCAGCTTTTACTGCGGTTACCGACCCACCTGCCAAGTGTGGTGACTAAGGCACATACGCCCAAATAACAATTTTAGTAGGCCAGCCTACTACTATGGTCTAGCAGTGGCTGTGTGCAGGCATATGATGACCAAGGCGATCGAAGGTGTTGCTAAATACCACAGGCCTATGACGGGCAACAGCGTCATCGGAGCGAGGAGCTATATGCGCTCTGCCATCGCCAACCCGCTTGCCCGATTATTGGTAAAGCCTCTAGGTGTTTGCCCAAAGTGATAGAAGATAGGCTGATGATGATTATGACCAAGAACTGAGCGTGTGTCTGGCAGGGTGTGCCCAGCGTCGCGTCTCGCTTTCCCCGCCGCGTCGCGTGCATCCGTTATCGCTACCGGCGCATCGTGCGCGGGCGCAGGAAACGCACCGCAATTAAACATCGATGCGGGTGATAATACGAGATGAACGTCAAAAGAGGTGATAGCTTTAAATAGCGATTTGTTTAACGTAGTGATCGTTTTATGGAGCAAGTCCCAAGGTGCGAGTCCTTGGGACGGACGATACGTCTTGCCTCTACTTTCTTGATACGAACGGCCTAGCTATAGAACTCGTTGCCGGACTCTTTGTTCTCTGAGATATAATATATTCTTCAGATGTTAAAGTTGCTGGGTCTTTAGAGCGAACATGGTAGAGAACAATCGCACACCATAGGATGCCGAAGATTGGGCAAAGTGGAGAAGATCGTGTAGGAAAGCGGACCCTGGCAATAGGACGGGACAACGCTAGGGCAAGAAGAGAAGAAGAAGACTCGACGAGAAGCAAGGGCGGTAGCGGGTTGGTAGCAACAAATCGCTCTCGTACTTTTCTATTTGGATGCTGAATTCGAAACAATCCGGCTTCCGAATAATATAAACAAACTTAAACACAGCGAGTGCCTATCCATTACCAATAGGTTCGTCTGTTCTACACCCACTACTACACCGCCATGAGTCACGAGCAAGCTTCGACGACTTGGAGATAACCATTTCTATTGAGTATTAGCTTAATCTCGAGATGAGTATGTAGGTAGTTATTGTACAAATAATAACGGGCTGTTTGTTTATTTACAAGGTTTGTATTGTACACAATTCAAGTGGCTGATGATTACGCATCACACTCAATATAAAAGTTTTGAGACTTTGTAGCTTTTAAAATGATTGCCAACCGAAATGCCAATTTAGATTTAACTATGATGACTGGCGCGGTGGCGGTTCTCAATTGGGATGATTAATGTCATGTATACCTACTCGTACATTTGTGTTTATTCCGTGTCTTGGCGTTTGTCGTATTTAAGTATAACCTGTAGGTAGGTATATGTTCAAGGTATGCTTTAATATTATAAAAAATTAAGTACTTACTACTTCTAGTAAACTGTATCTAGATTTAAAATTAACTTACTTTTACTTCTTTTCACGCAGTTTTTACTACACATCACTTCGACTTGGGCGGTGGTCTGCCGACTATGGCAACTCTTATGAATGTATAATAAAAACCGCAACATTATAGGTAGTACACGTCCTGTTGGAATTTCAATTAAATCAATAACGGAATGCGCGATGCTCCGTTGACCCCAGCGTCGAAGGGCAGGCGCGGCAAAGGTTGCAGTCATGACCAGGGTGAGCGCAATTATCTGTGGACATGTGTGCGCCCGCGCCGGCGCCACACGCTTCTGCCTAAGACGGGTAGTCACTAGAAACATGTACTTTATAATAAATTGCAGTTTTCTTATAAACAATTTCATCTGCCTACAAAAGGTCGCAGGTAGCGACTTGTCGATTACGGCTGAAATTTTTACTGTTTTGTCGAGGAAGCTTCGCGGCATCACGTTATCACCCCGTGTAATGGACCATACGAAATGAAGGGAAGTTTAAGAATGCTATCCCTAATGTTGACTAAGCAAAACTGCCATCAATGATATCTATACTAGTCATCTTTACGCGACAGCGAGTGTGTACCTACTTTGCCCGACATCTGCCCACCTACTGGTTTTAGGAAATCTTTCAGTGGGGTTTTTTAAAAGTAAATGGGTAGCGTTTGCCCCAACTCGCCTGATGTTAAGCGACGTTAGAGCCTCGCCTCAAAACCTAGTACTTTATTATACATATACCTAGTTACTGCTTAGCGCGTTTAAGTTACCTACTGTCTACTTGTTTCAAAGATAGTTACAATGTTCGATCTTATATAGTTATTATAGTTGGCCCGGGGGCTCATTGGGTAGTGGCCCTGTATCCAAAAAGCAAGGATCGTGGGGTCGATCCCAACCCTGGATAGACATTCATACGATGTACAAATGGTTGTGTTCTGTATCTAGATGTTACCTAATAATGTATATTTGCGACACCATGATTGATTCCGATATCTATAACACAATTACTTGAGCTATTTGCTTTGGGATCAGGTCAATTTAATTTACTTTAATTAATGTTATCTGGCTTATAAAATTGCCGATCAATAGATTCAATTTTGATAGACATGGTAGATTATCTAGAATGCGGGTAATAGAAGTATCAATTAAAAATGACTCCCACTAAAGATGGATGACGAATAACTATTTATTTATGGTCTACGGACTTTACTGCTGAGCGATAAAACCGCGTCTAGTGCTTGTAATAGCAGCCTATTAGATCTTTAGAAGGTATATTTATGCATAGTTTATTAGCGACGTCAAAGTTAAATCCATACTTCCATGCTAATATTACAAAGTTTTCACTACTGAATCATTAAATTAATTTGGATGGAAGATTTAATAATTTTTAGAACTTTTACTTCAAAAAAACAAAAGTATTGTTTTCACATCAAAGCTCTAATAAGTTTACCTAATTATTTTAAGTTAGCGTACCTACTTAGATATAATAATAATAATAATTCAGAATTGTACGAAAAATTTTACAGGTCGATGGCCAATCTCACTTGCAGGAAAATTCAACTTCAAATCAGCTTAGGTATAGCATCGCAGATAACTCTACCTAGAGCAAAGCGGGTCTTAAAACTTTCTACGTTACCCAATTTACAACTAGACTTTACATAAATAAATCAAGAGATTACGTATTTTCTTTGAAAATATGGTTATTAGTTTTGGTAACAGACTTATATTTAAAAATATAGTATGTCTAATAAACTACAGATAGATACTTTTTATTGCCATAAAGTTGCCTTAGAACTAGGCAAAGTATCACTTGTAGTACAATAATTTAGGCGGTCTTATCGCTACAAGCGATCTCTCCAAACAACCTTTGGGTAAGGAATAGCAAAAGAACTTTTAAGAAAGCTGCATAAACTACTCACCACAAAACGGAAAAAATATAAATCCTTTCTCCAGTAAACTAAAGAGCGCACATCACATTGTCACAAACACCATAACAGTTGAAGTGCACAATACTCCCACAACAACGGGTCAGTCGTACGTCGCGAGCGCGATTGAGCGGGTATGATCGAGCGCGGTGCGGGCGTGCGCGCGCGGCGGCTGTAGCGAGCGGACTGGCGGGACGCGCTGCCGCGCGGGTCGCGCCGCCGAGCTTTGTTGTGCTTTCTTAGTGCTGGAGACAGCCCCCTCAGTCTATCTTAACTAATATTATAAAGCTGAAGAGTTTGTTTGTTTGAACGCGCTAATCTCAGGAACTAAGTACTGGTCCGAATTGAAAAATTCTTTTTGTGTTGAATAGACCATTTATCGAGGAAGGCTTTAGGCTATATAACATCACGTTGCAACTATTAGGAGTGAAGAAATAATGGAAAATGTAAAAAAAAACGGGGAAAAAATAACTATTCCACGCGGACGAAGTCGCGAGCACAGCTAGTACTAGATATACAGGAGGACATTCATTACAGGAAATAATTTAAGGGGCACGTGTCACCTCATCACGTCAAAGTGCTAGTAGGAAAATTGAATGACGTGCAAAAGTAATAGTCGTGAATCTATTTGCAGAAATAAATCACTTTATTTTATTTTTTATGCTATTGCAGGGTAGTAAGACTATGTTTGATTTCCATGTTAAAAAAAGAACATTAAAATGGTACTTAATTGAAGGTCTCCGTGGTACTATGAGTATCAAATGGTGACTATAAGTGAGGGCTTGTACCTACTTGAACACCCTGATCAAATAGACTTTTCCGACTAGTTCACTTTGCTTTATCTTAATCTCTCAATTATGATTAACTGATAGTTAACTATAATGTAACATGTATCGCAGTTGATATCCTAAATAAATAAATAAAGTAAAGATTGTCATAATCTGTCCCCGGGGCTAGGCGGTGACCCGCGGGCGCGCGCGGTCGTGCGCGTGCGGTTGTTTTGCTCTGCGCCTGCGCAGACCGGCCAATTTTTTTTCCTTCCCTTTCGCTCTCTTCGTTACAATGAATGCATCGTAAGAAGTCCGCTTATCAAGAGACCATCGCACAAAAAACTTTCGGCGTAATTGTAGGGGAATTAAAACCTTCCGAGGCTCATGGGAATTTTTTTTCTTGATAAACGTGACTAAACGTCGGTTCAATGTGACGGTGTGCGACCAAAAACGTATTTCGGCAATTTCACTTGAGAAAAACTATACAAACTCTCTTTTGTTGTACTTAGTAAATAGTAAAAGCTGTAACTTATCAATTAAGTAACGAACGATGATAGAATTTTTCAATTTCACGATGGGAAAAATATTTTACCCCACCCAAAGATCATCTCAGTCATCATACTGGTAGGATGATCAGGCTAAAAGCTGAAATTGAGTGAAATTACTGACGCTCTACCAAATACTTAATGATAGATAGATAGATAGATAGATATGTGCCTACATTATAGTTACTGATGGGGAGAGAGATGTATGAGGATTCAATCCATTTTTAACCGACTTCGAAAAAAGGAGGAGGTTCTCAATTCGTCTGTATGTATAATATTTTTTTTTTTTTTTATGTTTGTTCACCGATATTTCCGTCAATTATGGATGAATTTCAAAAATTTTTCGACAGTTCGACAGAGGACACTTCTGAGGTGGTCCCATTATCACCAAGTCAGGATCTGATGATGGGATCCTGGAGAAATTGAGGGCAACAACCGAAAATTCTATGCTCATATGGTGTTTTTGCTTACGTAATCATATTTTACTCAGGTATATGCTTCCAGGCGTCAACATCTGGTGCTGATGATGAAGCCACAGAACTCCTTAACGGTTAGGAATTAGGGGACAGTACTGACATTGGTCGATATGAAACTAGGCAGTAGTATGTACTTATGCAGGGTTAATAGGGCAGGTGATTTGGTAAGTGATATGCTTGATTCTAGATCGCAAAGTCTTTACTTGACTTAAATCAAAATTGTTTATTCCTAAGTAAAACTCTTAAGGACATTAATTAGCCTTTATTCAAGGTCACAGCACATTACCGCAACTAAAAATAGAGAAATAAAATTATTTTTTAAAAAAAATTAAACCGACTTCAAAAAAAACACAAACGACCAATACTAAAAAGCGATAAATAACGTAAGTAACTCTAATACATAATTATTTAAATATTACAATTATCACTTATTTTTGAAGTCGGTGCCAGTCATACAAATAAATGCATATTGTCGTGTGGATAAGCCCGCCGGGCGCGTGCGTCATACTACAACAGTCGACGTTAGGTACCGAGAGGCTGGCACCGACTTCAAAAATAAGTGATAATTGTAATATTTAAATAATTATGTATTAGAGTTACTTACGTTATTTATCGCTTTTTAGTATTGGTCGTTTGTGTTTTTTTTGAAGTCGGTTTATTAAACTGATAACTTTGATAAGATGCAGAAGGGTAACACCGGTTATATAATAAATAAAATAAAACAAGCCTGTGAGTGGTGACCACCGCCCGTGAAATTGGCCCCCAGGGCATTGTCGAAGGCCGATTGTGCACAGGTTGAAATACACTTACCTCTATTTAGGTAGGTATACCAGGCACTCTTACACGTGGAAAAAATAAATTCGAATGAAGGAAAGTACGTAAGTAAGTAACTCTAACACATTATCATACTTGCGTACTTTATGAAGCTGAGAAGGTAAGGGGATTATTAGGTTTAAAGAATCATCATCATCATCAGCCTATTGCAGTCCACTGCTGGACTTAAAGAATAAGTAGGATAAATTTTCTCATTAAAAAATCTATACAGTCACAGTATGAGTAGGTTACAAAATAAATTGGTAGGTAGGAGCTGGCATATCCTGTCGTTTATAATTTTTTGATTACAAAATTGATTGTACAAATTATATGTACTTATTTACATGTCAACTACTGAAAATTTTCTGCTTATAACCCAAGAATAAGCCAGAAGTGGATCAAGGCTTAGTACATATGTAAGAATCTTAGATAGCGTGCGGCATAATGAATACCAACTCCGCAGACTGAAAAATTATGGGGCACATTATTTTCCGCACGGACGGTTAAAAGGATGCATTGTACGCGTACAACGTTGCTTGGCGAATTTCTTATGTAAAAAAGAGATAGAAATTTTTAATGGCTTACGAGTGGATTCTCGGCAAACGTAGTGTGGACTCCCTCAGGCCAGGTGGAGTGACAATTTGCTCAAGATGGCTGGCAAGTGATGGATGCGAGAAGCCCAAGACCGAGCGAAGTGGCAAACAATTGGAGAGGCTTATGTCCTACAGTGGACTGCAAGAGGCGGATTACGACGATAATAATGATTTTACATCCGCAATGTGCAAATAACACGTCAGCGTATGGGGTCGCGAGCGCCCGCTAGTGGCTTGTATCTCGGTATTAGTTATTCAAAAATAATTGTACACGTTTCCTATTGGCAGAACGAAGTGCTAATGGAACCGGCGCTATGTCATTCAAATCGCTGGACCGTTACGATCAGAAACATTTGCATAAACAACGCGTTGTCAAAACTGACTGCCGGACGTGCGCTAACACACCGTAGAGGCGTCGGAGAAAAATAGCCAAGTTACATCATCATTATCATCATCAGCCTGCATGCATCATTCCACTGCTGGATATATTGTCATTGGGGGATATTTCTTTTTTTTATGGCTTTGTACTGAGGATGTGCGTTTTAGCCATTGGGGGAGATTTGACATAGTCACCGCGCTTGGTATACGGGTTGGCTACCGCAGTAGGTTCCAAGTTACCTTAATTAGTTAACTCTTAAGATGCCTCCTGTGAAGATAATGATAAAAAAAACCCAACACATGCCACGCTGGACCACAATAACGCCATCTACATTTTTTTATAAATAAAGACCTATTAAGTGTAACACAAACAAATTTTTGCAGGGGGTCCGTCGTCAATAGGCCCGGTCCAATCAGTTTAAGATTTTTTTATATTTTCGCGGGTCTGGCTGTTCTGCCAATGATCATCTAGTACCCATAATACAAGGGAAGTACTTTAGTTTGAGACCTGGTCGTCGGTGGCTCATTTAATTAAGTTTTACTATTGTTTTGTAGTGTATTGCTAACTTGGCCGGCGCACCACCGGGGGCGCGAGGGCAATTAAAGCGTGCGCGGTAAGTAATATGCAAATGCTGCAGATTTATTATGTATTGATTACATTTTTACAATTCACGAGGATGTGAGCGTGGTGTGGCTTCCTAAATAGTGTACCTATCCACTTTTTATACCTCCTATTCATTTTATTTCCGCACGTAACGCAAGCGATCAAATAAGACCACTTCTACAACAGATGTAGGTAAGTAAATAGGTATTAGGCTCCTTCTAAACATGTAGATAGTAGGATATAATTTGATCAAGTAAAATGCTTGAATAATGAATATGCACTAGTTTGTCTTTTTGTAATATTAATGTTGCCTTGTAATTTGCCTTGTCAGGACTGTTTGTGCCAAAATAAATGAACAAAAATAGACCGTTTGCCACATCTATCATCAAAAAATAATATCCAGCAGCAGACTCCGAGAATCTTATACCTAACGATGATAATGGAGATTAAAATGTTATTAACGTAGCGACCACTTCCCCACTAAAAAAAAAAAAGGTTGTGCACTGCTTTAAACTGACTGGCTCGGTTCGGTGGCTCAATTGGTAGTGACCCCTGCCTTCTGAACCAAGGGTCGTGGGTTCGATTCCCACCCGGGACCAACATTCGTGTGATGAACACTTGTGTTTATTCCGTCGTGTCTGGGTGTTTATATTTGTATTTAAGTATTTATTTGTGGTACCTTCGTTATTCTGATACCCATAACACAAGTGCTTAAGCTACTTACTTTGGGATCGGAGCAATGTATGTGATGTTGTCTGATATTTATATTATTTATTTAAACTAATGAAAATCCTGTAGATTCGTATTTTCCTTCATTAGCTTAACAAACTAGCCGATTGATGGCAACTCGTTCCGGATGCACTGGCCTGATGGTCGCTCACTCGGTTTCCAGCTCACCTACTGCCCGATTTCAATTAATTTTATCATGCACTCATTTACAAATTGAACTGTTCCACTATTAAGTGTGTGTAACTAATAAGCAGTCAGTAAAAACTGAATAAATATGCATGTCCGATTTGATTCTGTGTAAATTGTTCACCTAGTTTGTAGTACTTAGATAACTATCGGCTACCTGTAGGTACCTACCTGGTTAGTGCAGTGATTGCTATCGGAAAGAAAAGAATATAATATCTATATCTATTACCTACCTATTGGCATTCAAATTAATGATTCGTTATCATATCCTATTGTTTAGTCGGTCTTGTGCTCATCGATATAAGAATTTCGACCTCCACAGGTCCACACACAATAAAGGCTTTCCGTCTCCCAAACTATCTTTTTGTAATGTGACATGCAATAAACATTTGAATTTGAAACTAGGAATTAGCCCAGGGGCTATAGATTCCTAGAGTCTAAGAATCTATTCATTGAACCCCGAATAAGTAGGTACTACTCAAGTATAGGTAGGCATATGAATACTCCAAGAATCCGGGATAAACGCATATTAAGTATACAATTTATGTGAAGACTGTTTTATTATTCTCTTATTACTTACAGCGATTTATAGATTTAACTCTCATAATGATTTTATGATCACACCGCAATAAAAGATGGAAATCGTCAAGTTAATGTCCAAACCGTAATGACTCGTGGGAGCGATCAACGTTTGATAGGAAACGGAGCAAAGCTGTAGAAAAAACTGTCAATGAAACGTTTAACTAAAGCTAACTTTCTTTATTATCGATAGAATCGAAGAGTTCCTCGTTTCTAGATCTCTTGCCGCTTTACTCAAAGAAATATGTAAAGCAGCGGATAACAAGCGAGAGTCGGTAGGTAATGTCCCATAGACCTAACGGTCAACGAAACTGGAGTTGCCATAATTGCTATTTTTACTTTAGAAAATATAACAACCGAACTAGGCAGACAATCAACAATTAATCAATCTGATTCTCATCTGATTTTGATCAATTAATCTGTTAGCAACTATTTAGTCTGTATCTGCTTATAATACGGAATATTTTCAAGCCGCCACGTCAGACATATGGGCTTGGCGAGGCATGGTCTCCGTAACTGGAACTAAGTATGTTGACAAAGTTTTTGCTAGTGTTTACCTTACATAAACAAAAAATAGCGATCTTTTTTCCATACTTACCCAATTAATACTTTGGTATCTGCAGCAAGTTGTCGAGGCCGGTACGATTCTCCATAAAAACCAAGCTAGAACCGACGGAGCACACTCCATATAAATTCTGAACCAGTTTCTCAATTGAGGATTAGAGCCGTAACTTACTATACAGGTACTAGGTAGGTAACAGACTATTTTGCACATGCTTGTCAGCCGAATACGATCGCGAAACAATTTTGTACTGTGACTGGAATACGGGTACCTAAGTAAAGTACCTACTAATTTTAACCTACATAACATGGGTTCATTAGATTTAACCACAAAAAAACTGGTAAGTACGATGAATGACAAATCTAAAAGACATAGGTATGGTAAAGTGGTGTTGGCGATTCCGTCCCTTAAAATAGCAAAGACCATTACACTCTATCACTGTCTCCGCGTGCGCAGACGCAGGCGTCGCGTTATGCAAATCGCTGCGCGCTAGACGCAGTGTAAAAACGTAATTACTCACCCATTGAAAAAGTTCTATCCACATTAATTACGTCAAGAAAGTGTCTAAGAGATTTTTATCCACAATCTAGGCAAAGGAAACCCAATAGCAATTCATGAAATACCATTTCGCTTCTAGACATTTGAGCACGGCAGTTGAAATAGCATTTAGCGAAATTATGGGGAGTATGTATTTGTAATTCACTTTCTTGATACTAAGGAAAAGTAAGCATTTTCTGAATGCATTGAGAGACGACACGTATCATTTGCTGCAATAAATTTGATCTATTTAGCTAGTCCACACACGGTTTCTGGATAAATCAAATATCTAAATACGAAATCGTAAAAAAAAATTCAACATTTCTTTCTTTAAATGTCACTAAAATTATATTATTATTAGCTTAAAATTAATTAAAATAATGGTCTTTTGAAAGTCTGAGAAAATGTCCGAAATATATTGAAATTTATTTATCACACCCCTTGTAGCTAGTACTTAAATGAAATTAGATAGGTACCTAAATACCAGACTGGGCCTTAAAGACTGCAGTATTAAACTTAATAAAGATCTATCTATGCTCAGAACACGACAAAATAAATTTGTTTTTGAGAATGCCAGATAATACACTGGAATTTTACCAAGATCGACAAAACAAGCAGTTATAATTTTAAAGATCGTAATCACTTCAGCGTCCGCGCATGTCGTCTCAGCGGCGTGAGTTCGGGGAATAAAACCGTTGTGGAGTTACTGTTACACAAGGAAAATATAAGAGTTTTGATATTCAGCCTCTAGCCGGTGCCGGTCCGCTGCATATGCATCTACAAAAGGGGCTCCGTCATGCATTATGCTTTTAGGCAGAACTTGTTGAACATAGTCTGCAGGTTATTAAAATTTTATGAAAAGTGGAAGCTGGTAAAGAGTATTAACCTGTTCTTATTTTTAAAGGATTAAGAAGATGTTGTTTCTATAACAATCTCTTTTAATATGAATCTATGAATTCTTTAACTATGTGTAACATAAAAACAACTGTTATCTATAAATGTATCATACGTTTTATTAAACATTCGCACTTAGTATTCTGAATATCGCTTATGTGTCTTCTTTTCATACTCATCATAATATTTTTCATGCTTCTCATCTCTTTTGGAATAATCATCACGTCTCTCACTCTTGTATTTGTCCTCTTTTCTTTTCTCATATTTTCTGCTATCTTTATATCTCCTATCGCTTTCGTATTGTTCTCTGTTCTTGCCATATTTTTCTTTTCTGTAATCTTTTTCTTTATACCTATGTTTACTTTCATGTCGATCCCTACTTTCATTATATTTTCCTTTATAGTACTCATCATCTGTTTCTGGTTCTTGTTTAATTTCAGTTATCATAGTACTGCTAGTGGAACTTCTGTCGTATGACCTTTTTTCTTTATATTTTCTTTCACTATATTTATCTTTATCGGTATTATCACCACGAACGTACAAATTGTTTCTGGATCTCCCATCATCATTATTATATCTGTCTTGCTTATATTTTCTAGGATCAGGATATTGTACGAAATCATTAGCTCGTCGCCTTTTAGAATTAGAACCATTATCAACATCATTTCTGTCCCTAAATTCTTCTCTTTGGTGTCTTTTATCACTATTATTTTCACTATGGAACTGAATGTTACCTCTACTGATCGTTGGATACTTTGAAGTGTGACCATCTTTTCTTGACAAAGTTTCTTTCGTTTTAGATAAGGATCTCACTTGACTAGTATCTTCTACTTTTACATTTGTATATACTTCCATCTGCAACAAAAGAAGTATGGTTAATGGAATGTGAATGCTGGATGCTAGAAGCCCAAGATCGAGAAAAGTGGCGAACAATTGAAGAGGCTTATGTCCAACAATGGATTGCGAAAGGCTGATGATGATGATATCAATTAGGCCTAGGCCACAGAGCCTACACTATCATATCATAACCATAAGAAATTGTTAAGAGACCATCTTTTTTATTGTGTTGACTATGTCAGAGCCATGACACAGCGTAATACTTGATACAAAAGGACCACTTGCACTAGTATGGCTACATAGTGGTAGGTCTACATCACTCACCTGCGTCTTGATGACCTCCCGCAGCTCGTGCGAGTAGTTGCGCGTGGGCGCGGCCACGCGGTACTTGGTGCGCCGCCGCCTCATGTCGCGCAGCTCGGCCAGGATCTCCACGCGAGTCTTCTGCTTGGTGCTCGTGCCCTCCCCATTTTCACTATGAACAATAACATGACTTATATATTGCAAAGGTTGGCACACGAGCAAACTCAGCGTCTGACAACAATGTTACCGTTCGATAATCCACTATATACATACACGATAGACTATCGTTAGTTAAGCAAAAGCAATGTATCGAAATCAGAATACGACCACCCATCTCAAGCACTGGGTGCTGCAGAAGACTAAGAGAATATCAGGAAACAGGCAGCAGCATTTACGTGGGTACAAATAAAGCCTACAGCGGTCACAAAACCCGAATGCCAAGCATAGTGACGAACGCAACTCCCCCAAATGACAAAGGCATTGGCTGTATGCAAGGGAGCGACCCATCATCTTTTCGCTTCAAGCCACCCTCACCTGCCCGTGGTGCATTCATAACAAACGAGGCTCTGGCAAAGGACTGGTGGCGGTAAAACCAACCAGGCTGATGACGGGCAGCAGCGTCAACGGTGCTAAAAGCTACGCCCTGCGGTCGCCAAACCGCCTGCCCAGCGTGGCGATTATGGGTAAATCCTCCAGGTGTTTGCCCAAAGTGGCGAACAGCTGGAGAGGTCTATGTCCAGCAGTGGACTGCGATAGGCTGATGATGGTGATGTTTACCTGGGAAGGGCCAATTCAACCAGGTCATGGCTGAACGGCGCCGCCGCGACCACTACGTCGTAGATGGCGCGCCGCTCGTCCGGCGAGTAGGTCGCCTGCAGGCGGGCCACGGTCAGCGGCTGAAGGTCTGTGCCGCCTGGTGCTTGAGTTGAGGAAACACCTTACATACATTGTAATAAATATTATCATTATAATTTTTTATGTAAATCAAGTTTGATATTAATGCAGACTGAAATATTTTTATCATATGACAAATTGTAGATTAAAATGATGCCTAACAAAGGTAAAGTAAGACATTATTTTGATTATTTGTGTAGGGGGACACTCATTTAGAGTTCAAAATAATGGGTTGATTATTTGTTATATTGAAATTTATGTAACAGTGCCATCCACACAGAATTTAGTCTTTATTCTTTTGTATAACTCCTTTTATTCCTTTTTAACCGACTTCAAAAAAGGAGGAAGGTGTCACAATTCGACCGTATGATTTTTTTTTGTAGAACACCTTTCGCCCTTGAGAAGTCACTCTTCATGGACTCCATCCTCCTCTCTTCCATTTATGTGAGACATAATTTTTTAATAGCCCATTATTGTTACATTTATTATGATGTCAAAGACAAGTCCTACTTCTTAACATTAAATTCATTAAACTAATCAATGTGTCATTTATAAAGGATACAATATCAAAAGGATACTGCCTTAAAAGAACAATATTTAAATCATAATCTGGAAGACAAAAACATAGTTGTTATGAGGCAAACTCCAATTACAGCTAAACCACGCACAGCATAAGTAATTACAAATTCTATTACCTCTCTTGAAACACGGGTCAGTGCCAGCAGCTCTGTCAATTATTTGTTTAATTTCTATTTTACCTGAAAGTTATAAAATATTTACCATTAAATGACAGCATATCCAAAGAACCAAAGGCAGCTTCTATTGTGTTTGAAATAAATTATGTATTTGAATGATTGGCCTTGCAAATAGAAATTTAGACATCATAGAAATACTATGTATTTTGTCACCACTCAATTAGGCCTAACTTTACTTGGAAGGTTCAAAACACTGCAAGAAACACATATTGAGTGAACCATTCATTAGTAGGTAACTATAGCATTTTAAATAAAAACTATATAACTTGTGACAGGCAATAAATAAAGTAATTACATACTATATTTGATGAGAGTATTAGCATTGGGGTCCAAAGGATCTGGTAACATCACATCTTCTTTTGAATACCCATTTTTAGTTAACAAACACTGCTGTTCATGAATATCCTGTGTGCCTTCCGGAACCCTGTGATTTTCGTCATATTTGCAAGAAACTAATGGTTGTGCCTGCAATTAAAGAATACTTTTAAAAATTCAATTCAATTAATTATTGCAAGTTTAGAATAAAGGTTTAGTACATAACCTCAATCAATCGTTTTCTATCCCATTGCAAATGTTGCAATATCATTGTTAGTTCTGTGTCAACTTTTCCTATAAACGATTTTAATTGAGACAACTCTTCTTGTCTATTTGCCATTGTATTAATTTGTTACACAATTCGAAAATACTAAACGAAGAAAGAAAAGAAACAACAACGAAAACATGTCAATGTCAACTATTGTTTTTTTTTTAAACAGATTTTTTTTTAATTTATCACCTTGGGTTGTGATGCGTTTCGAATGACCACGAAATATCTTAAAGCCTTATTACACCACACTAAATTCAGGGACCCTAACTCTGAATAAGGGTGGTCTAATAAGATTTAGGGTAAGGCTCCCGATTTAGGGCGATCGGGCTGCCTAGCTACCTGACCGCTCTGCCTATCGCGTAACGTAATAACATTAAGGGCGATTATCGCATATCAACTGATTTAGGGACCGATATTCAGTGTAGTGTGATAAGCGCCACACTAACTATATAGGGTCCCCGCCCACCCGGTATTCAGTGCCCTGAATTTAGGGTCGTGTAATAACTGCTTTACTATATTTTTTGAGCTGGCAAGTAAATTTTGACATTTCCTCACAATCATTCATTCGCTCATTTTTTTAACCTGTATTTTTTGAAAAGACGTGTGTTGGTCGTCGGACGTGTGCTTTGATCAAAAACTTGTAAAAATTTTCTGAATGATTGAAAAATGGCAGATTCTGAGGTGATTTGTTACTAATCAGAATACGTAATTGATGGCGAAGGATTATTCTGACTAACATCTTTAACCATGTTTCCAGATCTTGAAGAAACTCAAAGATATACCGTTTAGAATACAGACCGCCAGTTTGAAGGAAAGACGTGCTGTTATTGAGGAAATACGGGATGTCTTGTCAACTCCTGGTCAGTGAGAACTACTATTTTGGTGTATTAGTGCTAGCGGAAGGGTAGATGTACATTTGCATGTGTTTATGCTATATTTCAGACACCGAAGGTGAGGAGGGGGGTGTGTTGGTCTAGCTTTATTGATCCATTACCTGGAATGTTTTCCCAGATGCACTAGCTGTAACGATTGCGCGCAGGGCTTTGAGTGCATTCTAGGTCATGTCCTGTATAGTATGTATACAGCTACACTTACGCCTAGCTTACCTGGGGTGTTGATGATGTGAAATAAATGTGGACCTATACCTAACCTATACTATGTAAAAGTTGCACAAGATTATAATTATTATGAAAGTTAACTATGTTTTTATGCCCTTAAATTACAATGTTTTTTTGAAGCATTTTATGATAATTAATGAGTTTACACTTCAAAATATTTTAATAATTTTGCTATCTGTCAATAAAATTTTGTAATCAGCTGATCTAGTTTATCTAATTACATTATTATTACTGTAATACAGTATAATTATAGTTTATCTGTAATATTTTGTCCAATTGGAAGGGAAATATATGTGCAGTCCTTGAAAGGAAAACTCGTGATACTCTTCATACTTATTTATCTGAGCAGGTATCACAGAGCCAGCAGTGCGGTTCGTCTGCCGTGTGCTGGCGTCCACTCTGCACCGATACCGCGACTCAACGTCACAGTCTTATGTGAAAGGGTTACTGGCATACCTAGCTGCGGAGCACCGTGAGTGGACACTACGGAATTTACTGCCCGTGCTGTTAGACATCTCAGAGCAGCTGAGGAATACTGCAACATCGTGAGTAACTTGGGATACTTTTGGGCAACAGTTTTTAATAACATAATAATAAATACTTTTGCACTTCCAAACTTTTGCCTACTAGCATTTCTTAATAATTGCAAGCAAGTAGATCATTACTGTAAATAGATATGCTCATTTGGTAGTGACTCCTGCCTTCTGAACCAAGGGTTGTGAGTTTGATCCCCACCTGGGACATTCATGTGATGAACATTTGTGTTTATCTGTGTCTGGGTGTTTATACTTGTGGTACCTTTATTGTTCTGACACTCATGGCATAAGTGCTTAAGCTATTTTCTTTCGGATCAGAGCAATATATATGCTGTTGTCTGATATTTATTTATTTAGTAATCTTTCTACATTAAACATAATGACTTGATGCGCGATTAAAATTGATTGATTAGTAAATCAACAATATTTCTAAGTTGACAATGTTTCTATCAATTATAATAATTATTTTAATGGTTCATGAAACCCCACTGAAACACATAGTCATGTGATGTGCTGTCTGTATTTCAACACCAGATGTTAAAATTGATGTCTGACCTTCTTGACACATTAGTATGGCATATTTGTGTCCAATAAGACTCTTTAGATAGTTATATGGATATTTTTTGTGTTACACCAAATTATTTAACATTTTATTGACTAATGAATGAATGATATACATG
Organism: Conogethes punctiferalis; assembly: GCA_031163375.1. Lineage (NCBI taxonomy): Eukaryota > Metazoa > Arthropoda > Insecta > Lepidoptera > Crambidae > Conogethes > Conogethes punctiferalis. The sequence continues at coordinate 16,190,792 of CM062081.1, read as the reverse complement.
GATCACAGATCAATAAAATTTATGAATTATGTGTGAAATTCTTGCATCAGTTTATTTCAATATCCAGGACTGTGGTTGCTTCTTTGTAAAGTTAGTAGTCCCTCCAGACCATGTTCAGCCACAGAAACCAAGTGAGAGTGTCAGTTGTGCAACCTACAATAACATTGTGCAATACATTTTGAAATGTGTTTTGCAGCCAAACAACTGATTGTAGGATGAAGCAGAGAGAGACTGGAAAATATTGTGCAATACTGACCCTGCACAATGCAATGGAAAAATATAGTACAATAAAATTTCAAGTCCCTCAAACTTTTAAGCCTAAACATAACAAAACATTGCACAATATAATTAATCCTCTAAGGACCGCCTTAGGTTATGATAGTGACAGGATCTATATTATTGTATAATTTAAAAAGATATTCTTTATTGCTCACTATACATACAATTTACTTAAAACTAGGTGTAAAAACATTTCTTGTAGAATTTTGGTTGTCATATCACTATAGGTAATCTCTTCCAGACAACCATAAGATACCCAACTACAAAGAAAGGTGGTGTGACCTATTAACTGGTTCAGATTTGGGTTTTTTTTTCTCCAACTAAAAAAAAATAAGGTTTTCAAATGTCATCATCATCATCAGCCTATTGCAGTCCACTGCTGGACCTCTCCAGTTGTTCGCCACTTAGGGCAAACATCTGGAGGATATACCCATAATCGCCACGCTGGGCAGGCGGGTTGGCGATCGCAGGGCGTAGCTTCTTGCTCCGGTGACGCTGCTGCCCGTCATCGGTCTGTGGTATTTAGCTACGCCGTGAATTGTGATGGTTATACCGCCACCAGTCGGTGGCCAGCGCCTCGTTTGTTATTCGGCAAGATGCACCACATGAAGGTGAGGTTGGCCTGGAGCGAAAAGATGATGGGTCGCTCCCTTACATCCCTGTTGTCAAATGTCCTGTGTATATTTACAGCAAAAGCATATGCCAGAGTGGGCTGTACGCTCTCCGCTGGAGCACGGTGCTGGTGGAGGGCGCTCTGAAGGCCACCGAGCAGGATGGCGTGGACTACACCGCACTGGTGCTCGCGCAGGCCAACCTGCTCGCCGTCGTCACTGCCTATGGGGAGAAGCGGAGCAATGATAAGGCATATTCTATGGTTAGTTGGATAAATGTTCATACATTCTACAAACTAATATTTCCAAATAAGAATACAAGTTTAAACCATCATTATAGTTGCTGTATTGACCTGACAGGGAAGCAAATTACTAGTAATGCTAGTTTTCCAATACTTTTCACACACTACACTAGACCACAGAACATTTATATTCCTCTTTTCTCAGAAACCTACTATAAATAAATGCAACCAAGTAAAAATAATGAACATGGCCTGATCAAACTAAATGACTAGAGGAGACAGGGGCTGATTGTAAGTTGGATACCCATCCAAACTTGGGTAACTACCTAGTTACAATAGCTGCCAATTATAATGCAATCATTGCCAATGCAGTCATATCATATCCCAAAAATTTGGTAACTTCTCTATCTTTACAATACATTTTATTTTGTATAAGTGGTCATGGCTCAATTTTGAATCCCCGCCACACCGGAGAATGTCAAGGTGTGTGGGACTCACGCCGCTTTCAGGATCGGGAGGGCACTTGCCTCTGGGTGGAAAGAAGGCAGGCAAGGAATACCCACTAAAAACCCTAGTCCCTCCGTCAGGCGCCTTTAGGGTGCCCAACCTTTGTCACATTAAGTCGCAAATAACACGGCGCATCTACCTGCCGCAGCTGCACTCGTCGTGGAACACCATCGGCGCGGACAAGCGCGGCAAGTGGGTGGAGGTGCTGCTGGCGCAGCCGGCCGACGCGGGCGCGCACGTCTGCGTCGCCTTCTCCGCGCTCTGCCGCCACGCCAAGGCCTGCGGGGAGGTCGACGCGATCGCGCAGCACAAGGTATGTCTATGATGTAAATCTATTCTTCTATACTAATATTATAAAGCTGAAGAGTTTGTTTGTTTGAACGCGCTAATCCCGGGAACTACTGGACCGAATTGAAAAATTATTTTTGTGTTGAATAGACCATGACTGACTTGGTGGCTCAATTGGTAGTGACCTCTGCCTTCTGAGCCAAGGGTCGTGGGTTCGATCCCCACACATTACAAACATTTGTGTGCATGAACATGTCTGTTTGTATTGGTCTGGGTGTTTTCTATGTATAATATGTATTTATTTACAAAAAAAAATGTATCTAAGTAAGTTTATCAGTTGTCTAGTACCCATAGTACAAGCTTCGGCTTAGTTTGGGGCTAGATGGCGCTGTGTGGCCCAGCGTGGCATGTCTTGGGTTATTTATTTATCGAGGAAGGCTTTAGGCTATATAACATCACGCTGCAACTATTAGGAGCGAAGGAATAATGGAAAATGTAAAAAAAACGGGGAAAAAATAACTATTCCACGCGGACGAAGTCGCGAGCACAGCTAGTCTTAATATATGGGTTTTAACCCAAAGGTGACTGACTGACTGACAGTGATCTATCAACGCACAGCCCAAACCACTGGACGGATCGGGCTGGAATTTGGCATGCAGATAAATGTTATGACGCAAGCATCCGCTAAGAAAGGATTTTGATCAATTCTATCCCCAAGAGGATAAAATTGTGTTCCCCGCGGACGAGGTCGCGGGCACAGCTAGTATAGTAATAAAAATAAAGATATGCACATGTTAAAGTCGCACATAGCGCCATCTAGTCTCAAACTAAGCCAAAAGTTGTACTGTATCACCAGCCTGCATACGTCAACTGTTGAGCATAGGCCTCCCCTAATGACTATTCATTTGGGGGGATATTTGTCTTAGTCACCACACTTGGTAGGCGGGTTGTTGACTGCAATAGGTTTTATTTATGTGTGTGAGGTATATGCCACTGCACATTTCTTGGAGGTGGAGTGGTCGTACAGTAGAACTCCAATTATCCGAACTCCGACTATCCGAATCGCCGATTATCCGAATCACAAAAAATTGTCCAAAAAAGTCTAAGTGCGCTATTATTCTTCCCCCCGCGAAACCAGTGTTTGCGCTTCAAGTCTTGACTTGTCTTAACGGGTGAAGACCGCAAAACAGCTTACATTGAGGGAGAAGTTTAAAAAACAATGATTTTTATTTCTAAACTTGTACATAAGTACATTTTATTTATATTTAAAACATGTGAAAATTTCATGTTTCTTTCATTTAATTCAATAAAAAAAATAGTGCAATATCAAAACGTAGCCTTTATTCTCTCCAATGGCAATTTAAAAAAAAAAACCGATTATCCGAATATTTGATTATCCGAATGGGTCCCGGTCCCCATTAATTCGGATAATTGGAGTTCTACTGTATTCTAAATATAAAAGTATTTTTATCTATGTAATTGTTTTTAATGTTCAGGCAAAAATGCTGGAAAGCTTCATAAAAAGCCTGATCAGCGTTAAGAGCCGGCCCAACTCGAACTACATCCGCGGCTGCGCCGAGCTGCTCCGGCTGCTGCGGCGCGCGGAGGTGTACGACGCGCTGCTGCCGGCGCTGCAGAAGGCCATGCTCAGGAGCCCGGAGACCGTCGTGCAGGCCGTCGGCGAGGTGCTCGCCAACCTGGACTTGGATCTGGACGGGGTCGCTGTGGATATCGGGAAGAGCTTGATTGGTGAGTTATTCATCATCATCATCATCAGCCTATTGCAGTCCACTGCTGGACATAAGCCTCTCCAGTTGTTCACCACCTAGGGCAAACTTCTGGAGGATATCGCCACGCTGGGCAGGCAGGTTGGCGATCGCAGGGCGTAGCTTCTTGCTCCGGTAACGCTGCTGCCCGTCATCGGCCTGTGGTATTTAGATACGCCTTCTATCGTGATGGTTTTACCGCCATCAGTCGGTTTGCCAGAGCCTCGTTTGTTGTTCGGCAGGATGCACCACGGGCAGGTGAGGATGGCTTGGAACGAAAAGATGATAGGTCGCTCCCTTACATCCCAACTAGGTGAGTTATTACAGCCACTTATTATAGGGACATGGCTAGGACGAGAATGTGGGTCAAGGCAGGTTGAGTGGCAAGGTGTAACATTTTTGCAGGCACACTGTGGGTGTTAATTTGCACAAATTCGCATGTATGTATGACCGTGTCCACTGTTATTCAATGATGTTTATTACAAGTTTTTCTAAATCAAAATGAAAAACAAAACTTGACCGTCATGACCATCAATATATTGATAAAGCAAGCTCTTCATCTATCCTCTGTTCTCGTCCTAGGACCTCACCAAAGGATCTAAGTAATAGGAATGTGTTCATGACAAATCTGTCTCAAAATGTAACTTATGTTCTTCAGACCATTTTCACTACCTAAATGATAAAAAATCTGATGTTTAGGGGCAGCGCAGACGACAGACTATCCGTGACGCACTTTTTTGCAATTATATGCAGTACACAGTACAATACACGCACACGACGCGCAAAAATCTGTCGCGGATATTTCACAGACTCAACGCACACGACGCACATCTTCGAATATTCTGTCGACAGACCTAGACGCTCTTTTTAAATGTCTCAGACGCAGACTCTATTGCACAAAAAGTGTGCCGTCTGAGCTGCACCTTAACGTAATTATTTTAACGAAGCGAGTATATTCCTTTTGAGTCTGACTTTAGTACTTATACAACACTTTTTAACGTAACACTTTAATTCCAGTGAACCTGCACTCCAAGGACGCGTGGGTGCGCGGCGAGGCGCTGGTGGCGCTGTCGCGGCTGGCGCGGCGCTGCTGCGACCTCACCACGGCGCGCGCGCTGCTGGCGCACGCCTTCGCCGAGTACAACGGCGCCAGCGGGAAGCTCACCTCCAGCGAGGACAAGATCGCCGTCTTGAACGTGAGTTGTGTTTGTCGTAGGAAAGTGCGATATCAGACAACACCTAAGTACTCTAGTGCTATGAACAACGAAGGTACCACAGATATAAACACCCAGACACGGAACAAACACAAATGTTCATCATATGAATGTGTCTCCTAGATGAGGATCGACTTCATCGATTCGATCAGAAGGCAGGGGTCATAACATTAACAGTCAAGAACAAGACCGTGTGCAATTGTTAACGTTATTTATTTCTATAAAAAATGTATAAATTATCAACATTGATTTGTGTAACGCTTACGATTTCATTTATCTCACGACATGTTAAGAAAATGAAAAATGTTTGAAAAATTCATTATTGACGTTATTGTCACAGTTTTTGTTTTATTCCTAGTAACTTCATGATCATGATTATATCGGGAGTTTCACAAGGGAGTCGTTTAGGGCCTATGGTATATGTATTGATTTTAAGTTTTTATTTTAAGTATAAGCCAATACCGAGCGAAGTGACTGTATAATTAAAGGATTTCCATTACTTTATTAGGGCATCAGCGCTCTGAGCGAACTGGGCGTGCCGGCGGCGGCGCGTGCGCAGCTGGCGGACGAGGCGCTGGCGGGCGTGGCGCGCGTGCTGGACAGCGAGTCGCACGAGCGCACGCTGTGCGTCGCGCTCGACGGGCTGCGCGCGTGGTGCGCGCCCGGCGCCCACGGGCTGCCGGACAAGATCATTGACATATTCAAGGTACTGTGCGGCTTGTGATCTCATCTTGGACAGTAAAAGCATGTTGAAAATAGCATAAACTTAGTCTAGGACGCCCTCAAGCCAGGGGGGAGTGACGATTTGAGCAAGACGGCTGACAAACGCTGGATCCGAGAAGCCCAGGATCGATCTAAGTGACGTACATTCGGAGTGGCCTAATAAGGTCTTATGATGATGATGATGATGGTGAAATAGCATAATTGTCTATGCTATGACAAAATTTCATTGTACTAGTATTATTAGTCTGCAAACGTCGCAAACTATAGTTCACTTTCATATGGACGGACATATCCACTAAAGCCTTGTTTTGTTCATTATGTGCAGAAGAACCTGTCAGCGCGCAGCACGACGCAGGCGGTACGGTGCGCGTACGCGTCGCTGGTCGCTCACGGCGTGCGCGCGCGGCCTGTCACTCAGCAGCAGCAGGACGCGCTGCGGCCGCTGCTCACCGCCAGCGTCGAGAAGGCCATACAGCAGCCGCTGCAGGTGAGCACGACGCGACACGAGCCTGGCAGCGAGCAGCACGACGCAGGCGGTGGGGTGCGCGTACGCAGCGCTGGTAATGCGCGGGTCAGCCACTTGTCAACGTCGACATGACAGATGGGCAGCTATTTATTATTGTTATCACTACTGTTCGATGACTGGCAAAAGGTAATTATTTAGTGCATATCCCAAAAGGGGAGATTCTTGATATTGTTTAGTGTTCAAAGTAAAAATTAAAGCAAAAAGAAAGTCATTATGAACACCGCCTCTGATGTATATAGGCTTGCGGTGCACGACGCCACCAATAACTGTTCCCGAAAGCGCGTGTCGCCGTCTTCCTGGTGTTCGCCACGACCCCAAAGGCACTTTTAGTCGCCTTTCACGAGCTATACCTCGGTAGTATTCTAAGTCCCATACCGCAGAGCGCAGCTAGTGGGGCTAATGCCGATCCCGATCCTGGACAATCTGTATCCGTCTCGGCCTGCTATTTTTCTCAAGTATCCATCATCACCATCAGCCTTATTGTAGTCCACTGGTGGACATAGGCCTCTCCAGTTGTTCGCCACCTAAAGCAAACTTCTGGAGGATATACCCATAATCGCCACGCTGGGCAGGCCGGTTGGCGATCGCAGGGCGTAGCTTCTCGCTCCGGTGACACTGCTGCTCGTCATCGGCCTGTGGTATTTAGCTACGCCTTCTATCGTGACGGTTTTACCGCCACCAGTCGGTTTGTCAGAGCCTCGTTTGTTATTCGGCTGGATGCACCACGGGCAGGTGAGGATGGCTCGGAGCAAAAGGTGATAGGTCGCTCCCTTACATCCCCTGTTCATCATTCAAGCATTCGTCCCACCATATTATAACGGCTCGACACTTTTGTGTGGTGGTACATGTATGGTGTCACGTCTGTGCGCAGCCGCTGGTGGTGTGCGAGGGCGTGAGCGGCATGCTGGGCCTGGCCGCGCTGGACGCGGCGGCGGCGCTGCCGACGCGCGGCGCGCTGTGGGCGGCGCTGGCGCACGCCGAGCGCCACGTGCTGCTGCACGACCGCGTGCTGGCCAACGCGCCCGACGACGGTGAGTGCACCACCGCACCACCACACCGCCCCGCTAGATCCCTCTGTGTACAGCGTTGAACTTAGCTGAACGTGCATGCTCCATCTAGATTAGGATTGCCAACGTCCTAATACGCCGGGACCAGGGCCACTACCACCAACATCGAAAACGATCGTTCGTTGAACGGATTGCGTATTTTTGCACCACTAAACCCTCCCATTTGTCCCTCCCGTGTTCGAATATATGAATTAAATGAATAAAAATCGACTTTGACAAATTTTAGTTCGTATATTCGAACACGAGAGGGACAAATGAGAGGTATTTATGGAGCCTAAATACACGATCCGTTCAACGAACGATCGTTTTCGATTTTGGTGGTAGCCCTACCACGGGGCCCCCCTGTACGGGCTTGAAGTATGGTTTCCCGGCGTCCCGTCTGATAAGCAGATAGAGCTCTGTGCGGATAGCTGGCAGGAGGTCGCGCAGGACAGACCTAGAGGCTCATAATTTATTGGAGGGCAATTCATTCTGGGTCACTGCGCCAATCTAGTTGGTTAGTTGTATAATAGAGGGCTGGTCTTGGTAAAAAGTAATATACCTCCAGTAAACGCCCTAACGAGCTAGGCAAATCGCATCGCTATCATTAAATGGCTGTGTTGAGAATTGTTTTGGTGTTGAAGCAAAAACTAAACCTTTACCTATTGTTGTAATAACATTGCAATTTCAACCTTAGTGTAATAATATAAGGTATGTTTCTATTTATCACCTACTTATTTGTATCTTTGGCAGTCCCGTAGTGTATGTATCATTTTATGAAGTGATAGTATCAATGAAATTTAATGTGTATTGAAGTTGTCGAGTATACAAATTGCTTTACACCCAACGAGAACATAAAACCTGTGTTCGGGAAGAGTAGTCTCCCAAAAAATCCATGTAAGCAATATCACTCGATATTAGCCGAAAAACTGATGATGTCTGATTGCCTCGCCTGTATGTACAATGTACATTACGATTGAACATTTGTAGACCTTTTGAATGTAAATGTGATTGAATGTATTTTCAACTGTACATAGGTATTATTTTGGTTACATGGTTTTTATTTTAGCGAATGCCCATGAATGTTAAGATAATATGTACTCGTGTGTATGCTATGCTGTATGTATTGTTTAAGTATACTCGGATAAGATCTGAGACCACACTGCAGGGCAATTCACGTTGCCTATTTCCGCTCAAATTTGTAAAAAGTTTCCAAATTTATAGAAAGTTTCGGGATCCGAGTAGAAATTGGCATTGTGAATAATCCTGCTGGGTTAACTTGATGTTTTTTTTTTGTCTTTCTGGTAATATCCTCACTGCACTTCTATACCCCTTGCACTCTGTGGAATAGCCGCTTACTGTCGTAGCCCCTCATTAAATGAATAATTTTGTTTATGTTCAGACTACCGGGTAGCACTATAACATTTACCCCTTTATAGCCCTAATACAGGTGGTGTACCTCTGCAGTACAGTCTTGGGAAAGTACCAGGCGGTGGCTGAGGACCCAAACTCGCCGGTGTACCGAGCGTTCACACTGGTCCTGCTGTCCGCCGCGAAAGCAGTGCGCGCTGCTGCCTTAGAACAAGTCAAAGCATTGCTTGCCAAAGAAGATAAGGCCCAAACGGCGAGGTATTTAGCGTTAAAGTTGAATGAAGTGCTGGATGAGGGCAAAATATTCGCGTCCAAGGAGAAGACGCCGCCCGAGGACAAGGGACCCGATGTGACAGGGAAGATGATACTCGATTGTGTTCAAGCGCTGTGCTCTTGTAAAGGTGAGCACTTTTACTTCTTATATAGAATACTGTGTCAGTTAAATCTTAATGGCTATATTGTTTTCATTTTCGTATTCCCGAATTGTGAAGTTATTTCATTATTATTTCGACCAAAAAGATGGTTGTGCATTTAAAATGATCGCGAATTTAATTACATTGTGAAATTAATATGAGTGTATTTTTGTTTTTAATGTTTTTAGAATAATGTTTTTTCTGTCCACCCAGATTACCCAGAAATAGATAAGGAAAACCTGGCCATAGACATCCTGCCAGCGTGCCACCACCCGCTGGTGGCGGCCATTAACAGGCGCGCGTGGCACAAGGTGTGCACGCACCTGCGCCTCGAGCCGCACAAGCTGGTGGGGCTGCACGCCAGCGCGCTCACCGCCGCCTACGTCGGCGGGTACACGCCCACGGAGGTGAGTCGGCAGTTGGCCACGCCCACATAGACTACGCTTTTTGGAATTGGGCGTAACCTATGGGAGGTTACGCCCAGTTCCAAAAGCGTCTGCTAAAATGACCCCGAACGTTGATTTCAAGCCATACAATATGTGATTGGTGAATCCGCCACAGCTCGTGTGCGCTCTTGCTCCGATCCGACTCAGTAGAATCGCACCCTAAGGCGATGAGCAAGCGCAACGGATTTGATGTTCTGATCCTTTTATCCTTTAGGGGCAGCACAGACGACAGACTATCCGTGACGCACTTTTTTGCAATTATATGCAGTAACGCACACGACGCGCAAAAATTTGTCGCGGATATTTCACAGACTCAACGCACACGACGCACATCTTCGATCATTCTGTCGGCAGACCTAGACGCTCTTTTTAAATGTCTCAGACGCAGACTCTATCGCACAAAAACTCTGTCCTCTGCGCAGCCCCTTATTCATTTACTAGCTGTGTTCGCGACTTCGTCCGCGTGGAATAGTTATTTTTTCCCCGTTTTTTTTTACATTTTCCATTATTTCTTCGCTCCTAATAGTTGCAGCGTGATGTTATATAGCCTAAAGCCTTCCTCGATAAATGGTCTATTCAACACAAAAAGAATTTTTCAATTCGGACCAGTAGTTCCTGAGATTAGCGCGTTCAAACAAACAAACAAACTCTTCAGCTTTATAATATTAGTTAAGATTGTTTTTGGAAAACACTACCAAAAGCGTACATGTTCATAGTTGCACTTTGTATTTAGTCGATGTGTTGTTGCATTATCCGGGTAATAAACAAAGGTTGTTTTTCTCCAGACAATGTCGAACGTGGTCAGCACGCTAGTAGCGACCAACGCGGAGGCGGTGGCGGCGCACGCGCTGCAGGTGGCGCTGGACGCGCTGCTGGACCCCGAGCTGCTGCGCGTGACGCGCGACGAGTACTTCACCTACCTCACGCCCGACGGGGAGCTGTACGACAAGAGCGCGGTGCCCGGGTGAGTGTAAACTTGGTGAAAATTACCTACCTACCACTTTTAATAATAATGCTCCAGGCACACTTACATAGAATAATCCTACAATTATTTATTTATTTAATCTTTATTGCACAATATAAAAAATAAAGTACAAAAGGCGAACTTAATGCCGCGTAGGCATTCTCTACCAGTCAACCTTTAGGCAAAACAGAAACAATTAAGTGGGTAGTGTGTAATTATGTATATTGTTTAAGCTAGTTGATAATACTAAGTAATGGCTGCGTGTATGTAATCTCTTTTGATAACTACAGAATAATAATGTTAGCTCGATATGAGAGGGGTCTCTTATAGCACAGGTTTGTACAAACTTAAAATAAGAGATCCACACATTGTATCTATACCGATTGTAGTTAATAATAAATATATTTTTGATTTTGATTTTTTTGATTTTTTGACCTACGCGGTATATTTGTGTTGTTACCCGTGGTTCCTCGTTGCATTTATTCAAATTTTTCCGCCGTAAGAACCATCCATGGACTTCAACGAACATTTAAAAAAAGGATTGGCCAAATTGGTCCCGACGTTGTTGAATTATGCGCTTACCAACACAATTTGCGATTCATTTTTATATTATAGAAGATTGTTACTAACATTATATGGGCCTTGCCTGAAATAAACAATTTATTATTATTATATTATAGCAAGGGACGTTTTGCGGATAACATCAGCAGTAGGTTTTATTTGTACCCTGATAAACGCTGCTGCCCGCTTCCTGATGTTCCCTTAGTTATCTTTCATGATACTCATGGGATGAGATGGAGTGGTTGTCCGTGTGTGAATCAATTGTCCGTGTGGTAGAGTAAAGTAGCTAAATTCAGAAAATAGCGAAAACAGTTAAGCACGCTTTTATCCATCGTCAAAACAAAAATAACCAAACCGGGTACAATGAGTGCTAATAAGAGTAGGAGATAAAAGAGAGCCCTGTGATACCCCGGCATTCACTGTCGTGAACCATGAGGAGTGTCCTTCAGCTACTACATTAATTTTACCGTTATGCATGAAACGAACAGTGATTGATAACAGAGCCTAGCAGAAAGACCGTATACCGAAAGTTTGGAGAACAGGGCTTCTTTCAGACCCAATCAAAGGCCTTGGTAATGTCGAGTTTTATGGTCATAGATCCAAAGTTGATTTCTTAAGGTTTAAATTATGGTGTTAATATGTTACATTTAAGCAATTACACGTTTTCAATTTATAGTAACGAAGATAGCAAAGAAATGAACTTGAAGAGGGAGAGCAAAGCGTACAGTTACAAGGAACAGCTTGAGGAGCTGCAGCTGCGCCGGGAGCTGGAGGACAAGAAAAGGAAGGAGGGAAAAGTCAAAGAGGTGACATAGAAAATACAAAAAACTTTGTTGTTTGTTTATACCTTTGCAAAATATTGTCTAAATTATGGTTTCCTTTTCAGGTTCCCCTATCGGCTAAGCAAAAGGAAGCTATCAAGGCACAACTTGCAAAGGAGAGCGCTATTAGACAGAGATTGAGTGCGGTAAGTTTTCGTTTTTCAAAAATTTCTGTTTTTTTTTAAGTGCTTTTGTGGCAGAAAATATCTTGATTGGATACTCTTACAGGCCACAATGGATATCATTTGAGGAAGCCCATTTATAGCATTAGTATTTTAATTTGTAGCTGAACGCTCGCGTAGTGGTGGGCGTGCAGCTGCTCGAGGCAGTGCAGCGCGGGTCCCGGTCGGCGCTGTGCGCGCGCGCACGCGTCGTGGTGAGCTCGGTGCTGGGCGCGTTACGCTCGCCGCTGGCCGCGCCGCGCCTCGTGCACAAGCACCGCGCGCTGCGGGGGGCGCTGCTGCCGCACCACGCCACGCTGGGGGACACGGTCGCGCGCATCACTGTCAGGTCAGTGCGCAGCGCTCGTTACGCTCGCCGCTGGCCGCGCCGCGCCTCGTGCACAAGCACCGCGCGCTGCGGGGGGCGCTGCTGCCGCACCACGCCACGCTGGGGGACACGGTCGCGCGCATCACTGTCAGGTTAGTGAGCAGCGCTCGTCACTGGATCCGTTACGCTCGCCGCTGGACGCATTACGCTCGCCGCTGGACGTATTATGCTCGCCGCTGAACGTGTTATGCTCGACCGCTGGACATGTTACGCTCGTCTCTGGACGCGTTACGCTTGCCGCTGCCCGTGTTACGCTCGCATTGCCAGCACCTCATCTCTTAAAATAACATACAACTCACAGGACATGGAGAACAACAGAACCTCCAGTTCACTGGTTCTTATCGGGTTCGAAGGACCAAACCAATGCGAAAAGCATTTAGTACGATAGAAACTGACTGAGTTGCTATTGATGTAGAAAGGATATCCATAACCCTCCCCTCACTTTCAGACTGCACAAGCCCCAGTGCGACCTGGACCCGAGCTGGGAGGAGGAGGACCTGGACAAGGCGACCATCCGCGCCATCAACCTGGTGCACGCGGCGACGGCGGGCGTGAAGGTCCCGACGGAGGAGGACGCGCCGCCCGTCCGGAACTACTTCAGCGCGCCAGGGTTCTGCTACGTGTTCCCGCTGCTTAAACAGGGTAGGTGTCATGTGAAATGCCTGCCTTCCAGGTCAAATCTGTATCGGATGCGTTGGATATCCACCAATCATATCTTCAAGCTGTGTGCCAGGATCGTCGCAAATGGAAGGACGTGGTCTCTGCCTACCCCTCTGGGAGAAAGGCGTGACGGTATGTTCAATCTAAATACATACAATTCAAAGGTTACTGACTGACTGACATAATGAACTATCAATGCACAGCCCAAACCACTGGACCCATCGGGCTGAAATTTGGCATGCAGGTAGATGTTATGACGTAGGCATCCGCTAAGAAAGGATTTTGATCAATTCTACTCCGATAAAATAGGGGATGAAACTCTGTTTCATGCGGACAAAGTCTCAGGCACAGCTCGTTGATCTATATAACAGCACTTGTGACAACGAATTCAACCAAGCTATGTTTTTCTTAGGGAAGGGTGAGTGCTATAAAAGATCGTGACTGGTATAGTTATGTCAGGAGCAGAGTAGCAGCGCATCTTCATAGCAGATTTTAGTCAACCCGCTCCAAAACTTAGGATCAGTTTAAACTGTCACATTTTGTAGCTTAGCTTGCACATTCTCGCATCATAGCTGCACAGCACATCTTTGGTGGAAAAGCGCCTGGACTGTAAAAAGCAAGCCCATCCAAGATTGGTTCACTTCGGATAAGCATTTCGGTATTTTTATATTCTTTTACGCGATCGTCGTTCTATACACCTACCTCATCTCCTTTCTGGAAGCTATCTGGTCTACCAAACGACACAGATAAAGAAAACCCTGAAGTAGCTACTTAGTATTATTTACTAAGTCGTCAGTTCGCACCAAAATCAACCCAATTTGTATACGAAGTATAGTTGAAATTCCTCTGCAGGTCTTACCCGAAGCTCTCTCCGGGCGGACGAGGCGACGATGGTGAACGGCCTGGGCGTGATCGCGCACCACGCCGCGCTGCGCGACGCTAGCGACGCCATGCTGCACCCTGCGCTGTTCCCCATCGACCACATGTTCCGTCTGCTCATCGATCTGATCAGTAAGTTTGTATTGTCCTGTTATGTGTCTTATATCTTCGTAATGTTTTCTGGTCGGTTGTCGCTTTGCAAAAAAAAGTAGGCTTTGACTGCAAAACAAGCCTCGACATTCCTGTAACAATGCTCGGTAATGAGAGAACGCTGAAAAGCTCAGTCAGCGGCTGAGCCCACACTGGACACAATGTTAATGTTTGGATGGATTGGTCCGGAAGTCCCTAGCTAGATTGAAGCGCACCGGGCAAAGGGTACATAGAAATTTTTACGCCTTTATGGCTGCTAGTGATCAGGATACATATTGCGCGGGGGAGGGGGGTTTAGTTGCGAGGTTAAGCTTGGCTAATGTGTTGTCCCGTGTGTAGGCAGCAGCGCGGGGCGCGTGCAGGCGGCGTGCACGGTGGCGCTGCTGGAGACGGCGCGCTGCGCGGCCCGCGGCGCCCTGCAGCCCGGCGACGTGTCGTGCCTGCTGGCCGGCCTGCAGAACCCGCTGGAGGTAAGGGCGACTAGTCATTGTACACACAGCCACTTTGGGGTGCACAGATACATCAGATGGTACCAGCAGCGTCATCAGAGCGAGAAGCTACGCTCTGCGATCACCAAAACCTCCAGATGTTTGACCAAAGCGGCGAGCAAGTGCAGAGGCCAGCTGAACTGGACTGCGATAGGCTGACGAAGGACCATCCACAAATTACGTCACAGCTGGTCCTTGTATGTCATACTTCATGTATCACCCTATCCTTAAGTGTAACGTAATTTTGAGTATTCTAAGCGATGTCCACTCATAGGTGGTCCGCGACGCGGCGCTGCGCGCGCTGCTGTGTGTGGCGGACTGCCTGCCGCCCATGCTGGAGGACCCCGAGTACGCGCTGGAGATCACCAAGCGGCTGCTCATAGCCACCTTCGACGTGGCTGAGGATAACAAGTGAGTTACGCTGTTCTAGCTAAAGATATCATGTGGAGTACTGAAACAATCTGGTATTTTGACGACCAGTTTAGTTCAGTGGCAGTAAACGCTGCCTCGAAGGGTATACAGTGGCCGAAAGTTCGCTCACCATCACATAAATAAAGGGTTATTTATTTATAGAGGTAATTTAGAAAACATTCCGAATCCGGCTCGAAGGACCAATTACAATTTTTCACGTAGGTACCATAACTAATCTAACTAACTGTTATTATCATATAAGTTAGTATTTCTTTCACTGTATCCGCGTTTTCCTCAAGTTACGCACGTTTGAAGATGTATTTTACAACTTACTCGCGTTGTCTAGTCAGTGACTGTCAGACACGCAATCAGCAGAACCATCCAAGGCATTAATAAAATGTGAAAATTGCCTTGAGCGGTGTTGTAAGAGACGAAATGTCTTTACAGAAAGCTAGCCGAGGAGCTGTGGAACCAGCTGCCGCTGGCCCAGCAGTGGAGCCGCGAACCGGAGCTGGTGGAGCTGGTCCTGGCGGACGTGCAGCACCCGGCCGACGCCGTACAGCGCGCCGCGGCGCTGGCGCTGGCGCACCTGGTGGAGCGCGACGCGGACCCCGCCGCCGCCGACCGCGTGCTGCAGCGGCTGCAGGACCTGTACCGGGAGAAGCTGCCGGTCAGTCTACCTTTACCATAAGGGCCACGAGGCCTGTGCCAAAAAGGCGCACGGGGTTGGTAAGGCCCTCATCCTCAGAGCGAAGCTCCAAAGGACTGATCATTCCTCTCACATATTCATTCTTAAAATTGGTTAAAAATGTTTACATTTCATTTTCTAAAAAGACCCAAATATTTGTGTGCCCAAAAGCTCTAGATTCTTTTACGCCCAAGGGCCCCAGAAGGACTGGAACTATTAAGACGGGATTTGCAACGTAATTGGCTACCTCTGACCCGGCAGTGAAGCCGGAGTACTGGCGGATAACGATGTTGGTGACAAATCATCGATAGATGACGCTGATCAATAGAAAATTACTATTGAATTAAACTAAGTCGAAGTTTCTGTAATGCATTTTATAAGTGTGATACAAGATAGAATTGTGAAGTCATCCATTTGGGCAAACGTTGCCAATAGATGGCGGTGTCCGGAAATAATTTGATCTGGCCTTCTTATGGAAGTCTATGGTGGTTATTATGTATTATCGTTGTGTTGCAGCTGATCCCGGCGCGGCTGGACCAGTTCGGGCACGTGGTGGAGGGCGCGGTGGACGAGTGGGGCGCGCGGCGCGGCTTCGGCCGGGCGCTGGCCGCGCTCGCGCCGCGCCTGCGCACGCACGCCGTGCCGCCCGCCATCACCTTCTTCGTGCACACCGCGCTCGCCGACCGGCACGAGCTCGTGCGCGCCGACATGCTCGACGCCGCCATGCACATCGTCGACATACACGGCAAGGTCGGTAGGCGGCGCTGCACTGCTACTGCTGATGCCGCGCCTGCGCACGCACGCCGTGCCGCCCGCCATCACCTTCTTCGTGCACACCGCGCTCGCCGACCGGCACGAGCTCGTGCGCGCCGACATGCTCGACGCCGCCATGCACATCGTCGACATACACGGCAAGGTCGGTAGGCGGCGCTGCACTGCTACTGCTGATGCCGCGCCTGCGCACGCACGCCGTGCCGCCCGCCATCACCTTCTTCGTGCACACCGCGCTCGCCGACCGGCACGAGCTCGTGCGCGCCGACATGCTCGACGCCGCCATGCACATCGTCGACATACACGGCAAGGTCGGTAGGCGGCGCTGCACTGCTACTGCTGATGCCGCGCCTGCACCTGCGCACGCGCACCACCAATACAAAATGTCGATCGAGTACAAAATCTGCCTACTAGAGCTGTTTATATTTGTATTTCAGAAAGATTTCGTGTACGTACATTTATAAACTGAGCCCAAGACCTCCAAGATACAGTGGTTTCCCTAGTTTAAGGTCCGTCGTAACATCTTTTTTATTTAATGTGAGAAATACCGACTTGCAGGCATTTCTTAGTCTTTCTTTTACGGTGTATGTATTCCAAGGATCATAACACAGTGCTTTTTGTATAAATACGATGACGGACCCACCTGATATATATTCGTGATACCTGATATATTCCCCATTGTGGTCAGTTTGCCCCTGGGGGACCCCATTGGTAAATAGACCACAATGGTGTATATTTTCTAGTGGGTACAAAGGTTTGCGGGCCAGGTGATCAGTCCACATATATAAAGAACCATTTCTAGATTGTATCTCCTAATATGTACCAGTGTTCCTGAGAAATAGTTATTATTTACATCGGTGTATATAATTAGCTCATTACCGGTGCAGGAGACGCTGAGCAGCCAGCTGCCGGTGTTCGAGAACTTCCTGGACAAGGCGCCCAAGTCGGGCGGGTACGACGCGGTGCGGCAGAGCGTGGTGCTGCTGGTGGGCTCGCTGGCGCGGCACCTGGAGCCCGACGACGCGCGCATCAAGCCCATCACGCTGCGGCTGGTCGCTGCGCTGTCCACGCCCAGTCAGCAGGTACGGAAGAGGCTACGTGCCCCTAACCCGAGAGGGCCACAGCTAAGAGGTCCCAAGGACTCCCACGGTGCGTTTTGCCTATACTTTCTTAATGCGAACGGCCTAACTATCGAACTCCTGCGTACATGAATATTACCTGTGGCCAAGCACTCTGCAAAACTGATTGCCAACAGTCATTAATTAGAGAGTCACCTTATGAAGAACAGTTAATCCTCTCTTGTCCATGTTGTCACTCCTCCTTCAGTGTCGGGGATAATAACATCAGCCTATAAAAGTCCACTGCTGGACCCTTCAATTGTTTGATACATTGATCGATTGAAAGGCCTATTAGAATCAAAATTGAATTTATTATATTTTGTTTCAAGGTCCAAGAAGCTGTGAGCAACTGCTTACCACACTTGGTCAGCTCTCCAGCCCTCGAAGATGAGATCCCCGCCATCATGAACAAGCTGATGAAGCAACTCCTCACCGCTGAGAAATATGGTGACAGAAAGGTAAGAACTAATCCAAACTAAGCCGGAACACTACTGGTCAATGTCACTAAGTCAAAATATGACAGACTATGCACACCAACCACCTAATCTTTTACCTTTCATGTCTTAGGGCGCGGCGTACGGTATCGCTGGAATTATCAAAGGCCTGGGCATCCTTTCGCTGAAACAGCTGGATGTGATGGGCAAACTCACAGAAGCCATCCAGGAGAAGAAGAATTACAAATATCGTGAAGGTATGACATTCAAGAAATAAGTCAGGTATTCTTATGGCTTCCGGCCCAAATATACGAAAACTACATTTATTAACGGTGTTGGGTTCTTCCGTGATTGGAGTCGGAATCCGTCGGCCCTTCCCTGGACTATGCTAGCACTTAACTCCCTGTACGTCAAGACATTAACTTTTCCTTTAACTGCTGCATATTATGTTTGTCTTGGCCTTCCCCTTTCTCTGGAAGAGAAGACTGAAGGCAGTACGTTTGTAAAGTATGCGTGTTTGTGTCCTCAGGCGCGCTGTTCGGGTTCGAGATGCTGTGCTACAAGCTGGGGCGGCTGTTCGAGCCGTACATCGTGCACGTGCTGCCGCACCTGCTGCTGTGCTTCGGCGACGGGTCGCAGTACGTGCGCGCCGCCGCCGACGACACCGCCAAGCTCATCATGAGCCGCCTCAGCGCGCACGGCGTCAAGCTGGTGCTGCCCTCGCTGCTGCAGGCGCTGCAGGACGACAACTGGCGCACCAAGGCCGGTCGGTACCACAGACACCGCCAAGCTCATCATGAGCCGCCTCAGCGCGCACGGCGTCAAGCTGGTGCTGCCCTCGCTGCTGCAGGCGCTGCAGGACGACAACTGGCGCACCAAGGCCGGTCGGTACCCCCCACAGACACCGCCGAGCTCATCATGAGCCGCCTCAGCGCGCACGGCGTCAAGCTGGTGCTGCCCTCGCTGCTGCAGGCGCTGCAGGACGACAACTGGCGCACCAAGGCCGGTCGGTACCCCCCACAGACACCGCCGAGCTCGTCATGAGCCGCCTCAGCGCGCACGGCTTCAAGCTGGTGCTGCCCTCGCTGCTGCAGGCGCTGCAGGACGACAACTGGCGCACCAAGGCCGGTCGGTACCACAGACACCGCCAAGCTCATCATGAGCCGCCTCAGCGCGCACGGCGTCAAGCTGGTGCTGCCCTCGCTGCTGCAGGCGCTGCAGGACGACAACTGGCGCACCAAGGCCGGTCGGTACCCCCCACAGACACCGCCGAGCTCATCATGAGCCGCCTCAGCGCGCACGGCGTCAAGCTGGTGCTGCCCTCGCTGCTGCAGGCGCTGCAGGACGACAACTGGCGCACCAAGGCCGGTCGGTACCCCCCACAGACACCGCCGAGCTCATCATGAGCCGCCTCAGCGCGCACGGCGTCAAGCTGGTGCTGCCCTCGCTACTGCAGGCGCTGCAGGACGACAACTGTGATATTTTTTTTATTTACTCGTACAACTACTTTTTCTTAGCAACCTATAAGTTCAGCCACCAGAACCGCATTTCCTGTGACCATCGCAAGCTCATCTCGTGTTCAGGAGAATGAGCATGCAGGGCATGATACAAGCTGGGCCATGTTTTGTGAGAATCAGGTCTAACTCGTCCGCAAATTCTCAAGCTGTTGTCTTTACTACGATACCTGATTTACTGCTGATGAACTCATAAAAATTAAAGATTGAGTTAAAATGATTTGATCGGCGTGTGCGCCTGCGCAGGCTCCATCGAGCTGCTGGGCGCGATGGCGTACTGCGCGCCCAAGCAGCTGTCGTCGTGCCTGCCGTCCATCGTGCCCAAGCTGATCGAGGTGCTGAGCGACTCGCACATGCGCGTGCAGGAGGCCGGCGCAGAGGCGCTCAAGGTCATCGGCTCCGTCATCAGGAACCCCGAGATTCAAGGTACTGTACAGTACAGTGCGCCCATCCTACAAAAGCCGGTTAACTATCGCCTGCTCCACGTCTTACCGCTTTTTATGGAAAGTGACGAGGAATTTTAAATTAATGAACTTTTTTTAGATCTTGAAGGAAGGATCTTGATTTACTGACGATTACCTGACCACCTGATTCTCTGAGGAAAAGAATCCCTGACAAAGCAATCCTTTACAAAGAAATAACCGACATAGTTGCTTGAATAAGCAAGCCTCCGTCCAGCAGTGGACTGTCGCACGCTGCTAATAATGGTGATAATGCTTTGACCATCATGTAAGTCAGCATGAGAGTTAGTCCTCTTTAAAATCACCGGGATGTAAGAGACCGATGACGGGCAGCAACGTCACCGGAGCGAGAAGCTACGCCCTGCGGTCGCCAACCCGCCTGCCCAGCTTGGAGGAATATCCTCCTTATATCAGCCTATGGCAGTCCAGCAGTAGCTGATGATGATAAAAACATACGGTCGAATTGAGAAACCTTCCTCCTTTTTTGAAGTCGGTTAAAAATCACTGTTCAACTAACTACCCTTCCACACAGCGATCGTGCCCGTCCTGCTCCACGCGCTGCAGGACCCGTCCAACAAGACGTCGGCGTGCCTGCAGACGCTGCTGGACACCAAGTTCGTGCACTTCATCGACGCGCCGTCGCTCGCGCTGATCATGCCCGTGGTGCAGCGCGCCTTCCTGGACCGCAGCACGGAGACGCGCAAGATGGCCGCGCAGATCATCGGCAACATGTACTCGCTCACCGACCAGAAGGACCTCATGCCGTACCTGCCCAACATCATACCGGGCCTCAAGAGCTCGCTGCTCGACCCTGTGCCAGAGGTCAGTACGATTTAGCCGTCTAACGCGCCTACGTATACAATTCCTTGAACTCACTGTTTTTAACCATAATTAACATTTAAGTTTCCACAAAATGTATGATATGCGATGTCATCCAATAAAACAGAGATGATGATAACTCTGACGCATAAACTGGGAATGGGTATAGCTTACCCTAAGTGTTGCGGAGGTCTGATGGCAGTCGCTCTGTGTAAAAGCTTAGCCCTCGCCAAATCTCTCAGTTTGGAAAGCCGACCCTGAGACAATCGGGAAATAGGCTAGGATGATGATGATGATCCAATAAAACAGAGCTTTACTTCAGTGGAACATATCATCTTTTGTAGAAAACTGACACTCGAGACACTTTTTCTCACTGTATTTTATTTTATTACTTACTATATTCACTTAACTGGTAATTATTATACTGAAGTGGAGGCAGGACTTCGTAGCCAATGTCGGCGAGGGCCTTCTTCGATAGGAAAATCACATCGCCCCCGCTATTTGGTGAAGTCTTTCATCATGATCTTTATTTTATTGAACATCTGATTGTCTTCTTGTGGCAGGTTCGTTCTGTATCCGCGCGCGCTCTGGGCGCCATGGTTAAAGGAATGGGCGAGAGCAGCTTTGAGGAGCTCCTGCCGTGGCTGATGCACACCCTCACCTCGGAGACCAGCAGCGTGGACCGCTCCGGCGCCGCGCAGGGCCTGTCCGAGGTGGTGGCCGGCCTCGGCGTGCACAAGCTGCACAAGATCATGCCAGGTCAGTAGCCGCCGCACCCTCGCCGCGGAGACCAGCGTGGTGACTGGAGGAAGAACCAAATGGCGATATCAAAAACCAAGAAGAGCATCATCATCATCAGCCCGTGTCAGTGTCACTGTTGGACACGTCTCTACACAGAAGAGCATACGTCACCGCTAAGTCGGCCCTAGGTGCCATTCGGTAGGAGCCAACGTGCGTGAATAGCAGAGCCTACTCTCATCTGACTGGCGAGGGAAGCAGTGTAGTGAATCCATGGAAACTATCCCACTTTTCTCCCCCAACACAAAAAGTGGCTTAAAAGTGGCATTATAATTTGATAGTGAAACCATTTTGATTTAGTTTCTTCTTTGAAATATGGTTTGACCAAACCCGTTCTAAGCATGTTTCATCAAAGTCTTTTGGATGCTTCTTTTATAGTAGTATTCTCCCGTCGATGGAAAGCGAAAACCACAAGAAGAGCCACAAGTCGATGCGGCGACGGATTTAAGTTATCACATTAATGGAAGGACACACGGATTTAAGAGGCAAGCAAGTGATGGATGCGAGAGGCCCGGGACCGATCGAAGTGGCGAGCATTGGGAGAGACCTATGTCCAGCAGTGGAATGATGTGGGCTGATGATGATGATGACGGATTTAAGATATCAAAAATCGAACACTAACATTGTAAATTTTTGGCCACCAGATATAATCGCGACAGCGGAACGCACCGACATTGCACCGCACGTCAAAGACGGCTACATAATGATGTTCATATACATGCCGGGCGCGTTCACGGACGAGTTCACGCCGTACATCGGGCAGATCATCAACCCGATCCTGAAGGCGCTGGCCGACGAGAACGAGTACGTGCGCGAGACGGCGCTGAAGGCGGGCCAGCGCATCGTGACGCTGTACGCCGAGTCCGCCATCACGCTGCTGCTGCCCGAGCTGGAGCGGGGGCTGTTCGACGACAACTGGCGCATCCGATACAGGTACACCTGCCGCATAACAAACGAGGCGCTGGCAACCGTCTGGTGGCGGTATAACCATCACAATTGAAGGCTTAGATACCACAGACCGATGACGGGCAGCAGCGTCACCGGAGCGAGAAGCTACGCCCTGCGATCGCCAACCCGCCTGCCCAGCGTGGCGATTATGGGTATATCCTCCTGATGTTTGCCCTAGGTGGCGAGCAACTGGAGAGGCCTATGTCCAGCAGTGGACTGCGATAGGCTGATGATGATGATGACACCTGCCGCTGTCCGCCGGCGAGTGCTGCACCTTAGGCACCACATATAGCAGGCGAGGATGGGATGTAAGCGCCTGACCAGCGTGGCGATTATGGGTGTATCCTCCAGATGTTTGCTCTGAGTGGCGAACAACTGGAAAGGCCTATGTCCAGCAGTGGACTGTAATAGGCTGATGATGATGATAGCAGGCGGGTTGGTGACTACATAGGTAAACGTTGCTGCCGTCTCTTGATGCTACCTTAGTCGTCTACGACAGCCGCGGTATGAAATGGAGCGACCCTATTCTAGTATGAGAGAGAGGTAGGGCATAGCGAATCTTCGCTCGAATTGAGCTGCCCATCCGGGGAAGGACCTCCACCCTATAGAATACCGCAGCCAAATGACCTCCGGGTCGTGTTCCTGCTGGTGAGTAGGGTTTCCGGAGCTCGTGGGGGGGTTGGAGTTGGGCCGGCATGGCGGTGGCAACTGACCGGTGACTGACCAGTTACTTGCCCGTTGACATAGCGACTTGGACTTCTGTTTCGCTTTCCGTCAGGCGAAGGGAAGCCATTATCCCAAGCTACTATAAAAAAAACTATATGCGGAAACCATACGGACCAACAATAAACTATTGAATTGAAATGTTAAACAAATATTATTATTATTACAGTTCAGTTCAGCTGTTGGGTGACCTGCTGTACCGCATATCGGGCGTGTCCGGCAAGATGAGCACGGAGACCGCGTCCGAGGACGACAACTTCGGCACGGAGCACTCGCACAAGGCCATCATGAGCGCGCTGGGCGCGGAGCGGCGCAACCGGGTGCTGGCCGGGCTGTACATGGGCCGCAGCGACGTCGCGCTGATGGTCCGCCAGGCGGCGCTGCACGTGTGGAAGGTAACGCGACGAAAGACAGAAAAATCTTGGACACCGTCGGAAACACCGTTGGTCTTTCGGTATTGTACCGGTTACATTTTGGAGAATGTATGACGAAACTATTCAATATGATTTCTCTCGCCCCTTTTTATACGTCAGACGATTGGGGATCGTTATATGGTGCAAGTTCCAAAGGCGCATCCTTGGACCATATAACAACGCATTTCGCCTCTACTGTCATAGTACAACTGGCCTGAGAGCGTCTGCCTGAGAGTGTGGCCTGTACTGGTACTGTAACCTGTACACAGAATGCTACTAGATTCTAATATATATGCCAAGAGTGTAAAATAATAGCAACAATGCATTTCAGGTGGTAGTGACGAACACGCCCAAGACCCTGCGCGAGATCCTGCCGACGCTGTTCGGGCTGCTGCTGGGCTGCCTCGCCTCCACCAGCTACGACAAGCGGCAGGTGGCCGCGCGGACGCTTGGCGATCTCGTGCGCAAGGTTTGTATCATCATAGTAGGTTTATTTTTTATCCGCTCGAAGGACCACTATACCTATGTTGTACTACTGTATATAAACCCTAGTAATCGGCAATCTCATGTCGGACGTAATATGTACTCTACCACTGTTCGAAGGACCATTACAATTAATCTTACATAAGCCCTAGTAATCGGCGATCTTATGTTAGAAATAGGACCTGTTCCATAGTATTTCTGTTATCTAACCAGCTCGAAGGACCAATAATATATATTCATACTTTCTTCACCTTACTTTAATGAACAATATATTTCAGCTGGGTGAACGAGTGTTACCGGAGATCGTGCCCATCTTGGAGAGAGGGCTGCGCTCGAACAGGGCGGACCAGCGGCAGGGCGTGTGCATCGGCCTCGGCGAGATCCTCGCCTCCACCTCGCGCGACGCCGTGCTCAGCTTCGCGGACGGGCTGGTGAGTGTGACGTCATAAGCCATTAACTGACCAGACGTTCGTGACGTCACAGTTGATAAGTTAGGGTAACTGCATGTTTTACTTCATCTTTAGGTGTATTGCAGTCCACTGCATAGGCCTCTCCAGTTGTTCGCCACTTTGGTCAAACAAATGGAGGCTTTCCTCAATCGCTATGCTGGGCAGGCGGGTTGGCAATCGCAGGGCGTGACTATCGGCCTGTGGCATTTAGCTACATTTTCAATCGTGATGGTTGTATCACCCCCAGTCGGTTGTCAGAGCTTCGTTTTTGATTCAACAGGATGCACCACGGGCAGGTGAGGGTGGCTTGGAGCGAAAAGATGTTGGGTCGCTCCATCACCGCCTCGTGTTTTACTTGCTACATCTCAATTTCTGTACATATTATTATTGTATTACTTATTGTGTGGTCTGTGTAGGTGCCGACAGTGCGTACGGCTCTGTGCGACCCCCTGCCGGAGGTGCGGCTGGCGGCGGCGCGTGCGTTCGACAGCCTGCACGCCACCATCGGCAACAAGGCGCTGGACGACATCCTGCCGCACATGCTGCGCGCGCTGCACGACCCCGACCCGGACCTCGCCGACGCCACGCTGGACGGCCTCAAGCAGGTATGTCGAGGTCCTGCCGCACGTCACCAGCGACAGCAAGGCGCTGGATGACATCCTGCAGCACATGCTGCGCGCGCTGCACGACCCCGACCCGGACCTCGCCGACGCCACGCTGGACGGCCTCAAGCAGGTATGTCGAGGTCCTGCCGCACGTCACCAGCGACAGCAAGGCGCTGGATGACATCCTGCCGCACATGCTGCGCGCGCTGCACGACCCCGACCCGGACCTCGCCGACGCCACGCTGGACGGCCTCAAGCAGGTATGTCGAGATCCTGCCGCACGTCACCAGCGACAGCAAGGCGCTGGACGACATCCTGCCGCACATGATTGGCGATCTTTCTGATATCGCAGAATTCTTTTTTTCAGGGTTCCGTTTGTGTTTCTGACTTCTATAACTATAGACAATAGATTCACGAGTAACACTTGTTGCTCGTCGTAACTTAACTGCGAAATAACGCGGTGACGCGAGCTCAGTCTAGTCTGACATTTGCTATCTTGACACTTCTGTTTTACGGTTCATATTTTACGGTTTTGGCTGTCTGACTGACGTACTACGGAGAATTTTTGGCATCTAGCAAGCTCTGGGCATCGACACAAGTTGTTGTTTTGGTATTATAGGTATGACGTTGTTCACACGCGCGTATGTGTGCAGGTGATGGCGATCAAGTCCCGCGCCGTGCTGCCGTACCTGGTACCGGTGCTGACGGGCTCGGCAGCGGGTGGCGGCGGCGCCGTGGACACGCGGGCGCTGTCGGCGCTGGCAGCGGCAGCGGGCGGCGCCCTGGGCCGCCACCTGCCGCGCGTGCTGCCCGCGCTGCTCACGGCGCTGGTGGCGGCGCGCCAGGAGCCCAACGAGGCGCGCGAGCTGGAGAACTGCCGCGACGCGCTGCTGCCCGTCACCGACTCTGCCGGCGTGCGCTGGTCAGTACTAGACGCATGTATTGGACACGAGCGTTGCTGCCTACGCCGCGCGCGGCACTGCTTCCGGCCACTTCAATTTCAAAGTTCAACTTTTATAGAAAGAGCGTTTATGATGACCTCATTCCACCTGATGGTAAGCGGTCGTGAGGTCCATATGGTCGTTAGGTCGACTGGCATAATAGGACAAACCCAACGCGCCTGTCGCCCTCACCCTGAAGGTCCACTGAGATACCGTTTCACGTCCCGCCTAAAGGACTTATTAGAACTTATATTATAACTTTCCCAATTCTTTCTCTCGATCATAACTAACTTTTCCGATCAGAACGGCCATTTTCCGCCTAAATTTACCGACAACACACATTCAAATGTGCCAAAGCAAATATTTGACACTGACAGAAGTTTGACATTTGATTTGACGTTTCGTTGACAGCATAATCGACACGCTGCTGGAGACGGTCCGGTCGGGCGAGGCGACGCGGCGGCGCGCGGGCGCAGCGCTGCTGTGCGCCTTCGTGACGCACACGCGCGGCGACCTCACGCCGCACGTGGCGCAGCTGCTGCGCGGGCTGCTCGTGCTGTTCGCGGAGCACGACCGCGACGTGCTGCAGATGGCCTGGGAGGTGCGTACGGCAGGGGCAGCAGAGTGGTCCCTGGCGATAGGTTCGTGACGCACACGCGCGGCGACCTCACGCCGCACGTGGCGCAGCTGCAGCTATAACGTAGTCCGGGGCAGCAATGGGGTTAAGGCTAGTTTCAGGGTCGTGTTTACCGCATCAATATGAAGTCTGGTTTGGTTCAGTGGTAATGGACACTGCCTCAAGGTCGCTCCTGTGCAATGGCGGTCAGCATGACTCTGAAACCAGCCTATATGGAACAGTCGCGTTGCCTGCCTCGCGATGGAAGTAAAGCAGGGGTATACCCACTAAAACACTAGGATACAATGTCCACACTTGTATAGAATCTGGATCAAGTGTAGCTATAAAAATGTGATCTAATTTTTTTTTTAATTTCAGGCGTTAACGGCCCTGACGCGAACCCTGGACCCGGAGCGCATGATCTCGCACGTGCCCGACGTGCGCACGGCGCTGCGCCTGGCCGCCGCCGACCTCAAGGGCGAGCTGATGCCCGGCTTCTGCCTGCCCAAGGTCAGTCACGCGAGTTACACAAACAGCAGTTGGCTTGCAAGCTGCAGGTCGACAACCGTGACGGCGACTGCAGTCGCATAATAGACAAAAGTACGCAGTAAATATGAAAGTGCATTATTGTGTGCGCAAACCTTTTTTTTTAATTTTAAAATGGCACTTGACTGCAATTCGCCTGATGGTAAGCGATTAGTTCACTCTTGTCCCGCTTCAAACTCACTGGCTATAAACATCATCATACAATATATTGCTCACATGACGTATGATTTCTTACTATCAACCGCAAGCCAACAAATTGTTTATTTATGTAACATTTCTAATCCCATTCTGTTTCTCGTCCCGACTGGTGCCACTGAAAATCAGCGTCCTAGTGCCCTCGTACTAAGACAAATGCTGAGTGGCACCATTTTGGCTTCCTACACACGAATTTGATATATTCAAATTAGTTTTTATTTAATGTTTAGTGTTAACTGGTTTAAAGATATTATTTTCATTCATCAACTCAAGAACTCAACAATATTTACATGTAATTGACAGCTGCCAACCATTTTTTTTTTTTTTTTTTTGTTTTCTTTTTTTGTACAATGACATGTACTATTTTGCCGTGTCACTATTTATTAGACCGTTTCTAAGTTGAGATTCTTTTTTTTTTTTTTTCTACTCTTAATTTGCTGTTTTCTATTTAAGAAATTTGTTTGTTTTATGTTTTGTGTCTGTCTTAGTGATGTGTGTAATTTGTGTATGCCAAATAAACCGATTTTCTTTCTTTCTTTCTTTCTTGTCTTGAACATCGGATAAATCTTCACTTTCGTTAGCTGATGAACACCCAGAAAGAGATCAAAAGCAGAACTAATGGGTTAACGTGCTCTTCGATGCATGGATGATCCCTGCCAACTTCTTGACTCCCGAACTGCTACTAACTAATTAAATCGGCGTAGGGAAGCCATTATGTCGAGTCACTATAAAAAAAATGACAGGAAATCCCAAAATTATCGGACGTTCCGTTCTTACAATGCGAAACTAGACCAACAAGGTTGTAATGCCGCGTTTACACGCTCGCGTTCAATACGACATTCAACGGACACAAACACAAGCACAAGCATGTGAACGGGCTGTTCGTCTGTTTGAATGTGCACGTGCGTGCGCAATTTGTAAGGCAAGGCTGCTCGCCGAGCTGCTTGCCAGGCTGCTTGCCGGGCTGCGTGGCACGCGTGTAAACCTAGCATAAGGGGTGTATGAACAGCTGTTTTACATGACAGGGCATCCAACCAATCCTGCCGCTGTTCCGCGAGTCGATCCTGAACGGGCTGCCCGAGGACAAGGAGAACGCGGCGCTGATGCTGGGCGAGGTGATCAAGCTGACGTCGCCGCAGGCCATCCAGCCGTGCGTGGTGCACATCACCGGCCCGCTCATCCGCATCCTCGGCGACCGGTTCAACTCCAGCGTGAAGGCCGCCGTCTTGGAGACGCTCGCCTCGTTACTGTCTAAGGTACTGTATTTGTACAGTTAACTAAAGCTGGCACGTTCACAGCACTCACATTTTATGCCATTTCACTATGTATACAGTATATTAAGTACAACTATAACTTTTACACTCGTAAGCTAGACCGTGCGCGACAGAGACAAGCAGACATTTCATGATGCGCATGCAGTACGACGTCACGCAGCGCACTTATTCACAGACACTAGTGTCAATGTGTTGAACGTGCCAACTTTAGTTAACTGTACTGCTTTTTTCTAGCTCAATATGTCAGGACCATTCTGTCATTATAGTATATCGTAGATCGTTTGACTTCGCGTATATTGACTGGTACTGGACACTCTGGACAGTGAACGAAACGGTACCGCTGATCCAGATCAAAATTTTCTGCACCCTTCTTGTTTTTAATGCAATTTGCCTGATGGTAAGCGACATTGCAGTCTATGATGGAGCGCGCTCACCCAGTTAAAACCGCTCTTGCCTTGAAAATCTCGAGGAACAAAGAGCCCGGTCAGGAGAACGTTAGCTTGGCCGTTCATACGAAACGAGCTGTGCGTGTTTGCCTTACACCGTTATACGCCTACGCCGTTACGGTGCCTATACGCCGTATGCTGTCGTTTGCTCGTCCGATGATAAAAAGGAACGAGAGAAATCAATCAGTTCACGTGGATTTGACAATCTACTAATGTATACAATCTACTAATGTATACAATCTACTGATGTACTAGGTCGGAGCGATGCTGAAGCAGTTCCTGCCCCAGCTGCAGACGACGTTCCTCAAGGCGCTGAACGACCCCAACCGGCTGGTGCGCATCAAGGCGGGGCTGGCGCTGTCGCAGCTGGTGCTGATCCACACGCGCGCCGACCCGCTGTTCGTGGAGATGCACAACGGCATCCGCAACGCCGACGACCCCGGCGTGCGCGAGACCATGCTGCAGGCGCTGCGCAGCATCATCAGCGGCGGAGGCGACAAGGTTATCAATCAATCAATTAATCAATAGCCTTGGTCCGTCCAAACGCTGAACATACTACATTTCTTTATCCCGGGCTTCCCCTAACCAGCAACTGCCAGGTAAGGCGTTGCATAAAGCTTACTCATTGTCCGTGAGAGATGAGATGTGTAGCGATATGTCGCGACCCGACCTAATGCGCCAATGTAGGCCACTATGTCATAAAAAAGCTTTTTCGCCTCGTGTCGTGTTGCCGCGTTTGTCGGTACCTAGGACAGCGGATAGTAGGATTTATTATCGTGTTATTCTAACGCATCAGTGTGTACTATTAGATCATCCAAATATCCAACATTTGCGTTGTATATGTAACCCTTTTGAATATAATTATATTTTCCATGACGTTGATCGGTGTACTCTATAGGCCAAAAGACAAAGAGTTTAAATGTTAAACATTCCATATGGTAAATCAAAAGATGTTTATTCTTATGTTCACAATGCACTTCAATATGTTAATATTACTGAAGTTTCGGGATTAATGTTTAACTTTTATTAGTAGAGTTAATACTATTTATCTTTGCCATTAACGCACGGGATTCGAGACGATGCAGCAACACCGTGTCTTCGAATTGTGTGGTTTTTCTTTGTTTTGTTTTTTAGTAGTAAACTGTGTATTTTCTATGACGTGTCGGTGTGACGTCCGGGTAACGAGTGTCCCTCGCGGTAGATGTCGGAGCCGCTGGCGCTGGCGGTGCTGACGACGCTGTCGGGCCCGGCGCTGCTGGCGCACCCGGACGACCCGCCGCGCTCGGCCGTGGGCGGCTGCCTGGGCGCGCTGCTGCGGCGGCTGCCCGCGCCGCACCGCGACGCCGCGCTGCTGCACCACGTGCTGGCCGCGCAGCCGCACGCCGCCCACGCCGCGCACCACCACCACGCGCCCGCCGACGACTGGCTGCTGCAGCACGGCCGCGCCGCCGCGCTCTTCGTCGCGCTCAAGGAGTCGCCGGAGGAGGTGCGTGCGAAACCACTTGCTGAAGGGGCGCGGGATTATTGGTATTTGGATTGAAAGGCGGTGGTAATGTTAATGTTGTATAATTTGATTGTTCACATGTTAAACTAAAACTACTGTTAAATGTTGTGAGCGCACCCGGTCGCGATCGATCCGTGATTTGCACTAAGCATTTTAAGTGTAAAATTTTAATCGATCGCAATCGGTTGCGCCTTAGTTAGATGTCACGTGTTCGGTTGCGTTACACCGAACACTGGCTATCTAGCAGCTAACTCGCTAACACCCGTATTCACTTACGTTCCTATGCGACGCGCAGTACCCAAAAACCTGTTCATAGATTCAGAAACAGCAGGCAAAAACTAGAGATACGGAAAGACTTTAACTTCTTCGATATTAATAAGATCTTCTAATCCTCTTACTACTATACTAGATTTACCGAGACCACTTCGAGGAGAAGATAGAACGCACGTTACTGCAATACTTGGCGAGCGAGCGCATCCCGGTGGCGTGCAACGGCATCCGCGGCATCGGCTACCTGCTGCACCACCTGCTGCAGACCGACCGGCCGATACCACCTAATTTGTTATCACAATTCGTCAGGGTAAGTTTAAAGTCGTCGATGAAATTTTTGTAAACGAGAACACCCCAGACACGGAACAAACATAAATATTCATGACACGAACGTTTGTCCCGTGTGTGAATAGAACTCTATTCTTGGTTCAGAAGGCAATGTCCGCTAACCAAATCAACGACTGGGTCAGTCATCAGAATGCAGAAGATATTAACCAAATGTGTACGCAAGTGCGTAATCGTCAGTTCTTTCACGATTGAAACTATTAATATACGTTTAGATTCACAGAACACGATTTGAAATATATTAATGTGCGTTTAGATGCACAGAAGTATTCACATCCTATCTGAACTTCAGGGCTTAGAATGAACCAGTAACATGTTTTCCTCTAGACTCGGGGCTGGGATATGTGTCTTGAACTGGTAAGTATAGAGGGCGATAAGTTTATGGAAGCGTATTTTCCGCAGAGCATGAACCACCCGAGCAACGAGGTGAAGCAGCTGATGGCGATGGCGGGCGCGCTGGTGGGCCGCGCGGCGCCGCTCAGCGGCCGCGGCGCCGACGTGCTGCGGGCGCTGCTGCCCGCGCTCGTCAACGGGACCAAGGAGAAGAACACCTACGTGCGCGCCAACTCCGAGCTGGCCCTGCGCGCCGTGCTGCACCTGCCCGACGACACCCGCCACCAGGTCTGTGCACATCCGACTACACACCTGTGCGCGCGCCGTTCTGCACCTGCCCGACACCAGGTCTGTGCACGTCCGACTTCACACCTGCGCGCGCGCCGTACTGCACCTGCCCGACGACACCCGCCACCAGGTCTGTGCACGTCCGACTACACACCTGCGCGCGCGCCGTGCTGCACCTGCCCGACGACACCCGCCACCAGGTCTGCACGTCCGACTACACACCTGTCGATCGATTTGAGCCTGTCTCATGTAGGACTTATCGGGTTGTCGACCATCTTGCGAAAATCGTCACTCCACCTAGCCTAAGAGAGTCCCATATTATGTTTGCCGAGAAATGGTTGTGCGGTTGATGTGGCGAGCCCACTGCCGCTTTAGCTTACTAAACCTGTGAGCTATGCCGATGACCCTGGTACTCTTCCAAGGATCGTAGCGTCATAAAATTGGCAACTGTATGTAGTGCTGATAAAAATTCAATAAGATGGTACTATCGGACTGATCTGGTGATGGAGCTGGAAGTTTGCAGACTTTAGGGGTAGACCTTATGATATTTTGTCTGCAATAGCCTAACCCCTCACGAATGCCAGCGTCCCTCAGGGCCTGTACCGTTCCTATTAGAAACGTGCTATTAATAAAAGGCACCACAATATTTACAATTCTGTTCACAAATATTGGCTAATCTCGCTGATAATGTTATGGGCGTCATCGCGTCTGTCAATGTCACTGTACTGATAAGCAGATGTAATCCGAGAATCTTTATCTCCACTTTTGTAATATTGTCATAGTGCAAACTGTAATAAATGCGTGTCATTGTGGACATAAAGATGTTCATCAATTGGGATGATGACTAAAAAATAATTTAATGTCCATCAGATAGATTAATGAAAAATATTGGATACGTATTTTTTATTTTGCCTCTTGTTCAAAAACTTACGAAGATACATTGATTTTAAATGTCACATGACGTCACGTTAGAGTACAAAATATACTCTAACGTGACGTAGTTAGCCCCCACTCCGTAACTTTAATGCGCTATATCTAAGTATTTTCTTGTTATTTCGACAAAACAAAAAATACGGGTCTTATATTTTTTTATTATCTAAGAGACGGACTAATTATTTTCTTCATTTTCATACCTTGTCATCATCCGTATTGTCTATACATTTATTTATAGGTAAATAGTATAATTTAAGAGTGAAATCTTTGTTTCGAGCGGTTTCCGAAAGAGATCTTTCCGCGCGGATTGGGAATAGCCCCAGGGCTACTCACAAATGCGTTCTGAAAGATCTCTCTCTGAAAACACGACCCACTTTCATTCGAATTCCCCATTAGTTCAGTACAATCAGAGGGCGTTCCACTAAGCGATCGCATCGATTACGCCCACGACCGCGATCTTCCTCGTTCCACTAGCTTCTGAGCGTTGGTAGGTATTTTATACCCAAGTGGAATGGGTTATTAGGGTGTTTTGAGCCTTCCTATGTCAACTGTTTGGAAAATTGAAGAACTGTCAATAAAAGCTTGTCAGTAATACTTCAACTTCAAATATAGGGCCTAAATTTTTTCAAAGTCCACTTGGACCCACATTTTAGAGGGGTCGTTATTAGTGACTACGTTAGTGTTTTGAGTGTTGTAATCGCTTAGTGGAACGCCCCCTAAATGTCAAATTTAAATGACGTTTATCTATGAAAGTTTCCCAATTTGAGCGGAATTAGCCATTGTGTATATCAGGAGGCACGTTTACAAGTGTTGTCTCGTTGCAGCAATGCATGTCGCTGCTGGAGGAGGGCGCGCGCGAGGCGCTGGCGGACGTGGTGGCGCGCGTGCTGCGGCGCGCGCACACCGAGCACGCGCGCGACGAGGAGCTCGACTGCACGCTGCTCACCTAGCGCTCGCCCGGCTATCTTATTACAATAAATATTTAATTCTCTTTACCGATTACCTGCCGTTTCATTGTCTATGTATCCCTAAAAAGGTTGACTTCCTTGAAAGGTTTTTAGCATACAGCCAGCTTTACTTTACAACTACGCTGGGCCAATATAAAAAGAAAAGACTACTTTTTTATAGTAATGTCGTACCTATGCCTGATGGAAAGCAAAAGAGGTGCCTAAGTCGCTGCGACAACGGGCAAGTCGTCACCTGTCGGTCACAAGTACGTCTCTAAGGTGATGGCCCTAGTGGGGCAGAATACACATGAATAAAAATCTGTATTATGGTGCCCCACTAAATCGTAGCAGTGGGGCAGATTACACACAATCTACTTTGCCCCAATCCCGAAATCGACCTAAGTGGCGAACATTAGGAGAGGCCTATGTCCAGCAGTGGACTGACATAAGCTGATGATGATGATAATTATGACTTTGCCCCACTGGTGGGGCACTTTGGCTCAATTCAAGCTAAGATTCGCTATGCCCTTACCTCAGTAGGTACCTACCTGACTTATGGGCGAGACGACACGGTGCTGTTATTAATTAGTAAGCTTCATCATCATCATCAGCCTATTGTAGTCCACTGCTGGACATAGGCCTGTCCAGTTGTTCGCCACCTAGGGCAAACTTTTGGCGATCGCAGGGCGTAGCTTCTTGCTCCGGTGACGCTGCTGCCCGTCATCAGCCTGTGGTATTTAGCTACGCCTTCTATCGTGATGGTTTTACCGCCACCAGTCGGTTTGCCAGAGCCCCGTTTGTTGTTCGGCAGGATACACCACGGGCAGGTGAGGATGGCTTGGAGCGAAAAGGTGATAGGTAGGCTATATAACATCACGTTGCAACTATTAGGAGCAAAGAAATAATGGAAAATGTAAAAAATCTACAGGGAAAAAATAACTATTCCACGCAGACGAAGTCGCGAGCACAGCTAGTAAAATATATTCCCCAGTACATCTGTAGGTATGTACATACTTATATTTACTTTTATTACCATTACATAAATCAAATACATAGCATTTTTAATTAAACTATTTATTGTTATGTCATGACACACTACTTACATATGATTAACTGTACATTCACTAATGATAAACAAACTGTCATAAAATTACTGAATGCCCTGGTTTACGTACAAAGGCAGGAATTGTGATGTTACACATCACATTGGAATCTTACAATGGAAAACAAGCAATCCAAAACAGTACATATTTTACATGGAATGTATCTAAAATTCAGAATTCTTTTTTATTTTTTGGAATCCTTTTTCTTTCACAAGGTCGTTGCACTGGACGCGGTCGAGCTCCGACAGCGGCAGGCGCTCCAGCTCGTGGTCAACCTCGCCGAGCAACACCAGCTCCGGCGGCGCCCCTGTGATGAATTTCACTTCCAAGCGGTCGTAGTACGGCGCATCCTCAAATATAAACTTCTTAACCTCGGGAAGCCGGTTAAGAGAACATCCTCTGCAGCTCTGTACACAAATTACATGCACAATATAATAAAATTCCGGGTGTATGTAATAGATAGAATGTAAATAAACAATCATAGGTACCTCGATTCTCGCAGAAACTATGTCTGACAACTCGTAGGCTGTAACGGTGGTCAGTAAAATACATGTACTTAGGGCCAAAAGTAACTTCATTTTGTAGCAAAACGTTTTTCTTTAAAACCCAAAATTCTATGAAGAGATGAGCTGACTGACAGCTACTGTGACTGACTGGAACTGGACTGCTGCTGACTGGGGCAGTCGAATCGAACGAATGCTATGATGAATGAAATGAATGAATTCTTTTTTTATTTTTTTTAATAAGATTTTAACGGCCTTGGATCTCTCCCTCCATACAGCCAATGAATGAATTTTTTTTTTTTTTAAATGGCTTTGCACTGAGGTTGTGCATTTTAGCCAGTGTCAAGTTAGGGAAACGACAGGAATAAAAGGAAAAGCGGAACGGAATTTGGAATGGGGATCAGCAGGAAGGTTAAATTAAACATAAATACCTACA
This sequence comes from Conogethes punctiferalis, assembly GCA_031163375.1. Classification (NCBI taxonomy): domain Eukaryota; kingdom Metazoa; phylum Arthropoda; class Insecta; order Lepidoptera; family Crambidae; genus Conogethes; species Conogethes punctiferalis. The sequence continues at coordinate 16,154,973 of CM062081.1, read as the reverse complement.
TATATAATAGAAAAATAAATACGTATTTACAATTTAATATCATTAAGAAGTATAAAGGAGGCCAAACTTTTATAAACGGTCATATTATTTGAGGACAGGAGAGATGTGATATTGGTGGGAAAGGGAACATTTGAAACGGATGGAATGACTGTAGCTTTTTTAATAATGATTTACGGCTCCGGAATTTTCAATACAGCCAGGTCTAAAAGAGAGACTGAAGAACCATGGACCACCAAGATTGTTAAAAATGGTTAGAAAAGTAAAATGGTAAGTTTTAAAGCGAAGTATGTACAACGTACAATACATCATTTTTTTAGGCTGTTTGCTGTGGCTGTTTGATATAAAAAAAACCTGCCAAAAATATGGTTGATGTCAACATTGTCAAGTCAACCAACCATTATACCCCATTTACACTCTCGCTTCGCGATTCGCCTCGTGCCTCGCCTCGTGGTTCGCGCCACGCCCCCCGAAACGAGCTAGGTGTTTACACTCTCGTCACGAGTTCAGTTGTCTTTGAGCTCGCGACAATGGAGGACGTCGAAATCTTAGCGGCAACAAGTCATGGTTTATTGAACTACACACATTAAATACAAATAAAAAAGTAAAATGTCTTATGTTTTAAATCAATTAAAGGTCTATTCATTTCATTTGTAATGACAACCTCTTCCACGCATCGTTTACTTTTTAGTTCATTTTATAGTATTTATTTTTGGGTTCCACAGAATAGGCTATTATGGCTAAAAATTGTAATTAGTCCGTCTTTTAGCTTATTCAAAAATAAAAGACACGTATTTTTTTATTTGTAAATTAGACTAAAACTTCCAAAGTTATAGCCCGTTGAAATTACGCGTGACGTCACTCGGTGAGCCATTTTTACGGGAGCGAGTTACGTCAAAGACTCCCACTCCTAACTTTTGATGCCTTGTATCTTTGGTATTGTTTATTTAATTGAAAAAAGGAAAAATACGTGTCTTTTATTTATGAATAAGCTAAAAGACGGACAAATTAAAAAATTTTAGCCATAATAGCCTATTGGTTCCCTTTGAAATGCTCCAATAAATCTAAATGTTTCCTCATAAGACTAATCCATTTTAACGACCTGCGCGGCACAACGCTGAACCGCGAATGAAGCGAGAGCGCGAGTGTAAACACCCCGCTCGCGTTCATCGCGAGGCCCTTTGACTCGTGACCAAAAAACCGCTCGCGACGCGAGCGCTGCGAGTGACGAGGCGAGGCGCGAGGCGAGGCGCGAGCGAGTGTTCACACTCTCGCCTCGTCGCTCGCCTCGCGCCTCGCCTCGTCACTCGCACGCGAGTGTAAACGGGCTATCACAAAGTGAAGTGAATAGGTGACAGACAGACAACAAGTTACTGCTTGACTGACTGAAGTTTTTTTACGCAAAGTGTGGTGTGTTGTTGTGCATGGACGTTGGTGTTATGATGCTGCTGCGGGTCGTTTTAATTTGAAGAACGTTTTAAAATTTGCCTTTAATAAGCCACGACTTGGCACTGCCCTGTTATTGTCTTAAGTAAAACTAACCAAACTTCTAGAAGTTTTCTACGACAACCCACAACTAGAGCCTTTCAGGCAATCGTGACAATGGATGATGCTCATAGAGACGTAATCCAGAGGAATTTCACCTCGCTGGTGGAGCAGACCGACCTCGACCTCATGGTGTCTACTCTCTACGAGAAAGGGGTCTTCTCTTACCAAATGATCGAGAGGTATAAGGTATGTGTGTTTGTGAAATAATTGAAAAATCTAATATTCATTTCTGCTTTTATTAGGAACATTGGTCTCGAGTCAAAATGGTAAGCATTACTTGTCTAAATTGAGTACTGAATGGTATAGTTGATAATTGCAGGACCTCAGACATGACGTGAGGCACCGCAAGCGACAGCTGTACATAGACGTGATGACGCGCGGGCCGGACGCCTTCCGCCACCTCATCGACGCGCTCACTGAGGCCGGCTACTGGAACCTGGCCCGCGACCTAGACCCCGATAGCCACCTGCACACGGCCCCGGCTGCCATCACAAATCGAAGTAAGTTTGGAATGATAGTGCAAGAGCAACTATTTATATGTCACTGGAAAATAGCAAGAATAGTAAGTTCCTAGGTACAGTAGAACTCCAATTATCCGAATTAATGGGGACCGGGACCCATTCGGATAATTAAATATTCGGATAATCGGATTTTTAAAAAAAAATTGCCATTGGAGAGAAAAAAAGCTATGTTTTGATATTGCACATTTTTTTTATTGTATTAAATGAAAGAAACATGAAACACATGGTTTAAATATAAATAAAATGTACTTATGTACAAGTTTAGAAATAAAAATCATTGTTTTTTAAACATCTCCATCAATGTATAAGCTGTTTTGCGGTCTTCAACCGTTAAGACAAGTCAATCTAGCCCATTTTATTCTCGATGTTACAGGACAAACCAAACTAAGTGACCCATTTAGTGATCCATTTCCTCCCATTTTGATAGGATGAGATAAATTAATCTTTTATTTTTCAGGGCCTATTCCAAGCCATGATGACTTCATCAGCATCAGAACTGAAAAGAACAAGACAAACCGCGGCCCTGAGACACCGAAAAGTGAGTTTGAATCTAATTATTTTCCTCTATCTAATTTTTTTATATTTTTGAATATAGAAAATATATGTATAGTTTTATAGAAAAGTGTGGGAAAGATTATAAGATTATTTAGTTATTCGATTTACTAACTTTAATATGCATATTTTTTAATTCATCAGCTGAACCGAAACAACCAAATATTGACATTGAGAATAACCCGTTGCCTGACCCAGAGACTGGGATTCCACATTTTGACATCAAGAAATGCACCAGATTTGTTGAAGATAATGATAATGGGAGAGGTAAGATGTATAATTGAATTTTGTCCACTTCAATGTAATGAAAAAAATGCTTAACTTTAATGTATTTGTGCCATTATGATTCCAAATTTAGGAAAGGACTAAAATAGGTTCACACTTTATAAGATGTAGGAGATGATCATCTTCATCAGCAGCCTATCTTAATCCACTGCTGTACATAGGACTCTCCAGTGGTTCACCACCTTATCCAAAAATCGCCACGCTGGGCAGGCGGGTCGGCGATCGTGCTAGTGTCTTGGCGATAGATACAGAAGCGCTCTGTTCGTCATCACCATCAGCCAATCGCAATCCACTCCTGGACATCTCCAGTTGTTCGCCACTTTGGGCAAACTCCTGAAGGCATTTCTTCTATGGGACTATGATGAGGATCCAAGAGAGCCTTGTCATCATCACCGACTGATGGGGGAGAGGGACTCTCCCACCTAGGCTTTACTCATAATCGCCATGCTGGGCAGCAGGATTGGCGATCGCAGTACTCTGTTAAAGATTTATTTGTAATCATAGGTATAAAAGTATACCGGACGCGGGGCAGGCCGCGCGGCGTGCTCATGGTGTTCAGCTACACAGAGTTCCTGAACCACATCGACGACCCGCGGCCGGGCGTCGAGGTCGACAACCTCATGCTCAAGTACCTCTTCACCGAGCTGGACTTCAAAGTGCTCTTCTACATCAACCTCACTAAGGAGGTATGTTTAGAGTTGCTCTAAGAAAATAGTTACAAATAAATAACCCAAGACATGTCTTGATGGTTCACACAGCGCCATCTAGTTTGGAACTAAGCCAAAGCTTGTATTATGGGTACTAGTCACCTATAACTACAACAAACTACACCCTCACAAATAAATAATAGGAGAAAAGCAGGTCAATGTATGATACATACAAGCTTTGCAACAAGCTTCTATCCAGTGTTTCAGAATTGCTAACTCTTATTGGCGTCTATCCCTATAAATGCGAAAGTAACACTGCCTGTCTGTTACGCTTTCCCCTTTAAACCTCTCAACCGATTTTGATGAAATTTGACACAGACAATCTTTAGACCCTGCGAAAGGACATGGCTACCTTTTATTGCGAAAAAAGAGATCTGTGACACACATGAAGAACACACGCGGGTGAAACCGCGGGCACAGCTAGTTAAATATAAATGTTCCTGATCGCAACGACTTGTTCTTCTTAAAACATGGCCTAAAGAGTGTTCCTCTCGGTCGGCAAGACCTTAGCTGAGCCTATGAGCGGCGGTAACCGTTTAACACGAGACGGGGACGCTTGCTGTCTCCCATCCTAAGGGCGCGAATCCGATGAATCTGCGTCTTTTTTGACTGGTTCGATGGCTCTTTTCGTAGTGACCTCTGTCTGCCCTCTGAACCAAGGATCGTGGGTTCGATTCTCGGAACAGTACAAACATTTGTGTTCATGAATTCATGAATATGTCTGTTTGAATTGATCTGGGTGTTTTCTGTGTATAATACGTATATATTTACAAAAAAAAATGTATCGTCAGTAAGTTTATCAGTTGTCTAGTACCCATAGTACAAGCTTCGGCTTAGTTTGGGGCTAGGTGGCGCTGTGTGGCACGTCTCGAGGTATTTATTTATTATTATTATTTTTAAGCGTGAAGTTATGTGTGTTTTTAATTCTTAATGGCAGAAATTGGTGAGCACGCTGCGGTCGCTGAACGAGGTGCTGGCGGGCGTGGAGTGCGTGTTCATCGTGGTGTCCTCGCACGGCTTCGGCCGGCCGGGCTCCGCCGACAACGAGTTCCGCTGCTACGACGGCCAGCTCATGTCCGTCTACGAGTTCCTCGACTACTTCAACAACACGAACCTCGACGCGCTGCAGGGTATACCCAAGGTCTTCATATTCCAAATTTGCAGGTAATGTCTTAACACATTTACTGTTACATGCGCTGCTTTTAGGCACAGCTATATCTATTGTGTTTGCTTTGCGGACAGCTAGTTAATTTAGTTAATGAAATTTTTCTGCTGTTTGGCTCACTCTAATCCTTAAACTTTTGAAAATAAAAATGTTTTCCGAACTTTTTTTTTATAGCGTACATACAGACAAATAGACAAAAATTTTACTGATTGCATTTTTGGCATCAGTATCGATTACTAATCACCCCCTGATAGTTATTTTGTAAATATATTCCATGTACAGAATTGACTTCTCTACAGATTTATTATAGGTATAGAAGATTTTAGATTATAAAAATATATTGATTATTCCTTTTTTCATTAAAACAAAAAATAACAAAGATACAAGGCATCAAACTGTTGGAGTGGGGGTCTTTGACGTCACTCAGTGGCGAAAAACTCCCACTCTTTGACACACGTAATTGTCGAAAACACGTGTCTTTTATTTATTCTTAATCTAAAAGACGGACTAATTATTTTTTTAATTAATACTAATTGTGTATGTATCGCTTGTGCAGAGGGTCTTCGGTGGACTGGAAGGAGATGCGCATGCCGGCGGCGGCGGCGGGCGCGGAGGCGGACGTGGGCGTGTTCACGGAGCGAGCCCGCGCGCTGCCGCCGCCCGCCGTCCCGCAGCGCGACCGCCTCTACTCCGACATACTCATCGCGCACTCCACGCTGCCAGGTACCGCGCTTTAGTACCCGGATACACTAGGGAACATTTTGTATCGCAACACGCCCCGCGAAATTGTACCTGACGCGGGGCTTGCTGATTGCTCCCGCCTCGAAAGCGGCGACAAGCAACGTGCCCTGCGTTACGTATGTGTCGTAGCTGTTGGCGGTACAAGACTTAATAAATCAAATTTTGCAATATTTAGAGGCAGTATTTCTCGATTTGGCTAAGGCCTTTGACACAGTCTCCATTCCCAAACTATTAAATAATCTTTAAGAGTACTTAGTACAAACTAAATTACTTCTAAGTTACTTCACGAATCGCTCACAGTCCGTAAGATCAATGCTACGACGAGCAATACTCTTCGTATAAAATATGGAGTTGCACAAGGATTTATACTGGAACCTTCCGTCTTTCTAGTGTATATTAATGACATGCAATCTTAAAATTACTACCACAAGTAGCCAAATGCAAGTCAGCTGTCCAACACCAGCTACTGGAAACCCCTGAAACGATCTGATGGCCAAAGCCAGCACACCAGATTTACGAATGAGTGAGCTCCTGCTAAGGAGCCACGCGCATCAGCCACGCACAACAAATCTGCTCATAGTCAGTGAAGGAAGACTGATTGCAGATAAAAAAAAATGCATGTTTCATGCCAAGCTGTACCTAACCAAGTATTGTGGTCTCAGGCTCCGTGTCGTGGCGCGACAAGGAGAAGGGCTCGTGGTACATCCAGGCGCTGTGCTGCGTGTTCGCGGCGCACGCGCACGAGGCGCACGTGGAGGAGCTGTTCACGCTGGTGGACAAGCGGCTGGCGGACCTGCACGCCATCCAGACCTCCTCCGTCGACCGCTGGGGCTTCAACTGCCGCCTGTACCTGCACCCCGGCCTGTACGAGTGACCGAGGTCTACTGCTCATACTTTTGCTCATAACATACGTTCCAATTGAAAACTACTTACTAAGTATTTTAAGGTCCAACAAACTGATCTGTATACGTATTTTTTTATATAAAGCATTGATTTCTCGCCTCCGGGGCAGGACTGGAGGAGGGTACGACGAGGACGGTGCTGAGTGTAGGCTGGTGTCACGCTACTCGCCTCATCAATCGATCCCCTTTCTCGTCCTACCCACGTCCCGCCACTCCGCAGGCGAGAACTCGACTACGGATCAATTTATACTAGCGCATGTAAGCGTCGCTCCAAAACTGAACACACCAAATTCAACCTTAACTCTAGAATGTAAGGGTGCACATCTGATGCCGCGTTTACACGCTCTCGTTCAATACGACATTCAACGGGCACAAACACAAGCACATGTGAACGGGCTGTTCGTCTGTTTGAATGTGCACGTGCGTGCGCAGTGTGTAGGGCAGGGCTGCTCGCCGAGCTGCTTGCCGGGCTGCGTGGCACGCGTGTAAACCTAGCATAACGAATGTAGCCGGCCCGCGGGCGGCGCAGTGGCGGACGAACCAAAAATACACGCTCGCGAGCCGCGTAACGTCAGATGTGTTCGCACCCTAACGCACGCATTACTTCTGAGATTTTAAAAATACGCGCGACCGTTACGCTGTGGTTGAATTTTTTATCTTCGGTTTGACTCTGCGCGAGTATGAATTGATCCTGATAAGTTATTTTCGTTTAAAAAAAGCTTTTCGTATTGGAACGTCTGTGCATTTACGCGTACATCGCGACATGTTACCGAATTTTATATCTTACTTAAGTATTTTACACTACACCAAAATGCTTTTTGGTTTAGTTTAAATATACCTTTCATATTATCTTTCTTCATATGGAGCATTGGAGCCACTATTATAATAGCAAGGGTTCCCAAACGTTTATCTTTCGTGGGTCCACTTATACGTTTTCTGATGATGGCGCCCTAACCCAATGATAAAATGGTCATCAGGTACACACTTACAAGGATCCTTAGGCACATGGTTGAGATGAGGGCACAAAACCCAACTCTCGGTATATTTCTCATAGAAAATGTGACTGGATATACTGCCGCTTAGTTCCGATTTTGGCCAAGCGCCAAAAGATCCATGTAGTTCATTGTAAGTTAAGTCGCGTATGCTATCGCGGCGCCCCCTGCCAGCACTGCACACTTGTTGGGAACCCTTGACAATATGATTCCCCATCCAACCCTTCGACATACTCAAAAGGCAATGAGGATAATAAATATATCTGCCCCATTGATGAAAATCTTTGTGTGACAGTACAGAATATTTTACACACAAAAGTATCTAAGATCAAACTCTTTCTAAGAATTCTCAAGTAACCACAATATGATTTTGACGTATTTTACTGTGATATAAATGTTAATGTATAAATAATAAAATGACTTCCATTTTGTGCTTCATTAAGAAATGCATTTACTTTTGTTACTAAATGCATTTATGGTTGTTAAATAGACGTAATTTCGATTGTGAAGCTGTCGAATTGTTTTAAGTATTTTATGCATGTGAACATAATCAGCTGTAACTCATGTGTCTCGTTCTTTATATTTCAAATTAAATAGTGTGTTTCATGGTTAATACATGGTGCTCTTTCAAATTGTAGACGAAGCAGAGCATAATAAAACTCTGCATGATGTAAAGAGTTGGACGTTAATCTCGCTCAAGCAGGTTGATAGATTTGATTGTTTAATTTTTTGTATTAGTCTCTTTTATGTAAGAATAATAAAAAACCAAAATATCATTAGATAAATAGTATGTTAGTAAGTATTAGTTAATAAGGAGTTCCTGATAAGCAATGGATCTACATCAACTTAAGTTATTATTTATATTAACCTTATTACTACTATTTATATTAATGTATGTAATGTAATGTACATAATTAAAGCCTTTGCTTTGTATCCATTCTCTGAAAGGACAAATTGTATGCTTTATTGAAAAAATATAGTTAAGTAATCATCTTGGTTGCTGATATTCTAGTTGCTAACAAAAAATATTCTCTATGTTCTAGTACTGGGTTCGTTTCCAGTCCAATCCCACTATTTAGCTATAAAAAATGGAAAGCTATAAATTAAATCAGACCTGATTTTGCCTCTAGTGGCTTGTCGAACGACGGTAATTAACAGCACATGCTTTGAGATCTGGCACATTTATTTTATTTAAGTTTTGATTTGTAGTCCAATAAGTGCCATTTGATTGCATACTCGTACAACATTCAGGGAACTTCTTTAACAGAATCGTGTAGCAATAAACTGGTTCCATTACTTTATATTATAAATCAAATATTTTGTATACTATATACACTTTTTTAATTTTTAATAAAAAGTATTAACGAAACAAATGAGGTTTGTTTATTTTGGAATGAAAAAAAATACTTGTTAGGTATTCGTTTTTATTCAGTTATCAAGTAAGAAACAACATTTACAAAAATACATACAATATGTTCATATTCGACACTTCACGCTCCTTATACAGACTGTAAGTGTGGTCATTGTCACAATAGGTACATGGTCAAGAAAAAAGATGTTTGGTTACGGCGCATTCACACGGGCGGAATACGTCATTGTCGATTCGTCAAAACACGATAAGTCATTATGGTCGTTATGTTATGGTGGTCAGTATGTTTCATGCGGAATCGTGGTTTTTATTTCCCTTAATCCTTTGACCACCGAGAAATGAAAAGAACGAAAATCTTTTATTATCGTCTCATTCATGCAGCATTGGCATTCAAAGGGTTAAAAACACGAATCGTCTTCGTGTGAATACGAATATTAGACTACTACTTTGTGTGAATACTTAGTTGGATGCCATGGGAAAACTTTCTTGAAATCTTAGCACCATAGGTGTTACTTTGTATGTACATTCCACATTTTTTCATCAACCATAGTATTTCTTCAACTTTCATCTTTAAACCTTCCAGGTAATGTCAACTATGTGCTTCCACCATCGAAATATGACTACACTTACTTGTCCCAAATTGCATACCTACCAAAGTTGATTTCCATAAAATATAAGGAGCCCTTTTGATAATGTGCCTTTTGAAATTTAATATACCTACATACTTGCTTAGAAGAGCTATTATACAACACAGATATTATTTGACGTTTTTATTATCTTTTTTTTATGCATTACATACATTCTCATTAGTTACAGTGTGTTTTGAAATATATGTTCTTTTTTTATAATAAAAATAAATATTTCTTGTTACAAACATAGGAAAAATTGGATGGAAGTAAATACCTATTAAATAAATTATGCTTCAGTACACAAAATTAAAGAGAAATGATGAGCAATGTTTTATGTTAGACTTGAATTGTTTATGCAAAGCTGCTTTGTAATCCATCCATGGTTGCAGTGGGTTCACATCGGAAACGAAAGCGAGGCGGCAGTATCGGCTTTAGAGCCTTTTCGGTATGCATAACCGTAATCCGCATCACATCGCGCTCCTATGTATTTAAATGTGCTAATAAAAGTTTTAACTTTTCCAGCATACCTACCAAAAATAGTATTTTCAAATTTGTTTCGAAGTTTACCTGGAGGAGGTGATCCTAATGCTAATTAATTATTGAAAATGTTCATTGCACAGTATTTAGAATTTTTCGTTTCTCCGCACTCACACTTTCGATAGATAGAACACGTTACGTCAGCAGCTGAGATCGGGTACGTTTTACCGGTATCGTCGGTCGGTCGGGAAGCGTTCGCATGTGTTTCGCACGTACGTCAGGAGCCCGAGCGGCGGTCGCCGCGCGTCGCGCCGCCGCCGGCCGCCGCTCTACCGGTCCGACACGGACGCGAGCAGCACGCCGAGCCGGTCGAGGCGGTCCACGCGGGCGGGCGGCGGCCGCGCGTCGTCCGGCACGCGCGCCAGCCAGCGCCGCGCCGGCCCGATCAGAGCGCTCTGGTACAGCCAGTTGAGCACCGACGTCGTCGACCACCAGGGTTCCAGTGCGCGCCAGTCGTACAGCACGACGCTGGGCGGCCTGCGAGGGCGCCAGTCGCGCGACGCGTCCAGGTGCGCCGTCCACGCGGTGCAGCAGCGCAGCGTCTCGGCGGCGGCGGCCGCGTCGAGCAGGACCGCGTCCGGGTCGGTGCCGTTGAGCGCCAGGGTCGAGGCCGCGCCGACGTCGGGCGTCAGCGCGTCCGCCGGGTCGGCCGCGGCCGGGGCGGCGTCGCTCGGCGGGCGCAGCGCGGCGGCGGCGCGGGCGAGCAGCACGGCGGAGGCGACGACGGCGAGCAGGGCGGCGAGCGAGGCGACGTAGGCGGCGGCGGCGGCGAGCCAGCCGTGCGACAGGCCGCGCGCGAGGGCGGCGCCGTGGCCGCGGCGCGTGGCGGCGGCGAGGTCTCCGTACGTGAAGTAGCCGCGCGCCGCCGCCTGCCGCAGCGCCACCTGCCGCTCGAGCCACTGCAGCCCGTCCTCGAAAGATTTCTCGCTCACGAATACGTTCCAGTCCTGAAACCGGGGTCGGCGTCAGTCTCGAGAGCCGTGAGCGAGCGAGCGTACGATTGAGGTTTGGATTAAAAGTAGCGACTTACTATTGCACTGAGGAATTCCACTTCCAATTTTTTCAACTGTTTGAGATCGATACCGCCGGAGGCCGCCCACTCGGAGCATATTACTTCGTCGTCTTCTCCGTCGTCTTGCAAGAATTTGTTACCTACCATCTGCAATAACCATGAAATTAGATTATATCTACTTCAAACCAATGATCCCAAAGTAAGTTTACACATTTGTTTAAGTTCAACATGCAACGACCCACATCTCCATAAAAGAATATTAACTCATTAGCTGTCTGCAAAGCAAACACAATAGGTAAACAATAACTGTGCACTACAAGCAGTGGCCAGGACAGCCAATGTGTTAACACGTATGTGTAAGCGTTTAGTACCAATGAGACGAGGAAGAGATCAGCGGGCGGGGTGGCGGCGAGGTAGTGCGGGTTGGCGGTGTGCAGCCGCTCGAGGTACAGCAGCGCCAGCACCAGCGCGCACGGCGACACGCAGGCGCTGCGCGCGATGCCGGCCGCCGCGTCCGCGTGCAGCCGCCGCAGCGAGCGCCCGCGCTGCGACACCGACCACACCTCGCATGAGATCTCTGCAACATTATACAACAGTTTCTTTAAATGTGTAATTATTTTAAAATTAATTAATTTTTATTACACAAAAAATACCAAATGCAAAATTTTGAAACTTAGTAACTATCAGAATTTAGTAAAAGAAAATTAATAGTATAGCGATTTTGTTTGTAATTAAAATTCATGTTTACAATAGTGGATATAATATGATATAGTGGTGATTTCTCCCAGACTGTGTTGCATGTTTTTTGGCACATCTCTCAGCAGACTATACATGCAAAAGTATTAATAGTGACTAGATTTTATTTATTTTTAATAGTCATTTATCATTTGAAAACTGCACAGCAACTGCAAGTAATTTAATGTTAGTACTTTTAGTAAATATCAATTTCATTTTTATCTATCAGCTTGACTTTGACCTTATTTGTAAAGATAAGTGAAACTGGAAATCTCTCTTATATAACAATGAAATGCTTAAACTTGAGTGACAGATAAAAGATTCACCAGTGACAGGCAGACTGAGGCACGGCAGCGTCGGCAGCTGCCCGTAGTACAGTGTCTTAGTTATGCGCTTCAGAAACTCCTTATGGTCACCCATGCTCTGCAAGAGAACAAACACAAATCATATAAAAATACAACATAAATAAATATCTATTTATACCAACCCGCACTTAGTGACTAAACCCTTATCAAAAGCCAAACCTAGGCCTAGACCTACACACTTTCAATTCCTCCAAATGCCATATGTATCAGGCATTTCATAAGGAAATCAAAATTAATGGAGATCAACTTACTGGCTAACTCAGTTATTTTTAAGACTACATTTGTTACTCCAGAAGATAATAATGAAAAACTTACAAATTACAGATATTATAAGGAACATTTTCGATGTGGCAATTAGTATCAATTTAACACAATAACATACAGTCTCTCTCTTGTTAGGTGTCAGTGTCGACGGATATGGCATTATACGCTTTAATGTCTTTGCCTTACCATTTTCTTAATTTTTCTGTGACAGTGACAACCCACACCACTGGTGTGGATTGTGCTGAGATTGCAATATAACAGTATAAAAGGCTGATCTTACAGACACAAGCAGTTCGACCATAGTCATGAACACAAGTCCTAGAATTGCTGCCCGCGTAATTGTGTAAAAGTACCAATGCATAATGTGAATGTAAGTTAGTGAAGTAAAACAAGTAAATAAATGAAGTTACTGAGATCGAGTTGGTTTTAATCCCTACAAGTCCGAAGAGGGATGAAACGAGAATTAATTTCTCGCCACGTCCACAAAAATGTAAGTACACGGTTTTATACATTAATTTTTTTAAATTATTCTAATTGAGAGCTATTAGCAATTTTTTCCAAACTTGTTTTATACAAGGGAAGCGTGTACATTTACTTTAGTAGTCTGCTTATCAGTAAATATAGTATTCTATTGATACATGGATGGATATATTGTTTGCTGCACACCATAGAATTAACTTGGAGCTGGGTGAAGTAAACATTTACATAGACTAATAGTCATACTAAGTTGATACTCTTAATAAATTCAAAATTAAAATAGTTTATTGCAAACATGTGGTACAATACAGGATGGTATAAGAACTATGTGTACAGCACATGCACCCTGCAAAGGCGTCGCAATTTATACAATAGCAAGATGAAATTATTTTTAAAACATTCTTATCATTTACTTATTAGGAATTGCTTCAATAGCTTAATAAATAAAGTTTCTTCTTCTATACTCCTTATATGAAATAGTAGATAATTATAAATTTTGATTACCATAATGTAAGCGCTTGATGATAATACTTTAAGCTTAGAAAAGGAAACCCTAAATTTATTTAAGTATCGTCTATTAATATTGATAGAAGAGTACAAGTTCGAGGTGTTTTTTTTTAATAAATTTTCATGACTCTAGTATGTAAATTGAAGCTAGTTAATATTTTTTTTGTTTTTTTAAAATGAGGTTTGTAGGATTACATTTGGTCAATATTTATAAGAACTCGTATATGCCGGCGAAGGCCCTTCGCCAGGTCCAAGAAGTTCCTCCATAATGGATGCAGAAATGAGACTACTACTTTATAACACTTTATATTATCATATTATTTGCAGAGAGTAACACCTTATTTACAATTTATTTACGAACATAATTATATAGCAGAGTAACACCACACTAAAAGTTCCCGCCAATTTACTTGAGTGGAACAAGAAGTGACGTCACTTACAATGGTTTTTATTTTGCAAATTAATTATATCTATAAAAAGATGTCTTAAATGCCTAAATTGATATTTAAAAATAGTTATGATTTTTATACAGTAATAATTTAATTAATTGATTAATTTTAACGCGAGTTTTAATGCTGGATTTTACAAACCGGAAGATGGCGACACACGTGATTGAAAAGTATTATCTATTATTTCTAATATAATTATAAAATAATTCGATGTTCAAATACTATTACATAAGCTACTAAAAGTATGTTTTACATCCATAAATCATTTTAAAAAAATTGTATATCAATTAAATATTACAACTATGAATAAATCTAATCGGAAGTTGTCATCCAACGATATTTTAATAACACAGAATCAATACAGTTACTTTTTACGCTAAAATCAGTAATTAAAAAGGCTTGCCGCCCATATATACGTATACATTTCTTTTGTAGCGTAATTATGGTGTCAATATTAGTACAGTTGCCACGTAGAACTATACCGTAAGATAAGGGAACCGCTTGGTTCGGCACCAAGTTCAGCATAATAATAATTTTGTTTTCACATAGAAAGGATATAGATTTGTTTTAGTTCATATTTTATACTTGCACGTGTTCAATCAAATCACTTGGAGAGAAAGTTAGATAGGGATTAATTTTCCACACTCGTGAGCAAATATAATCAAATAAAGAAAATATTTACAGATTTATAGTCACAGCAAAGTCAAACGCCACGTCAACCAATATGTTTCGAAAAGTGTAATATTTGATTTAATGATAAAACGTTTCTAGGTTCCTACACTATACAACAATTTTAAACTAAATTTTAAATTGTTTCGAGTCTGAATCAGATGGCATCACATCGGCAGACAAGCCCTTAAGTGCATGGAGAGCCATGTATCAAATAATTTTGAAGATATTTTGTGTATGTAATGGAATATTCGAATTAACTTCCACATACAAGGCATTTGCTTATTATCCTTTGAAATATCACTGCAGCTAATAGAACATTAAAAAGAATCTATCTAGCTTTCGTTTGTAGTGCACTTTACACCCCTCATGGCAGTAGAATTACTTCATAGCAGAGATTCCTTAACCCGGAGTGATTCGGGATATGCGTAGTGGGAAGAAGCACTGATAATAATAATTTCACAGTTTGATATCGTACATGGACATGTTTCTTTTTCATATTGTAAACGCTGACCCTACAAGACGGATCAAGTAGTGTGCTGTGGTATGAACATCTAAAAGGATTTTACAAAAGCGATGGTATATATCCGTCTCCTAGGTATAGCACACAGGGACAATTTTTATACTTGAATTTTTGCGAGAAGTAAAGGCTTGTTTGCGGGACGATTTTAAACAATACAGGATTGACCGTTCCCCATTCGGTGCCTTAAATTTATCGTGCATTTCATGCAACATAACAATGTGCGATAAACTGCATGTATTTAAAACGAGCTTTTTCGAAGATTTTACAGATTTGACGCAGAGACATGAAACATGGTGGCTGCGGCGGCGCCGGCCGGATAGCTGGCAGTCTTCGATTTGAGCGTTGGGTATTATGTATCTGTTTTTTGTGTGAGTTTAAATAGCCAATTATGTTTCGCACTTTCAAAAGTGATTACCAAAATAAATAGTCTGTCTTGTCTAGGGGCAGGAAGGCTGTGAACATTGTATATGGGGACATTCTGTAGCATATTTAAAATCATCAGCGTTACGCCCATGCGAAGCCGGGGCGGCTAGTGTATAAATGACAAAAAGGGATTATTGTTTAGCTTAACGATACGATTAATTCCCTCGGTTTTGTCTATGAGCTTAGGTACACACCTTAGATTTTGAGATATATTTTTATGAGTGGTTACTCATATGAGTATGTATGTATCTATATAACTTGCTTAGACATCGTATCTATTGGGGTTTGAAAGAGAAAGTTAATGCCATTACGTACGGGGAGTTGAAGGTGCTGGCGGAGTCCAGGGAGGAGTGGAAATTACTCCACCGACAAAAGCGAAGGTCTTTAATTTAGAATGAGTTGGGACGAGTATATACTCGTATAATAATGTGTGGTGAAGGTTGAGACATCTATATTATAGTAGGTATATAGTAGGTATATAGTAGGTATATAGTAGGTATATAGTAGGTATATAGTAGGTATATAGTAGGTATATAGTAGGTATATGCAGAGTCTAAATGTCTCAATACGAGTGGTTGTGTGAGTATGTTATTATAAGCATATTATATTTGGTTTGTTATATATTGTGTATTGTATGTAAATTATAAATTTACTATATTGTATATATATATATATATACTTTTGGACATATAATAATCTTTATTATAAAAGGGAAGTACATGACAGACTTAGTGCCGTGTGGCATTCTAACAACTACTATAATTATATCCACCAATATACAAGTAATGCCCATACATATATATTTCATATAATAATATACCTACTTACATATAAATAGTATATATGGATATACATATAATAGATAATATATTCAGACATAGACATCAAATAAAGTTTGTATATAACAAAAGATGACAGTCTTAGACAGCACTTAAGAAAAGGTCACGGGTTGATCTCTTAAATGCTAATTTATTACAGGAGGATTGAATACCCTAAGAAGAGAGTTCCACAGCCCGATAGCCACCAAGGTGTATGAGTTTGACATGTAGCCAGATTTGTGATATATAGGTATATGTAGACATTGTAGAATACGTACGTACATATTTGGTTAAAAAAAAAGGGTGGAATGCTACGCAGTGGGCTAGTAAAGGTACTTAATAAAAAAAAGCTAGGTCCAGTTGATGAATTTCAATTCAATTTATTAAACTTATTTTAACAGGTATTTTAAGGGCAGTGACGCTGCTGTCCGTCATGGGCCGGAGATGTTCGTGCCGTTGCCGGAGCTTCGTTTGTTGTTTGGCGAGATGCACCATGGGCGTTTGGAGAGAGGGTTTGATGGGTCGCTTCCTTACACCCCTGCCAGTTGACGAATATTGATAGATAGATAGAAACTCTTTATCGCACAAAAACACAGAATTTACAGGAAAACACATTACAAACAAAAACAAAGTACAATTTAGGTGGTCTTATCGCTAATAGCGATCTCTTCCAGACAACCTTCAGGTAGAGGAAGCCAGATTCGACAGAGATGAAAAACTTTCTGTGTCATATTAGGCACGTGGAATAGGCCTACATAGGTAAACCAAGTGGTGCATATTCCATAGACATACATATATCATCATCATCATCAGCCTATTTTAGTCCACTGCTGGACATAGGCCTCTCCAGCTGCTTGCCACCTAGGGCAAACCTCTGGAGGATATACCCATATTAATACATATATACATAAATGATTTGCATATAATAATACATTACATATTATTATATGCATACAGTGGCATTTGAGTATGAATTAAGGAATATAGGATAGAAGAGGAAGAAGATATAAATTAGAGATGGGATTTATTGGTTAAGAAAAATGATAACACTAGACTTTTTCAAATTCCCAGTTGCTGCATCGGTTCTGAATGATGACGATCGAGCTGACAACGGGTGCCATGTGGAGGCTGCCTCGGAGCTGGGCGGTGGCTTGGTGCTGTCAACCACGAGGACACCTCGTGCACGGACGCAGAGCAGAAGTCTTCTGCGATGATCACCAAAATAAAACCATATGAGCGGGTCGAGCGGTGAGCATGAGCAACGCTCGACATCTTGGCGGTGAGCATGAGCAACGCCAGGAATTCGATATAGTGGTGCGAACGGTGAGCACGAGCGACGGTCGCGCCACTGTAGCGAATGAACTTGAGAACGGTGAGCACGAGCGACGTTCTCGGACTGATATAGTGGTGCGAACGGTGAGCTGGAGCGACCGTCGCATCACTATAGCAAATGAACTTGGGAACGGTGAGCACGAGCGACGTTCTCGGACTTGATATAGTGGTGCGAACGGTGAGCTGGAGCGACCGTCGCATCACTATAGCAAATGAACTTGGGAACGGTGAGCACGAGCGACGTTCTCAAAAGAAATGAAATGAATGAAATGAAATCTTTAGGTAGCTGCTCTCTTAGTCGATTTCTGAAATTGCTTTAGATGACCCTTCCGGTTTCTGTTTCTCAGACTATATATACCTAACAAGGTATCGTCGTCTCGTGTGTTTTCTTAGATATATCCTTCGAAGTGTAGGAACAGATTTCTCCCTACGAAGGTTGGTAGGCACTTTGAACTTTCGTAGCCGAGCTGGATGTTCATGCTCGTGGTCCGATAGACCATCTTGTTTTTTATATGCTGAGAAGTGATGAAAACTTTGTATATATGTGCGTTATAAACCTTCCATAGAGCTTATACGGAGCAATTTCTCGTGCGAGAGGTGTTTCGATGCGTTTATAGCATTGGTTTGGTATCGAGATATTTAGATGTATGTTATTAATAATGTGTCTTAAAAGGTACTATGAAATTTACTTTTGGAATTTACTTTCTCTGATAAAATTTGAAGGTCTATTGCGCCCTCGTTTATTTTTGGCACATTCTGTCCAATTTGCAACTCATAATGACAATTATTCAGCGAATTAGACGGTACATATTGCTGTTTCAGATCATTGCATATTTCTTAAAGTTAACAATGTTATCAAAATTTTATGACGTATATCTTGCAGAAACAATTGCATACATTTTGAATGTTTACCTTTTTGTTGATATTTAGTAAACTAAGAGATGATATGGTTTAACTTCGGGAAAATTAGAATATTATTTAATAAGTAAGCATTTGTGAAAAAAATATAACAAAATTCACTGGACAGTAGATCCTTTTATGTTTTATGGGGTCCTGAGCTAGCCTGAGGATTGTGCGACCACAAATAATTGTCTCAAGGAATACCTCTATGAAGTCGATAAAGCAATAGACGTTTTTAACTATTCTTTGACTGAATTTAGTAAGGCTACATTGTTTGTGCTTTCTTATAATAAATATAATAAATAACTACTTGATATATATAAATTAATAATACAGTATAATTAAGCTACACTATCGTATTGAGGAAACCTGTAATGACAGTAGTATGATTTTGAAAATTATATTTTGATATTTGTAATTTTCAGCAAGTATTCAATTAAATATGAAGGGTCTTTCAGACCCTAGCAAAACTTTAAAGTTTTCATATCTCTTTATATGGTATAATACATTCAAAGAGCTGACTGTTTCCCTCTGTAGAGACTGCGAGCCAACGTTTAACTATTTATCTCTGATTTATTCTTCGTTTTACAAATAGGCATTGAGTAACAAATTATTTTAGACCTTTTCATGATCGATATAATTATTTAATTTAGAGTTGCTCACTCAATGCATTACCATATTAAGTTTACTGACGTAAAATTTGGACTTCGAACCTAATTAACAAAAGGTTCGTCCTAGGGTTACTAAACCCGTATGACTATGCAGAAACTGTTCCAATGATGTACATTGTTGTGAGGTATAACGTCGATTAAAAGAAAAATGTCTCTTAGCCTTTTTTGGCTGTTAGGTATCGATATTGATTTAGATACATAAAATAATAATGAATTGATGTACTCTTTTTTCTTCTCTTCTCAGACCTGCCTTTTCATACCATACAAATGAGATTTTAATCATAGCAAAGAATACATTCGTAATGTAACGTTATAATTATAAAATGGATAGATAGTTTTCTTTTTATTAGCAATTTCAGGAAAGAGGCATACGACTTGCAATGAACTTTGTATTATATAAACTCACTTTCTATCTTTGCATTGTATAACAGTAGAATTGAACAACGACATTGTGAAATACAAATTGTAAGAGAATTGGCGATGGAAAAGAGTAACTGCCGAGTTTCTTGCCGGTTCTTCTCGGTAGAATCCACCTTCCGAACGCGGCGGTAGTATATTAAAAATTTATATTCACATTTAGATATTCAGTATAGACGTAATATATTTTTGATACGAGGACGTATCTCAAGTCAGATGGCCGAGCTGTTAGGTGTCAGTGTCGACGGATATGGCATTATACGCTTTAATGTCTTTGCCTTACCATTTTCTTAATTTTTCTGTGACAGTGACAACCCACACCACTGGTGTGGATTGTGCTGAGATTGCAATATAACAGTATAAAAGGCTGATCTTACAGACACAAGCAGTTCGACCATAGTCATGAACACAAGTCCTAGAATTGCTGCCCGCGTAATTGTGTAAAAGTACCAATGCATAATGTGAATGTAAGTTAGTGAAGTAAAACAAGTAAATAAATGAAGTTACTGAGATCGAGTTGGTTTTAATCCCTACACTCTGACCACAGTTAGAATAGAGTGAAAGTATGTAACTTTATGCAAATGTAATTGTATTATTACAATTAAAAATTTTATACATTAAAATTGCAAATAGTACCTAGTGTTAGGTGTCAGTGTCGACGGATATGGCATTATACGCTTTAATGTCTTTGCCTTACCATTTTCTTATTTTTTCTGTGACAGTGACAACCCACACCACTGGTGTGGATTGTGCTGAGATTGCAATATAACAGTATAAAAGGCTGATCTTACAGACACAAGCGGTTCGACCATAGTCATGAACACAAGTCCTAGAATTGCTGCCCGCGTAATTGTGTAAAAGTACCAATGCATAATGTGAATGTAAGTTAGTGAAGTAAAACAAGTAAATAAATGAAGTTACTGAGATCGAGTTGGTTTTAATTCCTACAAGTCCGAAGAGGGATGAAACGAGAATTAATTTCTCGCCACGTCCACAAAAATGTAAGTACACGGTTTTATACATTAATTTTTTTAAATTATTCTAATTGAGAGCTATTAGCAATTTTTTCCAAACTTGTTTTATACAAGGGAAGCGTGTACATTTACTTTAGTAGTCTGCTTATCAGTAAATATAGTATTCTATTGATACATGGATGGATATATTGTTTGCTGCACACCATAGAATTAACTTGGAGCTGGGTGAAGTAAACATTTACATAGACTAATAGTCATACTAAGTTGATACTCTTAATAAATTCAAAATTAAAATAGTTTATTGCAAACATGTGGTACAATACAGGATGGTATAAGAACTATGTGTACAGCACATGCACCCTGCAAAGGCGTCGCAATTTATACAATAGCAAGATGAAATTATTTTTAAAACATTCTTATCATTTACTTATTAGGAATTGCTTCAATAGCTTAATAAATAAAGTTTCTTCTTCTATACTCCTTATATGAAATAGTAGATAATTATAAATTTTGATTACCATAATGTAAGCGCTTGATGATAATACTTTAAGCTTAGAAAAGGAAACCCTAAATTTATTTAAGTATCGTCTATTAATATTGATAGAAGAGTACAAGTTCGAGGTGTTTTTTTTAATAAATTTTCATGACTCTAGTATGTAAATTGAAGCTAGTTAATATTTTTTTTGTTTTTTTAAAATGAGGTTTGTAGGATTACATTTGGTCAATATTTATAAGAACTCGTATATGCCGGCGAAGGCCCTTCGCCAGGTCCAAGAAGTTCCTCCATAATGGATGCAGAAATGAGACTACTACTTTATAACACTTTATATTATCATATTATTTGCAGAGAGTAACACCTTATTTACAATTTATTTACGAACATAATTATATAGCAGAGTAACACCACACTAAAAGTTCCCGCCAATTTACTTGAGTGGAACAAGAAGTGACGTCACTTACAATGGTTTTTATTTTGCAAATTAATTATATCTATAAAAACATGTCTTAAATGCCTAAATTGATATTTAAAAATAGTTATGATTTTTATACAGTAATAATTTAATTAATTGATTAATTTTAACGCGAGTTTTAATGCTGGATTTTACAAACCGGAAGATGGCGACACACGTGATTGAAAAGTATTATCTATTATTTCTAATATAATTATAAAATAATTCGATGTTCAAATACTATTACATAAGCTACTAAAAGTATGTTTTACATCCATAAATCATTTTAAGAAAATTGTATATCAATTAAATATTACAACTATGAATAAATCTAATCGGAAGTTGTCATCCAACGATATTTTAATAACACAGAATCAATACAGTTACTTTTTACGCTAAAATCAGTAATTAAAAAGGCTTGCCGCCCATATATACGTATACATTTCTTTTGTAGTGTAATTATGGTGTCAATATTAGTACAGTTGCCACGTAGAACTATACCGTAAGATAAGGGAACCGCTTGGTTCGGCACCAAGTTCAGCATAATAATAATTTTGTTTTCACATAGAAAGGATATAGATTTGTTTTAGTTCATATTTTATACTTGCACGTGTTCAATCAAATCACTTGGAGAGAAAGTTAGATAGGGATTAATTTTCCACACTCGTGAGTAAATATAATCAAATAAAGAAAATATTTACAGATTTATAGTCACAGCAAAGTCAAACGCCACGTCAACCAATATGTTTCGAAAAGTGTAATATTTGATTTAATGATAAAACGTTTCTAGGTTCCTACACTATACAACAATTTTAAACTAAATTTTAAATTGTTTCGAGTCAGAATCAGCACATGGCATCACATCGGCAGACAAGCCCTTAAGTGCATGGAGAGCCATGTATCAAATAATTTTGAAGATATTTTGTGTATGTAATGGAATATTCGAATTAACTTCCACATACAAGGCATTTGCTTATTATCCTTTGAAATATCACTGCAGCTAATAGAACATTAAAAAGAATTTATCTAGCTTTCGTTTGTAGTGCACTTTACACCCCTCATGGCAGTAGAATTACTTCATAGCAGAGATTCCTTAACCCGGAGTGATTCGGGATATGCGTAGTGGGAAGAAGCACTGATAATAATAATTTCACAGTTTGATATCGTACATGGACATGTTTCTTTTTCATATTGTAAACGCTGACCCTACAAGACGGATCAAGTAGTGTGCTGCGGTATGAACATCTAAAAGGATTTTACAAAAGCGATGGTATATATCCGTCTCCTAGGTATAGCACACAGGGACAATTTTTATACTTGAATTTTTGCGAGAAGTAAAGGCTTGTTTGCGGGACGATTTTAAGCAATACAGGATTGACCGTTCCCCATTCGGTGCCTTAAATTTATCGTGCATTTCATGCAACATAACAATGTGCGATAAACTGCATGTATTTAAAACGAGCTTTTTCGAAGATTTTACAGATTTGACGCAGAGACATGAAACATGGTGGCGGCGGCGGCGCCGGCCGGATAGCTGGCAGTCTTCGATTTGAGCGTTGGGTATTATGTACCTGTTTTTTGTGTGAGTTTAAATAGCCAATTATGTTTCGCACTTTCAAAAGTGATTACCAAAATAAATAGTCTGTCTTGTCTAGGGGCAGGAAGGCTGTGAACATTGTATATGGGGACATTCTGTAGCATATTTAAAATCATCAGCGTTACGCCCATGCGAAGCCGGGGCGGCTAGTGTATAAATGACAAAAAGGGATTATTGTTTAGCTTAACGATACGATTAATTCCCTCGGTTTTGTCTATGAGCTTAGGTACACACCTTAGATTTTGAGATATATTTTTATGAGTGGTTACTCATATGAGTATGTATGTATCTATATAACTTGCTTAGACATCGTATCTATTGAAAGAGAAAGTTAATGCCATTACGTACGGGGAGTTGAAGGTGCTGGCGGAGTCCAGGGAGGAGTGGAAATTACTCCACCGACAAAAGCGAAGGTCTTTAATTTAGAATGAGTTGGGACGAGTATATACTCGTATAATAATGTGTGGTGAAGGTTGAGACATCTATATTATAGTAGGTATATAGTAGGTATATAGTAGGTATATAGTAGGTATATAGTAGGTATATAGTAGGTATATAGTAGGTATATAGTAGGTATATAGTAGGTATATAGTAGGTATATAGTAGGTATATAGTAGGTATATAGTAGGTATATAGTAGGTATATGGTAGGTATATGCAGTGTCTAAATGTCTCAATACGAGTGGTTGTGTGAGTATGTTATTATAAGCATATTATATTTCGTTTGTTATATATTGTGTATTGTATGTAAATTATAAATTTACTATATTGTATATATATATATATATATATATATATATATATAGACTTTTGGACATATAATAATCTTTATTATAAAAGGGAAGTACATGACAGACTTAGTGCCGTGTGGCATTCTACAACTACTATAATTATATCCACCAATATACAAGTAATGCCCATACATATATATTTCATATAATAATATACCTACTTACATATAAATAGTATATATGGATATACATATAATAGATAATATATTCAGACATAGACATCAAATAAAGTTTGTATATAACAAAAGATGACAGTCTTAGACAGCACTTAAGAAAAGGTCACGGGTTGATCTCTTAAATGCTAATTTATTACAGGAGGATTGAATACCCTAAGAAGAGAGTTCCACAGCCCGATAGCCACCAAGGTGTATGAGTTTGACATGTAGCCAGATTTGTGATATATAGGTATATGTAGACATTGTAGAATACGTACGTACATATTTGGTTTAAAAAAAAAGGGTGGAATGCTACGCAGTGGGCTAGTAAAGGTACTTAATAAAAAAAAGCTAGGTCCAGTTGATGAATTTCAATTCAATTTATTAAACTTATTTTAACAGGTATTTTAAGGGCAGTGACGCTGCTGTCCGTCATGGGCCGGAGATGTTCGTGCCGTTGCCGGAGCTTCGTTTGTTGTTTGGCGAGATGCACCATGGGCGTTTGGAGAGAGGGTTTGATGGGTCGCTTCCTTACACCCCTGCCAGTTGACGAATATTGATAGATAGATAGAAACTCTTTATCGCACAAAAACACAGAATTTACAGGAAAACACATTGCAAACAAAAACAAAGTACAATTTGGGTGGTCTTATCGCTAATAGCGATCTCTTCCAGACAACCTTCAGGTAGAGGAAGCCAGATTCGACAGAGATGAAAAACTTTCTGCGTCATATTAGGCACGTGGAATAGGCCTACATAGGTATACCAAGTGGTGCATATTCCATAGACATACATATATCATCATCATCATCAGCCTATTTTAGTCCACTGCTGGACATAGGCCTCTCCAGCTGCTTGCCACCTAGGGCAAACCTCTGGAGGATATACCCATATTAATACGTATATACATAAATGATTTGCATATAATAATACATTACATATTATTATATGCATACAGTGGCATTTGAGTATGAATTAAGGAATATAGGATAGAAGAGGAAGAAGATATAAATTAGAGATGGGATTTATTGGTTAAGAAAAATGATAACACTAGACTTTTTCAAATTCCCAGTTGCTGCATCGGTTCTGAATGATGACGATCCACGAGCTGACAACGGGTGCCATGTGGAGGCTGCCTCGGAGCTGGGCGGTGGCTTGGTGCTGTCAACCACGAGGACACCTCGTGCACGGACGCAGAGCAGAAGTCTTCTGCGATGATCACCAAAATAAAACCATATGAGCGGGTCGAGCGGTGAGCATGAGCAACGCTCGACATCTTGGCGGTGAGCATGAGCAACGCCAGGAATTCGATATAGTGGTGCGAACGGTGAGCACGAGCGACGGTCGCGCCACTGTAGCGAATGAACTTGAGAACGGTGAGCACGAGCGACGTTCTCGGACTGATATAGTGGTGCGAACGGTGAGCTGGAGCGACCGTCGCACCACTATAGCAAACGAACTTGGGAGCGGGGAGCACGAGCGACGCTCTCAAAAGAAATGAAATGAATGAAATGAAATCTTTAGGTAGCTGCTCTCTTAGTCGATTTCTGAAATTGCTTTAGATGACCCTTCCGGTTTCTGTTTCTCAGACTATATATACCTAACAAGGTATCGTCGTCTCGTGTGTTTTCTTAGATATATCCTTCGAAGTGTAGGAACAGATTTCTCCCTACGAAGGTTGGTAGGCACTTTCAACTTTCGTAGCCGAGCTGGATGTTCATGCTCGTGGTCCGATAGACCATCTTGTTTTTTATATGCTGAGAAGTGATGAAAACTTTGTATATATGTGCGTCATAAACCATCCATAGAGCTTATACGGAGCAATTTCTCGTGCGAGAGGTGTTTCGATGCGTTTATAGCATTGGTTTGGTATCGAGATATTTAGATGTATGTTATTAATAATGTGTCTTAAAAGGTACTATGAAATTTACTTTTGGAATTTACTTTCTCTGATAAAATTTGAAGGTCTATTGCGCCCTCGTTTATTTTTGGCACATTCTGTCCAATTTGCAACTCATAATGACAATTATTCAGCGAATTAGACGGTACATATTGCTGTTTCAGATCATTGCATATTTCTTAAAGTTAACAATGTTATCAAAATTTTATGACGTATATCTTGCAGAAACAATTGCATACATTTTGAATGTTTACCTTTTTGTTGATATTTAGTAAACTAAGAGATGATATGGTTTAACTTCGGGAAAATTAGAATATTATTTAATAAGTAAGCATTTGCGAAAAAAATATAACAAAATTCACTGGACAGTAGATCCTTTTATGTTTTATGGGGTCCTGAGCTAGCCTGAGGATTGTGCGACCACAAATAATTGTCTCAAGGAATACCTCTATGAAGTCGATAAAGCAATAGACGTTTTTAACTATTTTTTGACTGAATTTAGTAAGGCTACATTGTTTGTGCTTTCTTATAATAAATATAATAAATAACTACTTGATATATATAAATTAATAATACAGTATAATTAAGCTACACTATCGTATTGAGGAAACCTGTAATGACAGTAGTATGATTTTGAAAATTATATTTTGATATTTGTAATTTTCAGCAAGGATTCAATTAAATATGAAGGGTCTTTCAGACCCTAGCAAAACTTTAAAGTTTTCATATCTCTTTATATGGTATAATACATTCAAAGAGCTGACTGTTTCCCTCTGTAGAGTCTGCGAGCCAACGTTTAACTATTTATCTCTGATTTATTCTTCGTTTTACAAATAGGCATTGAGTAACAAATTATTTTAGACCTTTTCATGATCGATATAATTATTTAATTTAGAGTTGCTCACTCAATGCATTACCATATTAAGTTTACTGACGTAAAATTTGGACTTCGAACCTAATTAACAAAAGGTTCGTCCTAGGGTTACTAAACCCGTATGACTATGCAGAAACTGTTCCAATGATGTACATTGTTGTGGGGTATAACGTCGATTAAAAGAAAAATGTCTCTTAGCCTTTTTTGGCTGTTAGGTATCGATATTGATTTAGATACATAAAATAATAATGAATTGATGTACTCTTTTTTCTTCTCTTCTCAGACCTGCCTTTTCATACCATACAAATGAGATTTTAATCATAGCAAAGAATACATTCGTAATGTAACGTTATAATTATAAAATGGATAGATAGTTTTCTTTTTATTAGCAATTTCAGGAAAGAGGCATACGACTTGCAATGAACTTTGTATTATATAAACTCACTTTCTATCTTTGCATTGTATAACAGTAGAATTGAACAACGACATTATGAAATACAAATTGTAAGAGAATTGGCGATGGAAAAGAGTAACTGCCGAGTTTCTTGCCGGTTCTTCTCGGTAGAATCCACCTTCCGAACGCGGCGGTAGTATATTAAAAATTTATATTCACATTTAGATATTCAGTATAGACGTAATATATTTTTGATACGAGGACGTATCTCAAGTCAGATGGCCGAGCTGTTAGGTGTCAGTGTCGACGGATATGGCATTATACGCTTTAATGTCTTTGCCTTACCATTTTCTTATTTTTTCTGTGACAGTGACAACCCACACCACTGGTGTGGATTGTGCTGAGATTGCAATATAACAGTATAAAAGGCTGATCTTACAGACACAAGCGGTTCGACCATAGTCATGAACACAAGTCCTAGAATTGCTGCCCGCGTAATTGTGTAAAAGTACCAATGCATAATGTGAATGTAAGTTAGTGAAGTAAAACAAGTAAATAAATGAAGTTACTGAGATCGAGTTGGTTTTAATTCCTACACTAGGTACATATTTTTTGTCAGCCTATAAGTAGGTTGTGAAAGCAAACCATTTTCAAAGTGTAGGTACTTTCTTTACGTGTTAGTATATCCGGCATCATAGCATAATGGTAATTAATTATTCTAGTATGTTATTTGCGAATGGTTTTCTTATGTATAGTCACATGTGACTTGGTTCTAAAAGTATGACGTGATGATAGCGACGTGAATTGGCCACGATGTGACCTCCTTATTATACCTTGATCTTGGCCCTGGAGCCCTCTTTCCTCCTCTTTGAAACACTCGACATAGTGGCAGGGAGCCGGTATTGGACCACCTTACGCTGTAAAGTACACAAATATTATAACGACAACGTATTTCCTAACATAAATACAAAACACTGCGCTTCGCCAAATTCTCCAAAGAATTCAATTCACTACAATTGTGTCAATTGTCATGTCAATGTCAAATGTAAAACGTCATTGGAACATCATTCATTCACATTGAATTTTTTAATCTGTGGAGTTGGGGGGAGATTTGTCGTAGGATAGACGTCGCATTTTCTGTTTTAGATGTTTGTTACTTGGTCATAGGCTATGGCTATTCAATTTAAGAAACGAACTGTCAAGCTTAATGTCAAATTTGCAAAGCGGTAGTAAAAAATTGGTGCGACTCGTTTACAAAAAAAATGAGCAATTTGCTTCTTTCTACATAATTTATTTACTTGTAATTGTAACTGAAAAAGCTACCTATTGTAGCTGAATACAAGAATGTTATATCAGTCTTTATGTGACAATTTTAAAATGAGTAAAGTGTAATTTTCCATCGTTTGTGTGTAGGCCTGTCAGTGATATTGATTTCTTTTAATTCTTGCGAGAGTTTGAAAAATATGTAGACAGATAATTCTGTTGTAATTTTAAAGTGAGATAGTACGTGACGATGTCAACATCTAGAAGGAGCCCACAATAATGTACTCACAATATGAAAACTAAAAGTTTTCTTCTATTTTCCACCTTTGTTTTTGCCATTAGTATATTTCTGATAGTATTTCACTCGCAACCACCTCCGTCGATCCAGAATATAGTGACCCAAACACACCAGCATATAAAGGACTTCCAGGTAAATACGACTTTAAAATAATATGCTTTAGAATGTAACCACAAATTTTGTGGGTTATCATATTGTGGAACTAGTTCTCAATAACAATACCCAGATATGTAGTTTTTCTCGTCAATCATAGAACCACAGTTTTTATTTTCCTTTCTTTATTGTTCCCTTATCCAGTTGATACAACTGTGCCAGCCAAGATGGTTAATGATTAGATAAGTATCATGTAATCACAAGAACTTATACATTCTGACCGAACATTTTGACTAGGAACAGTTTATTTTACTTCTTATTGAATGCAGTATTTATTTTAACAATGGCCAGGGTCTGTAGCAGGTAAGGTGTTGTCTTACAAACATGCAAATAATACATTGTTGCATTTAAATAATATCATTATATAAAATAAAACTCTATATTTAAATTGCCTTTTTATGATACCATAAATTGCCTCTTGAGATTACTTTTCACTTTAACATCTAACATTGCATACACATTGGATAACTTTTGTATAGTTATCAATTTATACAAGGTACCTTTTCCTTTAAGGTGTAATGCAAACTGTATGTATTACATTTACAATATATGGTTTAATCTAAAACTGTATAATTATTTGGTTTTGGTGATATGTATGCATCACAAGATAATCTTCAGTCTCTACATTTTATGTTAGCTTATGAAATACTCAATAATTGATTGCATCTATAATGTATGTATTACAAGATGGCCTCGGGTAGGTTAGATCATTATAGACCCTGAAAGGGTAACACAATTAAAGAGAAATATGGTACTTGATGTTTGTTAAATATATCATTAACCAATATAAACCAGAGTAATGGTTTAGTTATAATATAATTAAAAAAATATTTATTCCTTACACTACGGAATCTTCCTTACAATTGCAGATCATTCAACATGTTCTTTTTTGAAATTTATTTAGCTTTACTGTCTCACACTCTCCTTTATTTGTTACTAGCTGCTGCTCGCGGCTATGCCCGCGTGAATATTCGTATAAAACATAGCCTATGTGTTAATCTGATGTACAAACTATATTCCTGTAAAGTTTCATTAAAATCTCTTCAGTAGTTTTTGTGTGAAAGTGGAACAAACATCCATCCATCTATCCAAACAAACTTTCGCGTTTATAATATTAAGTAGGAAAAGGAAAGTAGGATAGGATAAACAGGTATGGGACATGGTATGGGATATGTCGTTTATTGTTTTGTGTGTCAGATGTCATTCTAAATGTCAATGCTTAAGAGCCATTTGGATACCTTCTCTCCAGCAATGATCAGAAGCATATGGATAATAACTTTGAATTTTCTTTAACAATTAAGTGTGGATTACAGGTCTCTTTAATTTAATGCACAAGTAATAAAAGCATGTAAAGTGAATCTAAGCAGGTACTAATTAACATGAAATATGCCCTGCATCCACTGCTGGACATAGGCCTCTCCAATTGCTTGCCACATGTCTCTAAGGGCTGATGATTGATTGATATGCTCTGCATCTTCTTTTCATCCCAGCATAGCATGAGCATAAGTACAACAGGCAAGCTACTCTAATCAGTAGTCAGTTAAAGCGTTAACCATTCTCAGGAGCAGTAGTACCAATATTACCTCATAATGCATCTATCAAGTAACAGACATGTAACACAACAAAACAGGTGTCTGTGTCGCCACAGGAGAACCTTCGCGATGTGGAGGAGAACCACCTGGTGGCGGAGGAGCGGTACTTCCGCCTGCTGGGGCTGGACGGGCGCGCCGAGCCGTGGCACAACACCACCACGCCCGTGCTCGTGACGTACGCGCGCGGCGACGCGCACGCGCTCGCCGTCAGCTACGTGCGCGGCGCGCAGCGGCTGCCCTACACCGTGCTGGTGTACAACCTCGGCTTGAAGCCCTACTCGTTGGCTGTGGTGAGTGTTGCCCTTAAGGCCTAATCCTGGACAACCTCGTAAACCGGGCGTACCGCTCGCGTCGCCCGCTCTGTCCTCTGGCGTCCAGGGCGCGGCCTAAGTCTGTTCTGTCTGCTACGTGGCGGCTGGTGATTTTATGTAGGAGCGATGATCAAGATGTAGCCTTACTTGCACAATCTACTTTTCAGAATAAGAACCACTAACCATTCTCCATTTTGGAGGTTTATTCAAAGCATCTTTGGGCTGAGTCCATTGACATAATATACATCAAACTAACACTGTTAGAGTCGCACGCACCTTCTACTGGACCAAAGATTATATAGATTAACATGTGTAGTATTTGTAGGCTGGGCCTTCAGAACTCAAGCAATTTGTCTGTTATATCGAGATGTTGGTAGGCGCGTATCTAAGTAGGAGTAAGTAATCCCGTGTCGTGTTCCAGCTGTCCAACTACTGCAACTCGTCCAAGTGCGCGGTCATCGACTTCGACCTGGACGAGTTCCCGTCGCACGTGGCCGACGAGAGCATACACGCCTTCCGCCCGCTCATCATACAGGTCAGTTGGATTGTCGCTGTCTGCATAGACCTAACTAGCGACCCGCCCCGGATTCGCACGGGTGCAATGCTTATTTTGTGTCACCCAAGAGATAGTGCGATCGATCCGCGTTGCACTAACCAGGCGTCTTGCAGATCGCTTACACATTTTTTGGACTTCGTCGTCTGCTTAATATCACGCAGTACGCAGTAATTTTGGCGCGCTAATATAAAAAATAAGATCGACATATAACATCGCGGATTTTTTGTCGACCTTTTGAAGGTCTATCTCGTATGGTTAAGCCAGCGTTTGCAGTGTAAACGCAAAAAATGTACTTCACATTAGAAAACCTTAAAACTATTCGAGTTTCTCTACTACGTAATGCATGTATTAGTATATATAAAATGTCCCCTTGAATTACTCTATCAGTTAATGAAAATCGTATTAAAATCCCTTGTGTGATTTTAGAGATTTAAACTAATAGGAACAGACTATTTTGTGACGAAGACCGATGTTTTTATGGTACCTCCACGTTTTGAGAGTACATGTAACGATGTAACGAATAGTTAGCTTTCAAATGATGTAAGAATTAGGAAAAACGGTTCAGTGGTATCAGGGTAATACAACAAAGAAACGGACACTTCTTTCCTCTTTGTAAAGTAAGTGTGTGTTAGTCAGCATGTGCCGGAAGTATATAATTATCTGATCCGCGATTATGCGCGGCGACACTGGCGACACATGTGGTTCACACGTGTACTGGCAGACGCCAGTGCGACAAATGCAGCTAATATATTATATTAAGTGCGGCGCTGTGGCCAAAATATCACAGGTTGTCACTTAGGCAGGCGAGGGAGTCGATTGTTTAAGATTCTGACTGCGATTGAACCAATAGTCAGGCCTCTCTTTCCCACTGGGCACTATGGGCACGTGCCCAGGGCCCCGTGATCGAATGGGGCCCCCTAGTTCCTGCCAGATTACCAAATGATAACTGATATTTGGGTCATAGGGGCCCCATGATCCTAATGTGCCCAGGGCCTCAAATAGTTTAAAGACGGCCCTGCCAATAGTTATTTTGGAACCAAAGCATCCAGCACTAGCGACCCGCCCTCTCTTCGCTTCGGGTATTTCAAATAAACATTTCTTTGGATTACGTTATTGGCCTTTTAGTAAGGATCTCTAATCTTTAAATATAGCGAATGTAACTCAGGGTGTATGTAGCTTTCCAATGGTAAAAGACTTTTTGAAATCGTATTTTTAAGTCTATTCATTACAAACATAGACGCACGCAAAAATACAAATCCTTCCTCTTTATAATATTAGTGTAGATTGCTGACTTCGCTCGTCGTCGCGTCTCGATTTGGCCTTTCGCATTATTGATATAGTTTGCTACTAAGCTCGGCCTTAGCCTCAATTACATAGTTCAATTGGACATTTGGGCCTATGACCACTTTTGTGTTTTTTATTGATATATTGAAACAGGCAGACCGCAGTACGCAGGAGATAAAAAGTGCACAAGTGTGCACGCGAACATAGTTTTTTGACTCTGACAATCCGACGAAACAGTAGTTCGATAGGACCGGATAGATAATGTTTTAGGTAATAGTACTGATATTATATCATTTGTGGCTTCATGAATTCATTGAAACAGGTTTCATGCTACGTCGCGTATGTGTATCGAAGCACCTTGAGCGCGGCTGACGTAGTTGAACTTTAACTGCGAGCGTCGCGCCGAAAGCGCGGCCTTGCGCGTGCGCGCCCGCCGCGTACGCGCCCATTGACTCCCTGTCAATTGTCTCACCTTGGTGTGTGGTCAACTGCCATGCCATTAACCCTATTATTGAAGTATAATGCGATGGAGTTGTGTCCACGCAGTTTGAGGGCTATTCATTAGTTATATTATGTTTTAATGGCCTCGAGGGTGTAAAGGTTCGTCAGTTGCTTTAAAGATATTTGAACGCATTTAATTAAAATTAACCTGGATATCACGACTTTAAATCTGGCTGCCTTATAAAAGAACTTGTCAATAACGATTACAAAATGAAGTATACCCATAATCTTCAATAAAGTGAAAATGAAAAATGCTTCAATATTTTATTGCCATAATATTGCGGCAATACATATAAGTAAACATTGTTAAATTAAATTAGTTGTTAACGAATCTTTGTACGAGACCGCAAACGTTGCGTCTTATGGCCCATTAATAACAATAATAGAATGAGCAAGGTACCAACATTTATTACAAAATGACTAATCAGTACAATAGTGTAATACCTAAAAATCATTCTTTGTTTAATAGTAGTGATTGCGTACAGATTTCAATAATGTATGTGTTTTAATCATTATCCCATTTGGTTTATACTTATAGGAAGAGCTCTAACAGGATCGTACAAGTACCGTACCGTATGAAGGCCTTGCTCGCCCGATACAATCTACCTTTGACCTATCCCGGTATTTGCGCGACATGAATAATAATTATGATTTTAAAACATACAGCATAAATTGCGACACTATCATATCTATTTAAACATAATATTTTTAAATTTGTTTGCGCGCTAGTTTCTGTCGCCGCGCCGTGTAAATTTGTTCCATAAACATGAACAGTATCAATATTATCAGCTGGCCACTGAGTCACCTGATGCTATGTGATTAGCGCCGCCCGTGGATAACGACACCAGAGAGGGCATTTAATAACATTTTATTACACAATTAAGGCCGATATCGGGCGTGCCGTTGAAGATGATAACTAATGTCTACTTACTTTAAATAGGACAAAATAATTGATTGACGAAACCTTGTTTTACATAGGTATTTAGTTTTGTTACAAAGGCGTTAGTAAGCCATAGGTGCACTCTGTGTTCCTTTACTCTCTTATGGCAACAGAACGACAATTAGAAATAACTGGAGGGAGATCAGGTGCCAGACCAACTGGTTACCGTTATTTTTAGATAAAAAAAAATATTCATCAGGATATATTGATTTTAGGCGCTTGCAAGCTAAACTACGATCTATATAGGCGAATGAATATAACGTGAAATAGGTATATGTTTTTAAAAGCCATCACGGCAGTATCCAAGGCCCCCGTGACCAGGTAGATAAGCGCAAATTATCGCTAATGTTTGTGCCGTGCAACAGGCGTGATAAGATATGGTCGAGAACCCTCCATTGTCAACGAGTGTACGAGAGATACGCCGCCCTACCCTCCGACGTCCGTGAAAAAACAATGGCTCCGTTTTTCCGCATCGAGCGAGCAAAAACCTCAACCTTGTGATGAAGCTCCCATTGTGTTGTATTTGATGAGACGCACGGCGAGATCTATTAATTAATAGAACAGAATGTAATGTATCTTTGTGTATGTAGACTTGACGGATGCACTTACGTGCTTAATACGACTACTTCCTGTTATGGAAGGGCGCTTCTTCCGAGAAGGGCCGATGTGTATCTCTGTAGTTGATGAAATTTTACCGACTCGTACAATGCTCCATTGACTTGAACCAGAGCGTCAAACATTCGTTTCGCGGTCGTTGAATCCTAATTCCTACCTCTACCTTACCATATGGTAACATGTATGTATGGATTTTTGTAACTACTACTATTACTGATGATCGGATTGAATGAATCATTACCGTGTTATGGTTCAATAATCAGATTAACACAAACGCTATACTCGTAATATTTAAAGATATAGGTTGTTTCATTCACATGTCACCGATATTCACGCTGTCAAAGTGTGCTTACATTAATAATGTTTATTAATGGTTATCCTTAAAAGTCCTATAGATGCCATTGAATAAAAACATTATAAAATTAGCGATAGACTATTCATACTGAAAATAAAAATGTGTTGTCTGGTACTTGTATCATCATCACCGAATTCAATCATGACTTTTATTAAATGCGTGTGATCCAGACTTTAAGAACCTATGCTGTGGGGGGTTCTTCGCTAAGCTAGACTAGCTAAACGCAAGACATAATTTTACGTTAGCTTTAGATCTTGCGATACCTCAAAATTCACTCGTCCTTTATATCATTATTTCTTCCTCTGTAAGTGGTTATCGATTCAAATTGATATCGTTGAATAATATAATATCTTCTTAATCTCTGAAACGATGAGAAAGTTATTTAATGTAATGTATTGTCCTTACGTGACAAGCTGATAACAGAACCGATTTCAGTTTTATCGCATCGATAAAGTTAACAAGTAAATAATATAAATTATCCGTGCGATGACGGCTAAATAAAACAAATCACAGCCTGTTTTTTATCGTAAGAGTCGATTATGGGACTTGTCTATAAAAGTTATTCATAGCATAGGGAATATTCGTTCGGATTGAGCCGCCCGTCTAGGGAAGGACCTCCAGTCCTCCACCCTATAGAATACCGCAGCCAAAAATGTATTTAAATGTATTACAGCGACTTGGGCTTCTCTTTCGCTTTCCATCAGGCGTACGGAAGCCATTCTGTCGAGCTAATATAAAAACAAAGTTACACCCCTCAGCTTGGGTAAAGTTACCCTTAAGGGTAACTTGTAGGTCAGGCCTTATTTGTAAAATGAGTTAACATGGAAAAAAACTACGTTCATTCGTTAAACCAACTATGGTTAAACACTTGGAACCCTATTCCAAGCGTGGCCTGGCACGCACTTGTCCGGTTTTTTTCATTTTCTGTTACCGGGAGCCGCTTCCACACTTCCTGTAATGCATTCACGCTGGTGACTCACATTTATTTATGATAAATTATCTTGTTATCTTGCTTACACATTGTGTAGGGACACATATATATCCATGTGCACAATGAGTGTTATAATAGACCTATACATACTCGTTGTTAAGATTTTTACTGTTTCTATTTCATGCAATTTGATCCTGGAAATGGTTTTTAAATAATAAAATAAAATAAAAATTATTTATTTCAGACAGGGTCCATAATGTTAGTAACAATTAATCTTAAAAACTATGTTAGTAGGCAGAATAATAATTTATTTTATTGTCTTTGGCGAGCTGAACGTAGGTCCAGTGCTGCATAATAGCACTGTCCACGTCCAGCCTCGCCGCGACCGTCTTCAGTTACCGTTAAAAATAAAATAAATGATTGGTACTATACTATCTCATTGATCCCCAAGGGATAAGGATATGGCAAGAAGACACCGAATTATGGTGCAAAAACTCCCACAAAGCGCTGTGCCTCTATTATTTATAGTGCGAACGGCTAAACTATGGAACTCTTTACCGGAGCCCGTGTGTTCCGAAAGATTTTCAAGATGTGATGTGAGTGAATAGTATTCTGTACAGGCGAGTTGGGGTCAAACGCTACCCATTTAAGTCTCTGATATCGGCCGTAGTGGGCGAGTTTTATTATTAGTTGCGCACACGCCACAGCGAGACGCGCAGATTCGCACCTCGGCTCCGGAAGGTTAAGCGCTCCGATACAGAGCGCTGCACCCACGCGTCTCAAGGTCTCTCTTGTTTTGATATTGATCTGCACAGACTCGTTTGTTTTATTGTATCTCCCTACATAAGTAAAATAAGCAAGGCGCAAACTTGGATACGCGAATCAGAGGAGACCTACGTTCGGGAGTGGACATACCGGAGCTGTTGACTGAATGAAACGTGAGCCCTTTTGGTGTCGGGATATACTACCTCGTCGGGATAAGCTACCGATGAACATTTTAGTTAGATGACCCATTATGAAATCTCCCCTCTATTTAGGCCTTATGTAAACATTTTTTTAACCAGTAGCTTCCACTTAACACATACTCATGTCGTTAAAAAATTGTTCGGTGTCGGAAATTTCTTCATTTCGTGTAGATGGCTAACGAAAATTATACCTGCTGTGCCTATTGCTGACATAAGTTCTGCTAGTTAGCAAACTAAAAGTCGCCAACTGTAGATACAAGCAACATTAACAAATTTCCTTACAACGGTGGCGAGCACCAGATGCCGACGACGACCGATGAACGGTTAGCAGTACTGTAGTAGCAACAGGCGAATGTGTTCGGTCACCGCTGCAGGACACGGCAACTACGGTTCCTTGATGGTGTGCCGTATCGGCAACAAAAGTGTCCACGTTACCGCAGCGTCTCGATGTCAATGTCACGACCGCTATTTATTGCAAAGACGATGGCTTTAGTCACTGACACGTCTTTTTTACAGTTTATTCGTTTTTTTTTGTTCGATTTCTTTTTTACCTTACTGTTCTGTCGTGTTCATCTGGATTGAATACATTATCATGTAAAAAGCTGCCCTTATCGAGTGCATGTGAGAATATTTCGCATTTTAAAAGATGTCCAAATAGCATGACCATGAATTCATCGTAAAGATGTTCTTGTTCCTAAACTTTATGCAATGAAGTTCTATCAACATGTCAATATTGATTAAAACTATTTAAGTTATAACAACCTATTGAATTAAACGCCGAAGTTGTGTGTAGTATTTATATTTATACAAAATCACGCTTATGAACTAACGTTTACCTCGTTTGGCCGCTTTTTGGCTAAAGAGGGGGAGATAAAACTTCAAAACGTGTTGAAAGTCACGCCGCTAATCTCGCTCGCAAGTCACGCCGTTAATTGAACGGCGCTTGCAAATGATAAAAGATGGGAAATTATAATAGTCACGTTTCGTTTTGGTCCTTAATGTCTAAAAGTTACGGGATATGATTAAAGTTCGCATTCTCAAATCTTGACGCGTTACAGAATGCTGGATTGATGATCAGTTTTGTCTGTGCGGTTTCCGGATTAAGAATAAGACCATCCCATCTTTTGTCGTAGAAGACGGCTAAGGGAATATCAAGATACGGGTAGCAGCGTTTACCTGGATACAAATAAAACCTATTGCAGTCAGCGATCCGCCTGCCAGGCGTAGTAACTAAGGCAAAACCCCGCAAATGACAATTGACATTGGGGAAAGCCTTTTCCAGCAGTGGAAGTTTGTATGCTGATGATTACAGAAAGGGATGTAAGGGAGCGACCTATCACCTTTTCGCTCCATGCCAACCTCACCTGCCCGCGGTGCATCCTGCCGAACAACAAACGAGGCTCTGGCATACCGACTACTGGTGGCGGTAAAACCATCACGATAGAAGGCATAGCTAAATACCACAGGCCGGTGACGGGCAGCAGCGTCACCGGAACAAGAAGCTACGCCCTGCGATCGCCAAGCCGCCTGCCCAGCGTGGCGATTATGGGTATATCCTCCAGAAGTTTGCCCCAGTTGGCGAACAACAGGAGAGGCCTATGTCCAGCAGTGGACTGCAATAGGCTGATGATGATGATGATTACAGAAAATGATAAATACATAGTTTAATAAATTGTTATGGTAAATATAATGTCATTTTGCTGACAACAAATTTAACTCTGTGTTTTAACGCTCTCTTACCGAAGTCTTGATTAGCAACTACCAGGACGCCATGGCCCGGGGTCAACGAGACCTCGCGTTTAGTATTTGACTCCAATTTGTTTTGTTAGTTGGCAGGAATTTCGGATGTTGTTTAATAGAAGCGGTCAGACGTCATTAAATTAATTTGAATTTGGCTACATTCTGCTCTCATGACTCTTGCTTCGTATTATTTTGATCAGAATATTGCTATGTAGTTTTTAGACGATTTACTAATTATTTACGAGCATATCGTAATTAGGAGGAGCATTATGTTCAGCAGTGACTGCGTGATGGCGATGATTATCATACGGTGAATGAATGTTTCTCTTATTCTTACATTTAAAAGATTCCACTGAAGGATAAATCAGATCACATCACCACTTTAGGGGAACTCCGCCAGTGTTGTGGTGGCACGGACGACGGAGTCCCGTGGAGGGGTATAATAATGTACTGGAATAATTGAAAATTGTAGATGGTTTATTGTTTGATGCGGTGGTACTAATATATGAACCCTACTTAGCAACCTGGAATATCACGAATCAGGATACAAGATCGTATATTGGACTAATAGGTACTGACACTAATGGTAGGTAGGGGTAACTGCTCTTTTGTGCTATCTCATCCGATCGCTATCACGTTTTACACGTTCTTATCGATAGTTAGCTATGTATGTGCTGACAGCATCGGCATTACCCAAATACATTTTCTGAGAATTGATTTCACTTTGAAAGATACGGATTTGTCGAAATTTTTTATTAGAAAGCGAGTGTTTTGGACAGTAAAGTTTATTTTTATTGGTGCGCCCAAGAATAGGCTTTTATGGCTAAAAATGGTAATGAGCCCTCTTTTAGCTTATTCAAAACTAAAAGACACGTACGACCATAATAGCCTATTACCAATTAAAAAGTGTGGCCACTCTACTGTCTATTCTATAGAGTTTTGGTGATCTCTGAAAAGCTAGAATTATTAACTTTGCAGTAGTAACCCTACTTATTTACTACATTGACACTGCAACAAAAATGAGAATCACCAATTTTTGGAACATACAAATGTTTGCACTTCGTCCTTCCGTCGACACTTCGTTCGGGTGCCTGACCGGTCGACGACCATTAATTTTTCCAAAGTATTCTCTCTTGACCGCGCCCTCTTGAGTAACCGGTTAGACTTGTCCCTACTAAAAGTGAGGACTTCCACCGAGCTATGTGATCGTGCTCGGGGACCGCGGTCCGACGACTTGGTTCTATGGTGATGAAAACTTCGCATGCGTGACGTAGGTTTCCCATAGAGTTTATGGTGATTTCTTGGCGGAGCAAGTACATTGCCACCTGTTGTTAATAGGCGGAACTAGCGATTATATGTTGTAGTGACATGGAGATAGATGTCGCCACAAGGCTAATGCATGTTTTAATTGGTTTCCTTAGCTCTAAGAGCCGTTACGCACTGTCGACTTGTCGCTGGCGACTCGGTCTCTCGGCGACCAAAACAGAGAAAGGCGACTGACGACTAAGTGCGCAAGCCCCTATTTAAACTATAGTAAGTCACAGTCACAGGCGACTAGTCGACAGTGCGTAATGGCCCTAAGTGGTGATGAAAACTTCGCATGCGTGACGTAGGTTTCCCGTAGAGCTTAAGGTAATTTGTTGGCGGAGCAAGTACATCGCCATCTGTTGTTAATATGCGATATATGTCGTAGCGACGCGCAGGTAGATGTCGCCGCAAGGCTAATGCATGTTTATTTGTTGTCGTCAGCACGCGCTGTCGCGCTGCGGGGGCGTGGTGTTCAGCGCGCCGGGCGTGCAGTGGGCGGGCGAGGCGGCCGCGCTGGCGGCGCTGTGGACGCGCGCGTCCAGCGGCGGCGGAGTACTAGCGTGGCCGCGGCGCGCCGCCGTGACGTCGCTGACGCACCCGCGCATGTTCCACTACCTGCACGCGCGCATCGACGACTTCCTGTTCGTGCAGATGGTGGACGCCGAGCGGCTGGTGGTGGCGCGCAAGCCCGCCGTCTACGAGGTCATGCGCCCCTGGATACAGTGCGCGCTCACGCTCGACTGCATCATGCCCATAGGTAACATGACTTTGGTATTTATTTTAGTTGATATATTGACGATTTTATCGGACTGGAGATAGTTCGTTACTGTACAAAAGTACTCTACTGATTGATATTAGATCACTGCAGTCCAACTTTTTATAGATAAGCTCTATACGTTAGATATAGTAAAACATTATTTGCTTCAGTAAAATAATACTTCATACTTTTGAAAAGATTAATGCTTTAACAAATTTTACGGGGAGACAGCAGCATATTAGTGCCATTAGGATTGACAAACATTTTTAAACTTAAATATTCGTCCTACCATTCGATTTGACACTGCATACGAACAGGTGGGTAGATCTGAATGCGATGTAACAGTTTCTCTCGGTGACGTGCAGGCGCGCAGTCGGTCGGGTGCCGGTTCGACAAGAAGCCGCAGTACCGGTACTCGGGCTGCCACGGGCAGGACGCGTCGGCGCTGAGCATCGTGCTGGGGCTGCGCTCGGGCTTCGAGGAGGCGCAGTACGCCGTGCGCGCGCGCGGCCACTGGCGGCGCGAGGCCGACGCCGACGCGCGCGCTGCGCTGCACGCCCTCGTCAGCAATGCCACCACGCCTGCGCCGCCCTCCACCGGCCGCGTCTAGCCCCGCCCCGTGCGATCCTCCCCTGGTGATGTTCTCTTATAACGACTGGACGACAGACACTTATTTATTTATTTTTATGCGTAATTGTGAGTCCTTTTTATTAGCTGATGGTCGCTCTGCCGAGGTATTAATTTTGCTGTTCGATGAACCTGCTGTTGTCAGATTTGTTCGTTTTACTCGGATCATATTTTTGATGGCCGAGCTTATTTCCTGATGATTTTAAGCGTTCGTAAGCCACGATTCTAACTGGCGAGGCGCGCTCGATCATATTTGAGCTGTAGGTTTTCCGAAGTAGCGTTATCTCCTTTGACGAAGTCGAATGACGAAGGACGAGTAGCACGTACCCTGTAACTTATGTTTAGTTCCGCCGATCCTATTGTAAGAATAATGTCAATTTGCGGTGTCCCCTTGGTTCGATGAAATAGTACCTCGGGTATGACATCGTCGACCACGTTGGGATACGTGCTTATTTTGCTAATATAAGATTTGATAGGAAGAAAATATGAACAAATTGACTTGCACTGTACACGTGGGACAATATATAGTTTAACCTTACTCGAGGCTGTGTATATTTGAGTAGGGTCCCGCGTGTCCGCCGGGCTCCGGTCCGCGGGCGGTGCGGTGCGCCGTTGTGTACAAACAGTGATACTCCATAGTATTTTTAATTTAAATTAAGATAATTTATGATATATTATGCACAATTGCACGCAGTATGTTGTATTTTTGTAAGTACATTATTATTTTGTAGTGAGGCCGCTTTACACATTGTAAAGGCAGCTTTATTTATTTTCTTATTCTAATCGTTCAGCTAACAGAAGTGGTTAGCTAAATCGAACCTGTATTAGAATTGTTTATAGTGCAGGTAGACTGTTTTATATACGAGTAACCCTCTTCAAACCCTAAGGTGCTCCTCAGACCTCTTAGAATAAAGTCATTGCGCCACCGTTGATAAGATTGTAAGTCCAAACTCAAGCCTGCGTTTAGAGGTATGCTCAATAATGGCACCTTTGTAATAGGTGGACGTTTGAAATAAGAATGCCCAAGCTAATTCGTGCTTTATGTTTATGATGTAAGGTACAAATCGGCTTGTGTGTAATATTTTCATTTTCATTCAATTGTATGTACGTATATCTTACCTCATTTTAATGTTCAAAGTCATTCTGCACAATTAAATACAAAAACGAGACATCTAATGTTCGCCGCGTCGGTTTGAGTAAGGCTTTAGCGCTGCAGCTAAGCATGTCGTGTAATTTTAATAATTATTTATTATTTATATGCCCACGCATAATACAAATGGTATGCAACGTGAGAGTTTGTTTAGTTTTAACTGTGTTATAGTTAGTGTAAGTAGCGCAGGTGCGCGGAGCACCGCGGCCCGACCGGGACCCGGGAGACACTCGTCGATAAATAGGTGTTCCGTTTATAATTCGTGTAAAATATCATTTTAAAACATGATAGGTTATCTGAAGTGTTTGTTTAAATTATAGGATTTAATGTCGATGCTACGTTTATGTTTTACAGAAGTCGTGGAAAATATGCACTAAACGCTTGATAATAACACACGTGCATCGCCCAACCGCGCGGTGTAACGTGTATTCAACATTTGTGCACTTTTGAGAAGCACCAGTTTAAAATTGACGGTCACTGTAGAATCATTGCTGCGGTGTGAAAAGAGCAATACATTTATTAAAGCATTTTTATTTATAGAAAACAGACTGCAGCAAGTGAGAATACAGTGACCAACATGTTTCGGTAGTTATGAGAGTGCGTTGGCGATTATCACACTGCACCGCGACTCCGCGCGTTTTGTGCAGTGTGAGAACCGTCTTAGGCTCGCCATACAAGAACAGCTTGAAGCAGCTAGTATAGATACAGCTTCAAGCTGCGACAGCATATTGAACTACAGTATTTTACGTACACATACACGTCACCGCTCGTTGTGTTGCGACGGGCGGTTGGCAGCGGTTATCAATGGCAGCTTCAAGATGTTGACTTTGACTGCAAGTGCAGTCTGTGTACAGATCAGTTAACTAAAGCTGACACATCGCAATACTCACATACATTAGTAAAAGTTAAACTATAATTGTCCCCTTCACACTCATAAGCTAGACCGTGCGCAAGAGAGAAATGCAGACTTTTTATGATGCGCATGCAGTTCGACGTCACGGCGCGCGCTTATCTACAGTGTAAATGTGTTGAACGTGCGAGCTTTGGTCAACTGACCTGTATGTTGGTCCCTAACTAACTGGTCGAGCTGTCAGTGTAATACTACGGGGCCTTGGGTCCGAGTGTCTCGGCGGGTCCCTCGTGTGTCCGGCGGGCGGTGCCGGGCAGTCGGTGAGGTACAATGTGATATACTTAAGCGTTAGCGTAGTCCGCGCCAGGCGGCCACTTTCCAGCGTGTGATCCGTTTGGGTTGCGTTCATTGTACATTGTATATTTAGCGTAGTATAACCAGTGCCGGATTTGCTCAATCATGTAGGTAGTATTCTTTTGTAAGTAGTTAATTTTCGGTGTGGTTTGATTTTTTGTTCGTCAATGCGGAATTTTGTCATTATAGTTGATCTGAAGGCGGATTACTCAATAGTCGGTTGATAATAACGAAATTACATTATCAGTTTGAGATCTGACTATTGGAAAATCGAGCCACAATTGACGATTCAACAATCAATCTAAATAATTTGAATGTGATTTTATGTTGTATGTTTATTAGACCTGCTATAATTAGGTCTCGCTGCGGGGGTGCGTCACCCAACGCCGCCCCGCGGCTGTAAATGGCTGTAAATGCGAAACAAAGTTTTTTATTTTTGTATTAATTATTTAATTAGTGGTGGCGCGAATCCGGCAATCGCATTAATTAATATTAAGACCGGCCGCACGGCTCCGTTTACAATTAACAAGTAATAATAAAATTCAAAGATCTCATCGTTACTTAACACGTGTACGTGGTAGTAGTAACCAGTTGTAAATATTCCCTTTTGTAACAGTCCAGTCGCAAGCGCCGACCGCTGCGCTAGACGTTTCCTAAATTTGTATTTACTCGTAGTTTGTAGCGCGGAGGGCGGCGCCGCTGCCGCGCGGGACGCGTCCGTAGCCGCAGCACGACACTGGCTGCGTTACTGAGGCCTTTCGCACACGGCGTCGTACCTACT
Organism: Conogethes punctiferalis; assembly: GCA_031163375.1. NCBI lineage: Eukaryota > Metazoa > Arthropoda > Insecta > Lepidoptera > Crambidae > Conogethes > Conogethes punctiferalis. Next base: position 16,110,501 of record CM062081.1, on the reverse strand, counting down.
GTATCGCAACTAGCGCGTACGACGAGTCCAATACAAGCGCATAGAAATTCACACACGAATCAATGCTGCCGCGATTCGTAAGACATGTTTAGGTATTAATATTGTTTACTGTTTAGCGTCGCAACTATTATGTTTACGATCCTTGTGCGAAAGGGCTAAGGGTCGCTCTATGTGCTACGATCAGACTCATAATTTTACGAAATACACTAATGGAGTGTTTCCCGAGCGCGACTCGGTCCACGGCGGCGTCGGCGGCGCTCCGGCGACGCCTAGCTCTTTTTATATCAATCTTTTAGACATGATTATCAGCGCTGACGTATTGTTAGATAGTTCGTTATTATAGCCAAGTAAAATTTACAACAATGAGCTTTTCATAAGGTACAAAATCAGCAACAAAAATAATGTATACGGAAGTACGAATTTTACATGATCGCGAAGTGTATGTACATCTTTTTGATGCTGATTGTACATAGTTTATTGCCATAATATTCGACGTATAAATCTGTTCAGATAAACAAAATTGATTTAGTTGGTATTACCGAAGCGGGCGATAATTTTGTAACGAGGTTACGTATTGAAATAGAACCGTGACATATTTATAAAATCGTTAATAGCGAGGACCTAATAAGGTTGAATTATTGAGTGACGTATTCGTACTGTGATTGTGCCTAGGCCAGCGCGGCTGCTCGAGGGCGGGCGCGCTGTGTCTCTGCCGGCTGCGCCCACGCACGCCCTGCACGGAGCTCCCGCGCCGCAGCTGGGTACGCTGAAATTGTGTAATTTTCTAGTCTTCGCTGCATAACAGCGACTACCCGCGAGTCACGTCCCGAGGCGAGCTGTTTGATTTTTATTTTGTTGTTTGGATCGTCCGTGATGTTAATTCTTTAGTAATTTTTATTTTAATGGAGCTGTTAAGAGCTGACCGATTGGCGCGACGCGACTCGCGGCTAGCCCGATGTGGATAGGGAGCACTACTGTCCTACTTTAATTATTCTAGCTAGAATTATGGCGTTATTGACAAGAAAATTTATTATAATAAATGATTCCTTGAAATTATGCTGGTTTGATTGTCACACGATTTCTTTGATAAGTTTTTGTTTATTTATGAACATTTTAAGTAAAACAATGTCTAATCTGTTGTCTGACTGTGCAAGATGTTAAAATTAAACCGATGTTACTGAATACTCAGAACCCTAAAACTAATATTTGCGTTTGCAACCTTAAAATAGATTGTGAACTACCTATAACTCACCAAGTATTACCATAAGCAATTATTGCAGTCACAGATAAATGCTAAATCGGATCCTATAGTAGGATAGGAAGTGAGGGATTGCAAAATACATAGTAAGAAATAAAACATATTCATGCATCGATCCTAAAATATATATTCTAAAGTCATAAAAATTATATAAAACACAAACATTACGTAGGTATTTCAACAATCGTAAATAAATGACATTCAAAATTACACATTTTCTACACCAACTCGAGTAGTTAGTATTCCGAAGGTATCGCGTACCACAGTTATTGAGCAGGCATAACTTTGACGAACGGAACGGAATTTCCACAATCATGACACTATACATATGCGGAATAGATTCTAAAAATTTACACCAATACCGATATCCATCCTACGTATTATAGAAAAATCCCCCAAATAGGAACTATTCATGTTTGAGATTTCAAAAATATTCAGTTTGTACTAAATGTACCTACCATAATCACTGTTCATTGACTAGACGTCACCTTTTGTGCTTAACAAAATGCAATAACAATACGAAACATTGGCAGTGCGGGCAGGACACGCGGGTAGCAGGGGAGACGGCGCGCACATGTGTGTGCGCACACGCGACAGAGTTATCTACTAAACCTAAAGAGGCGCCGCGGCGGCAGGAGTATTACAGAATTAAAAAAAAAATCTGTTGCAGCATAACCCGCTTACAATTTTACAACAACATTAACACAGTGTGTTAACACAACATCAAAAAAACTGAACTAACCTGTTATTACAAATCGACATTTAATAATAATACAACTTATGGCATGATATATAATTTTAGTAAAACTGTAGAGCAGCAAAAATATTAAATTCATAAATATTATGATAATAATCTTGTAAATATAGATAGATAATATTATAATTGATTTTATCATACAATTAATTAATAATTACTATACATAATTCTAATTTTTTGGTGCTTGTAAGAGCTGCCAATGGCAATACTTTTTATATATAAGATATATTTACATGCATATACATTTTAGAGGAATATAATAAGATGAAATGAAATGAATATACATTTATGCAAAAGTAATAACAATGAATGACCTACAATCTACCTACAAAACGGCAGTCTAATAGCACATAAGATAGTTTGATTGTAGACTAAAACGATCATACTTATCACAAGACCTTATAAATATTTCTATTTATAATGGTGAACATTTTGTGCTGTCAAATATAAAAAAAATCCTTAATCCATTTAATATTTTCTCTTAAAAATAAATTCGATTACGCGTCATCATAACATTCGATTGTAATTAGGCTTACAAACAATTTCGATTGAATTGGTTTAAGCTGAATAAAAAAACTTCACATAATAAGTACTAAGCACATTGTGCACATTCGCTAATAAGGTGACAACTAGACACCAGTGACTTCACATTGTCTAATAAACTATTATTTACAAAAGGTATTTAACAGGCTGATAAATATATTAGACTAATCTGATAGGAGATGTGTATTAGATTTGTATCACGAAGGTTGTGTGTATCGGCTCGACTGCTCTATGCTGCATATAATCGCGTTCGCGCGGTGAAACAGCGCGATTATTCAGAACACTTTGGAAAAGAAACACATCATCATCAACATCTTATCACAATAAACTGCAGTTCCATTGTTCATCACTATAATCATCTTCCATTCAACTTTTGCCAGCCAAAGCAGTACTCTACCTGTCCTGAGGGCGCCATATACTACTTTTTCTAACATAACGATTTGATAGTTAAAATCAGTTATTGAGAATTCGATTTCGTTTCCAAAGTATTTAGAATAGGGGCAGTTTCGGGAATTGAATTCAGGGTTGCTAATTTTTCAAGTCATCAACCACATTAAGATTTTAAAATGGAGCACATAATTTGTTCCCAGAACCATCACGGTCACCGATCACTCGCATTAACATGAGCATGGAATATTAGAGCCGTTACGCACTGTCGACTTGTCGCTGGCGACTCAGTCACTCGGCGACCAAAACAGAGAAAGGCGACTGACGACTAGTGCGCAAGCCCCTTTTTAAAATATAGTAAGCCACAGTCACCGGCGACTGAGTCGGTCGGCGACTAGTCGATAGTGCGTAATTGCCCTTATAGTCTTTCCGATACATCTGCTCCTAATCATACAGCTCATGGCCTACTTAGCTACAGGTTTGTCAGGCGTGGCCGGTTTGTCTGGTTTCTCTGGCTTATCTTTGCTGGCACTTGACGTGTTTTTGCTAGCTTCTGGCACAGTTTTTGCATCAGGCTTTTCATTGCCAGGCTCTGGTTTATCTTTGCTAGCGTCCGCTTTCTCTTTCTTCTCGTCATCTTTAAATAGAAGAGGCGTCATGCCGAGGAAGCACCCCAGTGTGATGCCTATCACTCTGCCCTGTGGAACAAAATGTTAGTGGTCAGAAAGTTATTTTCGACAAATTTGTGAGAAACGCGATTTTCATGAATAAGCATCGCCTTACTTTTTCGTATTCATACACGCTGAATATGTTGGTCTCACGCGTGACCATTTTTGGCGTGACAAACCTTCATTAGTGACCACCGTCTTGACCGTGCGCAGTGTATTAAAGCCAATCTATGTAAGTGTATTAAAATCTATTATCCAGAAACAACATCTTCCCTGTTGGAAAACAACCACTAAATAGGCTGTTAGTGCCGAAGTTGGTGCAAGTGTGGTGCCTGATGGTGAGCAGTCGACACCGCCCATGGACACCCACAACTCAAATCGAGTTTTGGGGTCACTGCCGGCCTTTTAAATAGAATACGCTAGTCTCTTGAAGGTTCTCAAGTTGTTCTGGATAGTGTTATTATTATTCATTCAATACTAGAAGATGGAAGGTAGTATAGTGGCTCGACATAATGGCTTCTCTACGCCTGATGGAAAGCGAAAGAGAAGCCCAAGTCGCTGTGACAACGGGCAAGTAACTGGTCAGTTACCTGTCAGTTGCCACCGCCATGCCGGCCCAGCCCCAACCCCCCACGAGCTCCGGAAATCCTACTCACCGGCAGAAACACGACTCAGAGGTCATCTGCGGTATTCTATTCGCTATGCCCTACCTCTCTTAGTGCGTGTGTGGTGAGTAGTTACCATGTTGGTGAACCGCCTGGTGATGGGCATGTCGAGCTGCACGGGCAGCAGCGCGGGCGCGCCCAGCCCGATGAGCGCGGCGGCGCGCTCCACGTAGTACGAGGAGCCGATGCCGATCACGTCGCTGAACGTGTTGCCCAGCGCCGCCGCCGCCATCGTCGACAGCGTGATGTACGCGCTCATGCTGCTCTCTATGCTGTCGCCCTGGAACACGCAACGCGCCATCGTGTATGTCGTGTGAGACTACTGGTTAAGTATTTTTACTAGAAATAATTCAGTCGAAAAATTTGGTAGTATAGTTAAGTTTGGTAATGCATGAAGGGGGGTAACAAGACTGTAAACTACAGATGAGTACAGTTTCCTCATTAGATGAGGTGGTGTTCTAACAAACTAGTGGCATAAATTGCTAAGCTGTGAGTGTTGTTATAAATAACCCCTTTATTTATTTTGTATGTAATGTACTAACAATTATTTATTTTGCACTTCATCATCATCAGCAGGACATAGGCCTCTTCCAATTTTGGACATAATTGGAACTTTTAGTTTGGACTAACAAGTTTTTTTTCAATTCAAGTTGTCTTAACTATTTGGTTGACTAGTGTTAGATGAAATTATAATGATGTTTGTTATATCTAAATTCTTTCTTTCCTCTTCTTCCTCTTTTCAAACCTTTGCCATTGTTTACCCCAATCGATCTTCAAAGCTTAGCAGGCTAGAACTTGCTAATTCCTCAATTGATTCTATATCTGTAGATAGATCTCTAGAAGACAATTTATCAAACTTTTCTATTACTGAACATTCTCAATAAATTGTGTTACTAATAAAAATTGCTTCATAGGAATGCTGTGTGTGTAGAATGATATGTCATGGTCTTATAAATGAATCACCGCCTAAATGATTCATGTTTAACCTGTATCTTGAAGACTAGTATGACTCATAACATAAAGCAGGTTTTCAAATATACCATGGGCAAACGGAGTTTGTGAGATAAACATAGTTCTAAGGTGTAAGGCCATTTTAGAGATGAAATGTCTCTCAAATGGTACAATTCTGTCAGCCCTGTGAAAAGTGATACAAGTCGATTTGCTTATAGTATAGGATCCCGTACTATAAGCATATCAACTTGTATCACTTTTCACAGGACACACAGAATTTTTCTCTAGACATACAAAAACTCTTCAGCTCATTTCTAACGGGAATAAAATCTAATAAATGATATGATAGACATAATGCAATAAACATGCCATACTTACAGCGATTATCATTATAAAGTTGTCCAAAAATCCAAAGCCAATAAATGGGATGGAATTTGATAATGACACTGCAAAGGAACACAGAACCACATGAGCCTCTTGCTGGTGACGAGAGAAAACACATAATGATATCAATGCTACGTAAATAAAAAAGGCAAAAATAATTTTAACTTTAGTTACAGATGCAAGATTACAAAATGTTCTAATAAATACTTTAATTAACTTATTTTTTACTAAAACTTAGTACAAATGTAAATCAGTTTTATAATATAAATAAATACTTGATAACATGATTAACTAATTTAATGAAACTTACAGTGAAGTAACTCCTTAGTTGATGGCTTAGGCACAGTTGAAGCTGGAAAATTAAATAAAGTAAGTTAGGTACCAATTTATGGAATTTGATTTCAACATGCAATGAAGAAAGAAAACTTTAAGAATCATTGCAAGGGACATTTATCTACATGAGATCCTGGTTATAAGCAAGTCAGTGATAACACTGCAAAACATTAAGTTCATTTCATTAATTAGGACAACCAGATAAGGCCACATAATTATAAAGTAAATTATGAAATATGTTGTTGTTGCTTACCATATTTTTTCTTCAACCAGTCTTCAGGGACAGGGCAATAGGTGCCCGTCGGGTCGACGTCTCCCAGTGTGGGTACTTTACTGGGCCTTCCAAGTTTACTTCTCCACCGTAGTCCAGCTAGCTTATCTGGAATTATGGGTATATTGCCTTGATATCTTTATATTACTTAGATGCCTGAACACTGTTCTGGATAAAAAAATACCTTCGAATTGTTCTCTGATTACATTTGATTCATATTCCTGTAGTGCTGTAAACAATACTTTCCTCTCCTCATCTTTTAAATGAAGAACAAGTTCTGCGGCATGCGCTTTTGTCAGCGGTCCTGATAATTGTGTCGGTTCCTCAAATTCCTTTGATGTAGGTCCTAAACCTAAATTACGAACTTTTAGAGCTACAGGAACAAATACACTCGAATTTGAATGAAACACTGACGCACTATGTCGCACTTGCACTTTCAATGGACCATTGTGGCAACAAAAGCTAAAGTTAACAGGTCGACTACATAAACGTTTAATAACTCTTGCTGCCGGCATGTTTATACAATTTATTCAGATATTTAGCACAAAATACAATAGTAAAAATTCTATTTCCGACGTTCAACTCATCGATGTAAGAATTACATTCCGTTGTACGGAAGATGAAAGCTGTCAATGGTCATTGACATTAAAAGTATTTTCGTTTCATACATTCCTACCTATTTTAATTACTTAATGCCTTTGATAGTAACAAGACAGAAAAAAAATGTTACGTAATGTTCGTTCGTTCCTAGGTTCGTTCAGCTGTCAACTGTCAGGATATTGACAATGTCATGTTGCCAATTTCCTCTGCTGTTTTGGTTTCTCGAATTTACTGTTTTTGCTACGATCAAAAGCTAAACAGAATTATATATTACGAATTGAATAAGTGAGTTAAATGCGCATTAAGTTATCGTATTTTAAGCATTAAAGCTTAGACGTAAACTGTCATGTGAATGATTGAAAATAAACATTTGTTGTTACACATTTAAAATTGCCTGTATTTAATGATTTGATTTAATTTATCAGGTGTGATTAAAACATAGTGGCCGAGATTGATGAACAAGGGCATCATGCACGATGTTGGAAGGTCTAGTGGCTTGGGTTTTGAACAACTACCTTGGGAAGTATGTGGAGAATTTGAATACGGATCAGCTGAGTGTGGCGCTGTTATCCGGTCAGTATCCAATTAGACAATATACGACTGCTACAACGGCAAAGCTAGCCCTCGCTATATTTGATTAATGGAATTTTATGCACTATTTATATGCCTTTAGGTTGTGAAACAGAGGTATTAAGTTGTAAGAAATGTTTGTTATGTAAAAATCACTTACTTTCTTTACTTAAAGATGGTTTAAAATACTTTGAAAACAAAATGCCTACTGTTATTATGTATTATAATTATGCTATGTTCTTATTAATATTTTCAGACACAAGTAACTAATAAAAATTGCAATTGTATTCACAGGAAAAGTAGAATTAGAGAATCTACCACTAAAAAAAGATGCATTACGACACTTGGGCCTTCCCGTGGAAGTGAAGTCTGGCTTCATTGGGAAGGTGCAGCTGCAGGTCCCTGTGCGGCAGATCCGCTCCGCTCCGTGGATCATCATTATAGAGAAGCTGTATGTTGTGGCGGCACCAGTCAATTTGGATGAGGTGAGACACATTGTTACAGCTGCAAAAGTTTTCTCAATAAGTATTACACAAATTTTACTTCAGATGAAGCCTATTCATTTTAACCCAGCTTAGGAAGTGTGATGAGAAAGTTTAATTACACATACAACCAATTAAAACACAAAATCAACTAACTATTTATAATTTCATTTAACTAAACTATTTGAAATTAGTTCAAATAATCAAAGAGGACTTAAAACTTCTACAACTGCTTTTAAGATTAACCTGTTGCAGTCAAAAGATTAAGTAAGTAAGAAGAAGAGAGAAGTAAAATAATAAAATAAAATAATGTATGTACAGTCCACCTACAGTACTGCATCAAACATAGATATCACAATTAATCAATGCTATAGAGAAAGGTCTACTTTAGAATAGAATTAATTTTCTATATCATCTGCTGCAATTTTTTATAACAGTCTATCATTCTAATTCATCACAATAGTACAATAGTTTTGCCTGATGTATAGTTGTGTAAAATTACTTGTCATGTATTGTTTTATTTGTGTCAATGCAATGATACTATGAACTTAAAAGTATGATGTCAGAAAACAAAGTTTACCGACCTTGAAGGTTAAGAGATAAGGAATGTGTCAAATTATAAATCTTATCAACAACTGTTATGTAGATTAGTGATACCATCACTTAGGTATTTGTGTAGATTGTACTCTGTTCTAGACTTATCTGTCTATCATTCAAACTTCTTATCTGAAGATATTGTCTACAACTTGTTTGTTTTACTTTGTCTAAGATCTGTTTAATTATAAAAAAGTACTTTTGTATGCACTAAACCACAGCAATAAGAAAACTAACAATATGATATAATTATCTAATGATTAATTTTAATATCATCATCATATATATGATTTTATTAAACTGAATTTAGGTCTGCGGTCAAAACTGCGGTCACCAACCTTCCTGCCAAACGTGGTGACAAAGGGAAGTCCCCCCAAATGACAATGGTCGTCGGAGGAGACCTATATCCAGCAGTGGATGTCTACAGGCTGCTGATGATGATAATGATTCGTTCTTAAACTGGGTTTTGTCATACTGGACGGAAATGAGTCTAAGGCAAAGTAGTTATGGTCCAAAATCGTGTGGTATCTGTGTAGTGGGACAGCGAAGTGGAGGCGCAGATCGCGCACGACCGCAAGGTGTCGCTGCTGGACGCGCTGGAGGCGCAGTGGCGCGCCGAGCACGAGGCCAGCGACGCCGGCTACTACGCCACCTCCTACTCCTCCTGGCTCAGCTACGGCACCGGCCTGCTCGCCAACATCGTCGAGAACCTGCAGGTAATTTATATTCTGCAACTGATTGTAGTACAATTAAATGAAGAAGTTTCTTCCTCACTTGTGAAACTTCTTTAAATCGCCGGTGTTATCCCGTCAACCAATCAGAGAACAGTGTATTAAATTACGGGTAATAGTGCACTGTTAAATAGTACATTAAGCAACAATTGGCCCATTTGAGGACGCTTTAACTTGTGTCAAAATCGTAAATTATTAAATTACTGCCATGTATCCTAAGTTGATCAATTAACTCAAATTCATTGCATTAAATAATACATTTCAACCACTGTTTGTTATATTCCGAAAGTTAATCAACTACGTAGGAAATTGATCAACTTACGATTCTTTCTATTTTCCGGTGATATATTTATCGTTTTCGATATACCTACCCAGAGTTATGTAACTTAGTTTGCAATGCAATAAAATAAAATATTCTCTTCAAATATTGATTGGTTAATTTTTATTTAATGAACAGCTGAAATTATACGACGTGCACATCCGCTACGAGGACGCCATAACATGCGCGCCGCGCGCGTTCGCGTGCGGGCTCACCGTGGAGGCGCTGACGGCGGAGTCCTGCGACGCGGCCTGGCGGCGCGGCTTCACGCTGCTCAGCGACGCCGACGGCTGCTCCTACAAGCTGCTGGAGCTGCAGACCATGGCCGTCTACTGGGACCCGGTGCACGTGCCCGGCGGGATGCTCGCCGAGTGCGCCATGTCGGAGCTCACGGTTAGTGCCGTAGCATGCAGTAAAGTTTTAATAGTTACGCCACCATATTTTGTATTACATTCTATATCGAGAGGTAGGGCATAGCGAATCTTCGCTCGGATTGAACTGCCCGACCGGGAAAGGACCTCCACCCTATAGAATACCGCAGCCAAATGACCTCCGGGTCGTGTTTCTGCCGGTGAGTAGGGTTTCCGGAGCTCGTGGGGGGTTAAGGTTGGGCCGGCATGGCAGTGGTAACTGATCAGTTACTTGCCAGTTCGCTTTCCATCAGGCGTAGGGAAGCCTTTATGTTGAGCTACTATAAAAAAAAAATAGTATTCAGATCATTGAATGGTACTTCGAACCGGATACTACAAATACACAATTTAAAGTCCTAATACGCTGTTTGTGTTGATGATATTACTCGCGTTACAGACCCATGTTCGTATTTGATTATCTCTTTTAAGCGATCACTGTTTTCCGCGATTGTTACCGTGTTGTATCATGTTAATTGTCCTCAGGAGCGTATGTCACAAAGCTGGCACGAAAAACACCGCTACATAGTGCAGCCGACGTCGGCGAGGGCGCGAGTACGCCGCGAGCGCACGGAGCAGCCGCTGCGCTCGCGCACGCGCCCGCGCCTCGCCTGCCAGCTCACGCTCGACGCCGTCACGCTCAACCTCACCTCGGTAAGTTCGTAAGTACTGTAAGTAGCAGCAGTCTAGAACTAAACTAGGTTAAATCTTGTATCTTAAGCTATCAACCCCCCACCTCTTTAATAACATAGTCACTATTATAGTGTGACGATGTTATATGTGCGACATAGTAGTGTCTTGACGAAGGAAGTACAAAATACCCAGTAGTTCCATAACCATTTGTCTATTATTATATAAGTTGTCTACGGCTGGTCCTTCGAGCCGGATAAAGTGTATATTATACCGTCCCTGTCGATGCAGGTGCAGTACTCGGGCTGCGTGGGCTGCGCGCTGGGCCTGGAGCGCATCGCGCGCGTGCGGCAGACGCGCGGTCGGCGGCCGGCCGCGCCCGTGCGCGCGCAGCCGCGCCAGTGGTGGCTCTACGCGCTGTCCTGCCACGTGCCCGTGCACACATGTGAGTCGCCGTGGACACCAGCAAGATTTATCACAGAGTCTTGTTTCTCTGCGATTAGGAAACTTTGAAGTTTCTGAGGAATCTTTTCAAACGCCTTCGTGTACAACCCCCCCGCTCTATATAGCACACTAGGAACACATATTCAATTTCCATATTTATCAACCTAAACTGTTTAGGTTATACATGTCTAAATTGACTATGTTTCCGTAGCATTCTAAATGGAGGGGCTGGGATCACCAATCTAATGTAAACCCTACCTCTTGGTAGGTTAGCCTTCTGAAGACCAGACCACCTATTCTGAACCCTCATTCTTTTAAATTCTTACTTAGAAAATAATTAACAGATGTTGGTAAATTCTTATTTGTCTTATTTAAGGAATGCAGTTAGTTAAAAATTAGAAAAAACAATGTGTTGCGTAGAAAATTAATGAACCCTGAATGATTCTATGTTATGCTTTAGCTTATGTCACATTTGAAAGCTGATGGTATTTTAAATTAATGAAAGGTCCTTCGAGCCGAAGGACTAGTCCTATCCATAAAATAATTATCTATTTAATCGACAAAGTCTATACCTACATACTTTTACACAATAGCTAGTTTAACGGTTTGTAATTTTTCTTGGCACGCTTGCATTCCCATCTCTTAAAATTTTGCTGTGTGATTGGTTCGTACAGGGACGGACCCCAAACCGACGTGGGAGTCGTGCGCAGAGCAGGCGCGCAAGACGCGGCAGTACGTGGACATCTGCCTGGGCATCCTCAGCAACCCGGCCGCCGCGCTGCCGCCCGACAAGAAGCTGGCCAAGGACGAGTTCGAGTGGCGCACGCCGCTGCACATACTCAAGCCGCTGAGAGAGGTCAGGGACATAGATAGACTAATTACAGCAGCCTCTCACAGGCCACTGCTGGACGTAGGCTTTTCCAATTGGTTTATGTTTCCAGGATCAAAATAATTACATTTTATTTAGTCCATAGTTTTGATTATAAAATTATATTGGACACGTATTATTCCATATAAGGTGATTTCTTGTGGGAAGTAAAGAAACCCTGAGACTACGGCGACAAGGAATCTAGAGAAGATAGTAGGATACTACTAGTTCGATTACCTTTATAACATTTCAGTATGTTTTCTACCAGGTGGCGATGCGCAAAGTACCAAAGCTGACCCCGGCCTCGACGCCCGACAAGCCGGGCGGGTCGGGGCGCAGCATGCTGGTGCACTGGTTCCCGCAGTGGTGGGGCTGGTACGGCGCCCCCGCCGACGCGCCGCCCCCCGCGCCCGCCCCCGCGCCCGCCCCCGCCCCCGCCGCGACAGCCAATGCGCCTGCGCCGGACCTGGAAGAGGAGATCCTCGATGTACTGGCCGACTCCATAGAGAACAACACGCTGCTCAAGAGGGACACCGTCTTTGGGAAATTCGAATTCGAACTGAATAAAGGCAGCCTCAATTTGTGTACGGAAAATGAGGAAGATGACAACACGAGGTACTTAGGTTTTATTTTATTCCACTTGCTGTGCGAGACTCTGTTCGACCAAAATTGACCAGTGATATTGTCTTGATGTGATATTGACTTGACGGATGTGTGACTTGAGCAATATCATTTGCAATTTTTTAACCTCAGATGAGCTTCGCGCAGCCCTGCTTATGTCGGGATGCACCCTTTCTCAGGTTTTATATTTGTGTTTGCGTGTCAGCGTTATGGTTCGTAATACTTACGTTATTTACTTAATATTTATCAAATTAATAAAATTTAGATGACATTGGCACCTTTTGTGACAATGTCAAAAAATCTGTCCAAAGAAAACATGAGTAAAACGGTTGTAATACCGTTTTCTTTACATGTATTGAATAGGCATTTGACGTAAACTTGCGGTAACTAAAATGTTTGTTTATACGTACAGGTCGGGCAGCGAGCCTCCTGCCGGCGCGGGCCAAGGCGTGGAGCTGCAGTTCGTGTCGCTGCGCGTGTGCGTGGAGTCGCGGCCGCGCGCCGCCTCGCACGCGCTGCACCTGCGCCTGGGCTCGGTGTGCCTGCGCGAGCGCGTCACGCCCGACACGCTGTTCCCGGTGCTCATCGCGCCGCAGGTATGTGACCCACTGCACCTGCGCCTGGGCTCGGTGTGCCTGCGCGAGCGCGTCACGCCCGACACGCTGTTCCCGGTGCTCATCGCGCCGCAGGTATGTGACCCACTGCACCTGCGCCTGGGCTCGGTGTGCCTGCGCGAGCGCGTCACGCCCGACACGCTGTTCCCGGTGCTCATCGCGCCGCAGGTATGTGACCCACTGCACCTGCGCCTGGGCTCGGTGTGCCTGCGCGAGCGCGTCACGCCCGACACGCTGTTCCCGGTGCTCATCGCGCCGCAGGTATGTGACCCACTGCACCTGCGCCTGGGCTCGGTGTGCCTGCGCGAGCGCGTCACGCCCGACACGCTGTTCCCGGTGCTCATCGCGCCGCAGGTATGTGACCCACTGCACCTGCGCCTGGGCTCGGTGTGCCTGCGCGAGCGCGTCACGCCCGACACGCTGTTCCCGGTGCTCATCGCGCCGCAGGTATGTGACCCACTGCACCTGCGCCTGGGCTCGGTGTGCCTGCGCGAGCGCGTCACGCCCGACACGCTGTTCCCGGTGCTCATCGCGCCGCAGGTATGTGACCCACTGCACCTGCGGCTGGGCTCGGTGTGCCTGCGCGAGCGCGTCACGCCCGACACGACCCGGAGGTCATTTGCCTGCGGTATTCTATAAGATGGAAGTCCTTCCTCGGAAGGGGCGGCTCAATTTAAGCAAAGATTCACTATGCCCTTAACTTTCTTAAAAGCTTGCAAGATGAACTTATTCCTAAACTGTCACTTACTCGGCAGGGCATGATCCGGTCGGGCCTGAGCTCCATGAACGCGGCGTCCGCCGGCATGGCGTGGAGCCGCGCCAACCCGGCGCAGGCGCAGCCGCCGCAGGAGCCGCTGTTCCAGCTCACCTACGAGAAGAAACCGTTCGGCGTCAACGCAGACTACAGGTCAGGCCCACCATTTAGACTTCTTTTCATCACCATTATCAGCCTATCACATTGTCCGCCACTTGGTTAAACAACTGGAGGCTTTGCCCATCATCGCCACGCTAGGTCGGCGAGTTGGAGATCGCCAGGCGTAGCTCCTCGTTCATCTGAGTGTTGTAATTGCAGGGCAGGTTTTGACAGTTAGTGTGTCGGTGTGCGCAGGTTGTGGGTGAAGTCCGCGTCGCTGGAGGTGGTGTACTGCGCGGCGGCGGCGCGCTGGGCGGGCGCGTTCGTGTCGGGGCCGTGGGGCGGCGCGGGCGCACGCAGGCACTACGCGCACGTGCGCGACCACACGCGCGCCACGCTGTCGCGCCACCTCGCGCACATGATGCGCGCGCACCCGGTACGTACCCGTCCATATACAGCACGTGCACGCGCGCCGGCATTGGTAACTATACCACTAGCCAATTAAAACGCTAGAAATTATATAACTAACTGCGCTAGCTCAGTGACCCAGATCGAGTCTTGGCCTCCGAATCTAGAGATAACCGCCACTGCCGGTCCTGCGAATACTTCCAGAGTCATTGACCTAAAGGTCGCACAGATCAATCGCAACAACATTCTTCCAGCTGTACAGACCTACCTAGATCGATCCACTAAGCGTCGGCCGTCCGGTCGACACAGGTACGCCTTCTTAATGAGACGATCTTCTCCCGTCTTTCAAGGTGGCCAAGCCTGCGAAGACAGGTCGTGTTTCTGCCGGTGATTAAGGTTTCCGGAGCTCATGGGGTGAGTGCTGCATCGGCAGTCGTAGGTTAGGGTGGACAACACACGTGTTGCAGGCGTCCATAGGCTGCGGTAACCGCTTAACATCTGGCGGGCCGTAGGCTTGTTGCCACCCCACCTGTAGCGTCCATGGTCCGCAGCACTGACGCCTGTGCTCATCCGCAGGGCGAGCGGCGCTCGTGGCAGGTGGAGCTGGACATCTCCGCGCCGCAGATCCTGTTCGTGGAGGCGCTGGGCTCGCGCGACTCCAGCGTGCTGGTGCTGGACTTCGGCCGGCTGCGGCTCGCCAACGCGCACCTGCCCGACCACGCCGACGACGCGGCGCCGCTGGACGACGAAGGTACACCACACCAACAACCTGCACTACTGCTGGAAATAGGCCTCCCCCAATGTTACTGTGATTCTTACCTCGCTTAATAATTACATAGTGTTACTGTACCCACGCTGTACGGGCAGGAGCGATCCGGCTCGAAGGACCATTTAAATGTACGGTTCGTACACATGCTATTGCCCTTATATTTCCTGATATTTCCTTAGTTATCTTCTACGATACCCATAGGATGAGATGGGATGGTCCTATTCCGAATTCGGAAACCACACGGACATTGAAAGAAGGAAAGAAAACATTTCATTCAGCGCACATTAAAAAATACATATAATGTCGTGCTGAATCTAAAAAGTAACTCAATCTACAATGTTACGCAATGTGCGGCCAAATTGGTATCCACTCAGTGGACGGCAGGGCATGACATAAAGACAGCCAAGACTCTGATTTTCAGTGGAACCGCATACTACATTGATTGTAAAATACATATTATGTGCTAATGACATTCAGTTTGCAGTGCGATCTGAATTATCCAATGTGTTGTGTGGTACAGAGATGTTCATGACGCCGTGCTCGACGCCGCCCGGCAGCCTGCTGTCGCCCGCGTCGCCGCCCGGCGCGCCGCACGCGCCGCTGGACGCCGCGCACCTGCACACCAAGCTCTACGAGAGGTGACGCCGCCGTGCCTAAAGGCGGATTTATATTAGTCTGATGTGATGTGACCTGATGCGTCAGAACGGTATCGGTTTCATACATTTACACAAGCCATCACAGCACAATACGCATTAGTAGTATGAACGTTACTATACTAAATGTATGAAACCGATACCGTTCTGACGCGTCACGTCACGACACATCACACAAATATAAATCCGCCTTTATAAATAAACAATAAATAATAACCCAAGACATTCACATTTTCAAGAAGAATGCTCTACTAGCTTATAAAATGCTGGAGCTCTTTGCTGGAGTTGGAGTATGTAAGTAAGTGCAGCATTTTTGTTGCGAAAGTGGATTTCAATTCGGAATTCCGCACGGCTAGCCTAATAGCTAAAGATACCAAGTTCGAATACAAGCTTTCAGAAAAGAATCTCTCGCTGACGAGCCAGTTTCGTTTGGTCAAGTATTCGACCCGAATTAACAAAGATTTCTCCAGCCTCAGAACTCCTAAAGTTTTCTTTGTCAACTGTCAACATGCAATGAATGAGCGGGAAAGTTTCCGAACACTAGTCGCGTTATGTATGTCATTATGTATATGTCACCGGAAAATAGCAAGAATCGTAAGTTGATCAATTTCCTAGGTAGTTGATTAACTTTCGGAAAATAACAAACGGTAGTTGAAATGTATTATTTTACGCAATGGATTTCAGTATCTGGCAGGAATTTAATAATTTACGATTTTGACACAAGTAAAATCGTCCCCAAATGGGCCAATCGTTGCTCAATGTACTATTTAACGGTGCATTATTAACCGTTACTTAATACACTGTTCCTTGATTGGTTGACGGTATAACATCACGTGAGTCATTGAACCAATCAACGTTCACCTAGCCTTCGTCGGATTATGCAACGGCAAAGCCCCGTAAATTGATCAATTTACTAAAATACATACGTTAAATAATACATTTCAACTGCCGTTTATTATTTTCCGGGAGTTGATCAACTACCTGGGAAATTGATCAACTTACGATTCTTGCTATTTTCCGGTGACATATACAATCGAACATTTCAGTTCAAGTTGTAACCGAAGTGTTCCGGTTTCAGGTACAAAATCGAGTTGAGCGACCTCCAGATCCTGGTGGGGCGCGCGCGCGACAACTGGAAGTACGCGCACACCAAGACCACCTCCTCGCTCCACCTGCTCGACAGGTTCAGCATATCGCTGCAGGTCAGTGATGACATTATTTTTTCTGACAATGGGCGTTCCCGCCCAGTCAGTCACCACAGCAAGCAAGATACGTCTTCACACTTCGTTTAAATTTAGATCCTAAATTATAGGAAAAGGAAGTAACGTTATAAATTTGTGTAAGTTGTGTATTGCTGCAGTGAAGCAGATGAGTCTTGGAGTGGATAATGCATTTAGGTAGACATAAGTAGCATAGGTTGCACTTGAGCACCTTGGGACCTTAAAAGAACTTCTGACAATAGTTGTATGGGGGAAAAGAAAAGGCCTGTGTATAGTAATGGACGGCTTTGATTGATTGTTTTTTTATTTAATATTATTTTGAGTTTGACTGCAATTCCTCTGAAGGTAAGCCATGTCGCAGTCTACGATGGAGCGCGCTCACGATAAAGCGTCCGCGAAGATGTTGTCTCGTCCAGGTATAATCATGTGCCACGCTCCTGCTTCTCAGTGGACTGAGGCGCCGCCACTGGTTCTCGGCATCCGCAGCGCGTGGAAGGAGGTAGCCACAGTATTACGAAAGTAAAGGCGAAAGTGCTGTGCGAGTCTTTGGAACTCGTATCCCTGCTTGTCCGTAGATAAAAAGGAGGAATCAAGTTCGCTTAATTGATCAAATGCATGTTTGGCGCAGGCGGAGCGGCGCGTGGTGGCGACGTCGGACCCGCAGTACCCGTGCGCGACGCTGTGCGGCTCGCTGCCGGCGCTGGTGGTGCACCTCAGCGAGCACAAGCTGGCCGCCGTGCGCGCCGTGCTCAACGCGCCGCTCGCGCCCTACGACAAGTACCTATACTCATTGGTCTTTTGTGAACAGCTTTCAGCATTACCTCACTCCACCTGATGGTAAGCGGTGGTGAGGTCCAAAAGTTAGGTGGACAGGCATAATAGAACAAACCCATTGCGTCTGTCGCCCTCACCCCGTGTCGTTTCATGCCCCGCCTAAAGAACCCAGGATTGTAAGAGGAAGGAAACACATGAGCTGGAAAGGCATTCCATGACTTAATGGCAGGAGAAAAGAACGAGGAACGAAACCTCTTTTAAATTGTAATCTTGTTTTTACCTATCATAACCACCCTCGGAACGACAGCAGAATCTGCGGTCTGCATCGCATCTGATGAGAGTGTGAAGAGGTCGAAGACAGGCGTCACATCGTGTGGTAGGTACTATCCCTTGTATAAAGAAATTCGTACGGAGATGATTAAGGGAATGGAGTCGAGAGAGTGTTGATCCCGCTTGGTACCCCGATCTGGTTTCATCGGAGGAATTTCCGTGAGCGGCAAAACTACGAGTGGCTCAAGAGGTTGTGGGTATGGCCGTGAGGTTGGTCCGGAGGGTTGGCCTCGTCACGGGAAGGTGGTGGCGAAGGCGTGGCCTATAACCCAGAGATACGGGCAAGGGCGATGGTTGTAACGCATTGCGTCCCGCCAGACAGGTATATAAAATTGGGAAGGGAACCTAACTTCTTAATGACCCTAGCGTTCTAAGGAGTTAGGTTCGCCTAAGAGCCTAAGTGCACGCGCCCGATCCAGGTCAGGTCCACTTCATGAAGGTCGCTGCTGACGGCTGCACCTTTTGCGTAGTAGTTCGAACAGTTGACCAACTATCCTAATGTGGCATAATAATTGGCACAGGCCCAAAGAAACCGTCTCCGCTGAGCGGTCCGGCGAGGACCTGCAAGAGGAAGACAGCGAGCACTCGGAGGCGGACCAGTCGTCGGCGTCGGCGCACCAGAACGCCACGCTGTTCCTGCTGCAGTTCGCTATAGAGCAAATGTCTCTGGAGGTGAGTGGGTTGACCGTGACATCGTTAAAGTACAGGTGGAGTTCCTTGGTTTGTCTTCCTTTTTCAGACAATTACTTTTTTGTATGTCTCCAATCTACTAAATAAAACCACTGGACTTACCAACAAGGCAGCGTTTAAAGCGAAAAGCGATTAAAATAATAACTCAATTACTTATATGCGTTGGCGAAAACGCCTGCGCGGGTTAAAGTGGGACAGCGCCATCTGTTATTGTAAAATAGAACTAAATATGTAAACCAGTTTCATTGTATTACTTATGGTTAATAACAACTAATTGCCTATTTTTATGCTTCTTGCTGTTAGGTGTCTGGCGTTCTGACGTTTATATCTTGGTAACAGTCACTGTGCATTCATCATTTTGATGAAAGCTGTTTAAGGAATTCGGGTTTCGTTCGTTCTATAGGGTTCAGGATATAGTTTGAGTTATTATGTGGTGTGTTGTATAGGTGCAATCCCGCGGTCGCAGCATAGCGGAGGTGCAGGTGTGCGGCGTGCGCTGCGCGCTGGCGGCGCGGCCGGCCGACGTGTCGCTGGCGCTGTCGGTGCACTCGCTGCTGCTGGTGGACGCGCTGCAGACCTACGGGCCCGACTTCGAGCTGCTCGTCGCCAGCCACAAGCATCTCGGGTGCGGCTCACACTGTCACTGTAGTGGATCGAGCAAAGTTGCAAAAGGCCTCTGTCCGGCAGTGGACTGCTGATGATGATGACACTTAGCAACATCCAAATGCTTGTATTAATTCAGAGGCATCAATGAATGCATTGTGGTATGTTGCGCAGCATGGACACGGCGTCGGGCAGCATCCTGGGCTCGGAGCCGACGTCGCCCACGTCGCCCACGTCGCCCGCGTCGCCCGACCCGCGCGCGCAGCCGCCGCGTGCGCACCCGCACCCGCTGGCGCTGCGCAGCGCGCTGGACCAGCTGCACCGCGCCAGCGACGCGCCGCCCTCTGCCTACTGTGAGCAAATACTTTTTTTTAATGTTGTACACTTGCTGTTTCCTATCTCAGGCTTCGTAAAACTGGTTACTCATTCATTGGACAAAGTGTAAAAATGTTTTAAATCTTGCATTAAGTCCTGTTTAATGTCTAAAGGTTATTATAAAGTACAAGATTATATAGATGACAATATCACATGGATATGATAGTCTGCTCGCTTGCGCTTATTAAAATGATTTTATGTACATATTATGTATTTTAAAAAAAGGCTAACTGTTACACGTCGAAGTGCTGGTTGGAAAAAAGTATGACGTAAAAAGTATTACTAGTGAATCTATTTGTTTATTTCTGTAAACTATTTTTTTATTTTCTTTTATTTTATACGCGTGACTGGCAAGTACTGGTTGCGAGAAACCCAAGATCGATCAAACTAGCGTGGTCTATGTCCAATGGACTGCACAGGGCTGATGAAGATCGTGATGACGGTATAAAGGTTTCTCTTACGATTTTCCATCAGACGGACCCAGACGAGACGAGAATTTGAAATCACTCTGTCCCTTTTTTTAAAAATTAAATGTGACCTGTTTGTGCAAAATAATGTTATAATACAACAGCATACCCGGACATCGAGCGCACGAGCCCCGCGCCGGCGTGGCCGTCGGACGGCACGTGGACGGCGGGCCCCACGTCCGACGCGGACGCGTGGGGCGCGGGGGCGGCGGGGGCGGCGGGGGCGTGGGGCGCGGGCGGGCCGGCCTGGGCCATGCCGGGCATCGTGGACTCGGAGGCGCTCATCGCCGTGGAGCTGTGCTTCGTCAAGGGCGACGGCGACTCGGAGGACGTGCATATCGCGAATATACTCTTCAATAACTTGGATATTATTGGTGAGAGTTGTGTTAACTATGCATTATACATACTGACATTTAGCTACTTCTGCAATGGTGACGGTTATACCGCCTGCAGTATGTGGCCACAGCTTCGTGTGTTATTCAGCGCACCAAGGGCAGGTGAGGGTGGCTGGGAGCGAAAAGATAATACGAGTAGATCGCTCCCTTACATCTCCATTACAGCGTCACCGAAGCGTGGAGCTTCGCCCTGCGAACGCCAATCAGCCTGCTTAGCGAGAGGTGTTTGCTCAATACGTGCCCCACCTTCGACTCCGTCGCTTAAGATCAGGCGAGTACTGAAGCAAGAACTGCAGTAGGCTGATGTTGGTCATGATAAATTATACTATATGATTACCCGTGTTGTTATAAGCAAGCCTGTTTATTAATTGACTAGCCAATCAAATGCGACTGGCTCGATGGCTCATTTGGTAGTGACCTCAGCCTTAAGAACCAAGGGTTGGTTCGATTCCCGCACAGTACATTCGTTTGTGTTCATGAACATGTCTGTTTTTTATTGGTCTGGGTGTTTATACTATGTATAATACGTATTTATTTACAAAACAAAAAGTATCGTCAGTTAGTTTATCAGTTGTCAAGTACCCATAGTACAAGCTTCGGCTTAGTTTAGGGCTAGACGGCGCTGTGTGGCCCAGCGTGGCTCGTCTTGGGTTATTTACCCTGTTGTTGTTTGACAGCGAACCAAGAGACGATAGTGGAGCTGATCGGGTTCGCGCAGCGCGTGGCGGGCCCGGCCGCGCCCAAGAAGACGCCCTCCGACGCGCACCTGCTGCAGGCGCAGCTGGCCGGCATGGACGTGGTGGACGGCCTCTCGCCGCCCGCCGATGCGCCCGACGAGGACGTCAAGGTCGGTTAACCCAGGATTTTTTTCATACTCGATGCCGTCCTCCTATCCTCTGCGACCCAACAGCCTGGAGGCCGTGTGTGGATGAATGATGGATAGATATGTAGATAAATATTTTTATTGCACAAAACATTTACAGGAAAGAGCATACAGACATAATTATAGTAGGTACAATGTAAGCGGTCTTATCGCTGGCAGCGATCTCTTCAGTTGCTAAAGGACAATTGCTTCAGAAATGTTATTGCATGGCACCCGTTGTGGCGCTGCATCATCGGCGAGGGTCACAGAGGAATAGGAGCGCCCTCAGGGGACCTCGCGGTGTTTCATAACCGCCCTCCGTATCCTCTGCGACCCTTGCCGCCTGAGGAGTCCAGCGGGTGGTCAGTGCGGGGCACATCCACCTGGATTGCGCGGGCCCTGTCCTGTCGGATGGGAGTGGTTAGATAACCATCGATAAGACATTGCACACTAGAGAAGTTTCTCCTTCCATTAATGTCAGTACCTAATTACATAAAAATGTGTATCCCGGTCAGTGAAGTTCTCTTACATCCGTATTCACAAACAATAATTTTCGCATAACTTGTTTTACTATTTGCAACTTCTGTATGTCTAATGTAAAGTAATAACAGTATGTGAAGTAAAGCATTTACTATGCTATGGCGACTCGCTTTCAAGTTTAATAGATAGAAACAGTGATTGACGTGTGTTTTGTCCCGGGCAGCCGTCGGTGCGCACGGAGATCACGTTCGACTTCCACCGGCTGGGCGTGCTGCTGCTGCGCGCGGCCGTGCACGACGGCGCCGTGGTCGCGCGCAAGATCGCCACCGCCACCATCGCCGAGGCCAAGATACAGGCCACGCTGGGTACGCATACCCGATGTCGCTGTATCGCTGTACTTGTAGGACTACTCCATCTCTTACTGTCCTAGAAGACGACTATGGGACTATCAGGAAATGGACAACAAAGTTTACAAACAACGACCTTATAACATGCAATAACTGGGTACAAATAAAACCTACTGTGGTCACTAACTCTCCTGCCAAGCATGGTCTCCCCAAATGTCATTGGTGGAGGCGTATGCCCCGAGGATTTTTGCAGGCCGTTATTAATGATAATGATGTGGACACCCAGAAATACATAATGTTCCCATTTTGTCAATATTATTTACTAGCTGTGCTCGCGACTTCGTCCGCGTGGAATAGTTATCTTTCCCCCGTTTTTTTTACATTTTCCGTTATTTCTTTGCTCCTAAAGTGTGATGTTATATAGCCTAAAGCCTTCCTCGATAAATGGTCTATTCAACACAAAAAGAATTTTTCAATTCGGACCAGTAGTTCCTGAGATTAGCGCGTTCAAACAAACAAACAAACAAACAAACTCTTCAGCTTTATAATATTATATTTTAATATTTTATTATTTATGTAGGATTTGAGATGTATCCGAGTGAATTTGGAAACAGACGTTTTGTAAACGATGAATGAGTGAGATGAGTGAAACTTGAACGAGTGAATGAATGAAAGAAGATTAAGGATTTTGGTTTAAATTAACTTTTTTGGATAGATAATATAGATATACTCGCATTACATCAGGTATGGTGTAGCATTGAACACAGCACATATCGCCAGCCTTAGTAGGTATTTCACTAACACGAAACATTCCAATCACGCTATATGCGCAGACGCGTCCAGCATCGAGGTGGGCGGGTCGCTGGGCGGCGTGCAGGTGGTGTCGCTGTGCGAGCGCGGCGCGGGCGTGCACGCGCGCGTGGTGTCGGCCGGCCGCCTGCCGCCGCCGCACGCGCACACGCACGCGCACGCGCATGCCGCGCCGCCGCCGCTCGACGAGAAGGCGCTGCACTTCACCGTCTCGCGCAAGGTGCTGCCCGCGCAGGACGACGCTGGACCCGGTGAGCCTCTGGAAAATCTATATAAGACTGTGACGCTTTACTAAATAAAGTTTTTTAGGAAACTTCATTGTAAATTAGCTTTGCCCGAGACTTCATCTGCATGGAATAGAGATTCATCCCCAATTTATCCCCTTGGAGTTAAGTTACCACAGTATCTGGTTATTTTCTTTCACGGAAAACTGAAGTTGAAGATACTGTCGACGTTTGCAAGGTTTGGGTGATTTGCAATGAAGACCATTTGAGTGAAGAGCATTTCGTACCCTACAACGGATGTATATTTGCCTTTTCCAGTGGTGGAGGCGACCGCCAGGTGCCAAGTGGCGCGCGTGTGGTACACGCACTCCGGCGAGCTGCTGCGCGAGCTGCGCTCGTGCCTGACCGAGTTCAAGCGCTACCTGGCCGAGCTGGCGCGCTCCATCCGCGCCGCCGCCGCCGACATGGCCATCGGCCTGGTGCACCCCAGGTGTGTGGAGCGAAACTTTTTTTTTCTTTATGGTAACTCGACATAATGGCTTCCCAACGCCTGATGGACAGCGAAAGCCTAAGCCGCTGTGATAACGGGCAAGTAACTGGACAGTTACCTGTCAGTTGCCACCGGCCCAACCTTAAGGTTGGGTAGGTTGTCTCTGCTGGTGAGTAGGGTTTCCAGACCTCGTGTGGGGTTAGCTCTGGAAATCCTACTCACCAGCAGAGACACGACCGGACACGGAGATCATTTGGCTGCAGTATTCTATAGGGTGGAGGTCCTTCCCCGGACGGGCAGCTTAATTCGGGCGAAGTTTCGCAATGCCCTACCTTTCTTAAAACTAAAATTTACTAATGATATTTGTATGGCAATGGTTCTGCAGTACATAATTATTATTACATCGAGAAGACCTTACTGTGTATTGTGTGTGCGTAACGTTTAGCGTGTTTCAGGGGCGAGTCTCTGTACGCCAACCCGCGGCTGTCGCAGTCGATGGAGGGCGTGTCCCCGCGGCGGCGCACCGTCAGCCTGGGCTGCTCGCTGGACGACCCGCCCGACCTGCGCCCCGAGCGGATCGTGCTCAGGTCAGCCATACACATCCCACCTACCAAATACCACTATAGTTGCAAATGGACTTGAGCACACGAGCACGTTGACAGCAGCAGCTAGCAGTCGACCTGCCTGCGGCAAGTCGACACGTGACAGTAGATTTCGACGTTATCTTCTAGCCATCGATAAAATGGCCGACGCAGCTAGCCATTGATAAAATGGCGGATGCAGCTAGCCATTGATAAAATGGCGGATGCAGCTAGCCGTCTTTAAAATGGCGGATAAAGCTAGCCGTACACAAAATGATGTATGCAGCTAGTTGCAATACCGGCAGCAGACTCATCTAAGCATGATAATAATACCTTAATATCCTGTTCTCTACTTATCTTACTGTTGGATAAAAAAATGTTTGTGTTGTTGCCCCAATTAGATCTAAAAGTCACTTCGACTGAGTGGAGTGTATCGTTTCAGTGTGAGCGTGGAGCTGGAGTCTCCGGTGGTGGTCCTGCCGCGGGCGGCGGGCAGCAGCCAGGTGGTGGTGGCTCACCTGGGCCGCATGAGCCTGGCCAACACGCCCGGCGCGCCCAGCCGCACCACCTACCGGCTGCGCCTGCGCGACATCTCGCTGGCCACGGTAACGACAGGACACACTACACAGCGACAGTGTCGCATGAGCCTGCCAACACGCCCGGCGCGCCCAGCCGCACCACCTACCGGCTGCGCCTGCGCGACATCTCGCTGGCCACGGTAACGACACTACACACTACACAGCGACAGTGTCGCATGAGCCTGCCAACACGCCCGGCGCGCCCAGCCGCACCACCTACCGGCTGCGCCTGCGCGACATCTCGCTGGCCACGGTAACGACAGGACACACTACACAGCGACAGTGTCGCATGAGCCTGCCAACACGCCCGGCGCGCCCAGCCGCACCACCTACCGGCTGCGCCTGCGCGACATCTCGCTGGCCACGGTAACGACACTACACACTACACAGCGACAGTGTCGCATGAGCCTGCCAACACGCCCGGCGCGCCCAGCCGCACCACCTACCGGCTGCGCCTGCGCGACATCTCGCTGGCCACGGTAACGACACTACACACTACACAGCGACAGTGTCGCATGAGCCTGCCAACACGCCCGGCGCGCCCAGCCGCACCACCTACCGGCTGCGCCTGCGCGACATCTCGCTGGCCACGGTAACGACACTACACACTACACAGCGACAGTGTCGCATGAGCCTGCCAACACGCCCGGCGCGCCCAGCCGCACCACCTACCGGCTGCGCCTGCGCGACATCTCGCTGGCCACGGTAACGACACTACACACTACACAGCGACAGTGTCGCATGAGCCTGCCAACACGCCCGGCGCGCCCAGCCGCACCACCTACCGGCTAAGCCTGCGCGACATCTCGCTGGCCACGGTAACGACACGACACACTACACAGCGACAGTGTCGCATGAGCCTGCCAACACGCCCGGCGCGCCCAGCCGCACCACCTACCGGCTGCGCCTGCGCGACATCTCGCTGGCCACGGTAACGACACGACACACTACACAGCGACAGTGTCGCATGAGCCTGCCAACACGCCCGGCGCGCCCAGCCGCACCACCTACCGGCTGCGCCTGCGCGACATCTCGCTGGCCACGGTAACGACACTACACACTACACAGCGACAGTGTCGCATGAGCCTGCTAACACGCCCGGCGCGCCCAGCCGCACCACCTACCGGCTGCGCCTGCGCGACATCTCGCTGGCCACGGTAACGACACTACACACTACACAGCGACAGTGTCGCATGAGCCTGCCAACACGCCCGGCGCGCCCAGCCGCACCACCTACCGGCTGAGCCTGCGCGACATCTCGCTGGCCACGGTAACGACACGACACACTACACAGCGACAGTGTCGCATGAGCCTGCCAACACGCCCGGCGCGCCCAGCCGCACCACCTACCGGCTGCGCCTGCGCGACATCTCGCTGGCCACGGTAACGACACGACACACTACACAGCGACAGTGTCGCATGAGCCTGCCAACACGCCCGGCGCGCCCAGCCGCACCACCTACCGGCTGCGCCTGCGCGACATCTCGCTGGCCACGGTAACGACACGACACACTACACAGCGACAGTGTCGCATGAGCCTGCCAACACGCCCGGCGCGCCCAGCCGCACCACCTACCGGCTGCGCCTGCGCGACATCTCGCTGGCCACGGTAACGACACTACACACTACACAGCGACAGTGTCGCATGAGCCTGCCAACACGCCCGGCGCGCCCAGCCGCACCACCTACCGGCTGCGCCTGCGCGACATCTCGCTGGCCACGGTAACGACACGACTCACTACACAGCGACAGTGTCGCATCAGCCTGCCAACACGCCCGGCGCGCCCAGCCGCACCACCTACCGGCTGCGCCTGCGCGACATCTCGCTGGCCACGGTAACGACACTACACACTACACAGCGACAGTGTCGCATGAGCCTGCCAACACGCCCGGCGCGCCCAGCCGCACCACCTACCGGCTGCGCCTGCGCGACATCTCGCTGGCCACGGTAACGACACGACACACTACACAGCGACAGTGTCGCATGAGCCTGCCAACACGCCCGGCGCGCCCAGCCGCACCACCTACCGGCTGCGCCTGCGCGACATCTCGCTGGCCACGGTAACGACACTACACACTACACAGCGACAGTGTCGCATGAGCCTGCCAACACGCCCGGCGCGCCCAGCCGCACCACCTACCGGCTGCGCCTGCGCGACATCTCGCTGGCCACGATAACGACACGACACACTACACAGCGACAGTGTCGCATGAGCCTGCCAACACGCCCGGCGCGCCCAGCCGCACCACCTACCGGCTGCGCCTGCGCGACATCTCGCTGGCCACGGTAACGACACTACACACTACACAGCGACAGTGTCGCATGAGCCTGCCAACACGCCCGGCGCGCCCAGCCGCACCACCTACCGGCTGCGCCTGCGCGACATCTCGCTGGCCACGGTAACGACACGACACACTACACAGCGACAGTGTCGCATGAGCCTGCCAACACGCCCGGCGCGCCCAGCCGCACCACCTACCGGCTGCGCCTGCGCGACATCTCGCTGGCCACGGTAACGACACGACACACTACACAGCGACAGTGTCGCATGGCCGACACGTTGTGACATGTCATCATTGATGATCATCTACATCAACCTGCAAACCCCCACTGCTGGACATAGGCGGTGGCCTATATATTACATGCCGTATATTTGCGATGTGATGACAATTGTCATTTTGGGAGGGAATTTGTCTGAGTCACACCTGACAGACAAGTTGGTGACCGCAGTAGGTTAATCCAGGTAAACGCTGCTGCCCGTTTCCTGATATTCCTTTAGTCGTCTTCTACGACACTCGCGAGATGAGATGGGGTGGTCCTATTTGCATTTATGACACATGATTTGAATTTCCTTTCAGTTGGATGTAGGCGAGAAGTTGAAGTCTGGAGCGCTGGCGAGCGACAACATGGAGGAAATGTACGACGTGTCGGCCGGCCAGCCCGTGCTGCACAACACGGCGCTGCAGTTCGCCGTCGGCTACAGCGAGGGCGACCTGTCCCACCAGGTACGGGCAGGTGTCGGCGACGGCAGCAGGTGTACGACGTGTCGGCCGGTCAGCCCGTGCTGCACAACTTTTTGCTACCTCTAACATTATATGTTTTTAGATTGTTCTCCATATCATCATCAGCCTGCAAACGTCCACTGCTGGATATAGGCCTCCCCTAATGTCAATTGTCATCTGGGAGGATTTGCCTTTTATTATTACACATGATTACCACGCTTGGTAGGCAGGCTGGTGAACGCAGTAGGTACTGCCAGGCTGGCAGGCTGTAAGGGAGCGATCCACCATCTTTTCGCTTCAAACCAACCTCACCTGCCCGTAGTGCATCCTGCCGAATAACAAACGAGGCGATGGCAACCGACTGGTGGCGGTATAACCATCACGATCGAAGGCGTAGCTAAATACCGCAGGCCGATGACGGGCAGCAGCGTCCCCGGAGCGAGAACCTACGCCCTGCGATCGCCAACTCGCCTGCCCGGCGTGGCGATTATGGGTATATCCTCCTGATGTTTGCCCAACAACTGGAGAGGCCTATGTCCAGCAGTGGACTGCAATAGGCTGATGATGATGATAGTGATGACTGGCAGGCTGCTGCGTGTTTTCTATTTATGTCCATGTCTATATTTGGAGTTCCTTGTATACTGTATCGTGTGTGTTATCAGTGCGAGGTGAGCGGCATGGTGGTGGGCGGGCTGCACGTGACGGCGCGGCGCGAGCAGTACGAGCAGGTGCTGGACACCGTGCGCTGGGTCTCCACCGCGCACCGCCGCGCGCCCGCCGCGCCCGCCGCGTCTGCCACGACCGTGCCACAGGTACGCACTCGCACTAGAAATTCGGTTGAGTTGAGTTGAGTTGCGGCACTTTGAGATAGATGTCGCTACATTTACACTCTGTACAACAGACGGTGTCGGGCGCCGGCGCGCTGCTGGAGCCGGCCGTGCCCACGCTGCAGCTGGACCCAGCCCTGCGCGCCGCCGCGCTCGCCGCCGCTGCGCACGCGCCGCCCGCGCAGCACACGCCGCCGGCTACTGCGCCCGCGCACCGCCCGCGCCCGCGCCGCCGGCACACGCACCTCACCGGTAACTAGCGCACGGCTCATTCTCCTGTCCGATACAGACTACACCAGGTCACAGCTGACGAACAGAATACTCGTATGTACTGTAAAAGAGTAAAAATACTTTCCGAGTTGAAAGCTGCGACTACAGAAACAGATGACACGGCACCTTTCGAATGGTTGGTAGCGGCTACTTACGCAGTTTTCCCTTATACGAGGTTAGATACATTTTTAATTTGCTACTTTTATTTATTTTCATATTATGTATTTTAAGACAGGTAGGGCATAGCGAAGCTTCGCTCGAATTGAGCTGCCCATCCGGGGAAGGACCCACCCTGTTGAATACCGCATCCGTAGAATGTAGAATACCGGGTTTCCGGAACTCGTGGAAGGTTGTCACAGCGATTTGGGCGTCTCTTCTCAGGCGTAGAGAAGCCATTATGTACGTGAGGACTCCTAGAAGGAGCTCGCAAGACCCGTGTAATAGTACCCTAGTACCTAAGACCGTCGACTTTAATATACTGTGTTATATTCTACATCCATACATCTACATCTATCCATCCAAACAGATGTGTAGCATAATATTCTGTATAGTTATGTAATCTCATGTTCTGTATTTGTTATCAAGGGAAATTGTACATCAAGGGAAACCTATAATTAGCCTTACCTACTTTAAAATGTAATCTACATTTAAGTTACTATTGTTACGCCGTTGGTTTTCTGAAATAAATAAATAAATAAATAAATATTGTGTACAGTGAAGTTCGAGGTGTGCCGGCTGAGCGTGGAGCTGCGTGCTGACTTAGGCGGCGGCGAGCGCAGCCTGGTGGAGCTGGCCTTCCGCGAGTTCGCGCTGCTGTACCGCGCCGCGCACCCGCACGAGACGCACCTGCAGGTACGCCCCACCCAGGGGGGAGTGAGGAGTGGAGAAGTACAAGGTCCACTCCTCTTTCCCGTTGGTGCCGTTCACCTAACCGGAAATTATTGGACGAGCAGTCTACAAAATTCTCTTCCAGCACGTATGTTCCTGTCGTATATCTTTAGTCCTTAAAACGGTCGTGAAGTGGCATTAACGCAGACCACCATAGTGTGATCCATCGTCTCGATGGAGTTTGCTGACATTTATGGGCCTTTATTGGACGTCTACTTATTAGGTTGCAGTATTTACCCATCAGCCCATTAACACCTGAATTACATCACACGTTATTCATCATCATCCTCAGCCCACATTAGTCCATTGCGGGACATAGGTCTCTCCCAATGTTCGCCACTTCAATCGGTCCCGGTTCTCTCGCATCCAGCACTTGCCAGCTGTCCTGCGCATATCGTCACTCCACCTGTCCTGAGGGCGTCCTAAACTACGTTACTATTATTTAGTAGAATACCGTATACCTATCGTGTTCCTGTTTCAGGAAACATAAAGTTATTAATGGTAATAAGTTATGGAGTATTAAAATTATAACTTATTGTTTCCGTGCAGGTGTCGCTCCATTCGATAACCATGGAGGACCTGACGAAGGAGCCGGGCTCGAAGCACCGGCTGCTGATGGTGTCGCACCAGCCGCAGGTGCCGGCCAAGGCCGTGTTCGTCTCCAAGTCCTGCCCCGACTTCGTCACCGAGTACCCGCAGCCCGAGGACGACCTGCAGCATCTGCGTGCCAACTGCGCCTCGCTGCCCAGCGAACTTAACGTCATCGACAAAGTGGTGAGTGAATGGCGGCCTTATTGCTGCGGTGGTAAAGTTCAAAGTACCGCTTTGCGGTATAGAACAGCTCGGACTTCGCTATTGTGTACCTACTGCCTCATAATGACCTGCAGCATTTTAGTGTATGCAGCATTTTGCTGTGTTCATTCATTCATTCATTTACAAACTCGTTCATAATTCAGTTTTTTTTTACGACATCACATACATTGCTCTAATCCCAAAGTAAGTAGCTTAAGCACTTGTGCTATGGGTATCAGAACAACGAAGGAACCACAAATAAATACTTAAATACAAATATAAACACCCAGACACGGAACAAACACATGTGTTCATCACACGAATGTTTGTCCCGGGTGGGAATCGAACCCACGACCCTTGGTTCAGAAGGCAGGGGTCACTACCAATTGAGCCACCGAGCCAGTCTTTGTAATTATATGCAGTAACGCACACGACGCGCAAAAATCTGTCGCGGATATTTCACAGACTCAACGCACACGACGCACATCTTCGATCATTCTGTCGGCAGACCTAGACGCTCTTTTTAAATGTCTCAGACGCAGACTCTATCGCACAAAAAAAATTAAACCGACTTCAAAAAAAAACACAAACGACCAAAACTAAAAAGCGATAAATAACGTAAGTAATTCTATCCTTAATACATAATTATTTAAATTATTACAATTATCACTTATTTTTGAAGTCGGTGCCAGCCTCTCGGTACCTAACGTAGACTGTTGTTGTATGACGCGCGCGGCCGGCAAATCCCCACGACAATATACTTAGATATGTACATTTATTTGTTTGGCTGGCACCGACTTCAAAAATAAGTGATAATTGTAATAATTTAAATAATTATGTATTAAGGATAGAATTACTTACGTTATTTATCGCTTTTTAGTTTTGGTCGTTTGTGTTTTTTTTTGAAGTCGGTTTAATTTTTTTTTAAAAATAATTTTATTTCTCTATTTTTAGTTGCGTTAATGTGCTGTGACCTTGAATAAGGGCTAATTAATGTCCTTAAGAGTTTTACTTATAGTGCAGTCAATTAAGCATTATAGGTCCGAATTTTTTTACTGTGAACCGAATTGCATACAATTTTGGGATTAGGTTCATCTTACCATTAACTTCAAAAGTGAAAATGATTTGAACTCCGCCACCACCATGGGGGTGGTTGCCACCCCTTCTCGAGGGTCAATGGTTGTTTTTTCAAAATAACCTCGGATATCGATTGAAGATCTAATTTTAAGCAAAAAAGTTTCTATAAAGTTTCTCGAAAAATCTAATACTTTTCAAGTTATTGGCAATTGAAAATTCGCAAATTTTTCACGATTTTCATCAGTTTTTTTCAAATATCTCCAAAAATATACGTTTTATCGAAAATTTTATAAGGAACGAAACTGTAGCAGGTAAAAAAATGAACAATTTGGTTTTTTACAAAGTATTCTAAGTGCAATATTAAGCTAGATATTAAAGATGAAAGCCGTTTTTTATTTTATCTGAAATTTCATCGATGTAGTCAATGCCATCTAGCAGCGAGCAAATGCATTTTATGCTTTCTAATCGAAAAGGGTTTTGTAGTGCTTGAAATAAGCTTTAAAATGAGCTTTATCAAAAGTCTTTTGCACGTAAAATAAGTGAGCTATATTGCAAATAAGCGGAGCATCGAATGTTTTTTCTTTTCAATCAATGGGTTTAAATAAGTGCCATTTCCACCAAAACTAAAATTAATCATATTCCGCCTAGAATTAACTTTATTATGAAGAGTTTTATAGATTGTATTAGTTTGGCTGCTTTAGGACACATAGTTTTCAAAAAAGTCACGATTGAAAAAAAATCGAGAATTTCAAATTTTTAAAAATCCCACCCCTTTTTCATAATATCTCAAAAATGACGACAGATACGTATAAAAGTGTAGGGATAAAAAATTTAGGTATTTTTCTGACAAACAATTTGGTTTTTTTGTTTTTTCTATCAAATAAAAATTGACGGAGATATGATTGTTTAAAGAGCGCGTGGCAGCGCAATCACAGCCTCCCTTAATCGTGACTTTTTTGAAAACTATGTGTCCTAAAGCAGCCAAACTAATACAATCTATAAAACTCTTCATAATAAAGTTAATTCTAGGCGGAATATGATTAATTTTAGTTTTGGTGGAAATGGCACTTATTTAAACCCATTGATTGAAAAGAAAAAACATTCGATGCTCCGCTTATTTGCAATATAGCTCACTTATTTTACGTGCAAAAGACTTTTGATAAAGCTCATTTTAAAGCTTATTTCAAGCACTACAAAACCCTTTTCGATTAGAAAGCATAAATTGCATTTGCTCGCTGCTAGATGGCATTGACTACATCGATGAAATTTCAGATAAAATAAAAAACGGCTTTGATCTTTAATATCTAGCTTAATATTGCACTTAGAATACTTTGTAAAAAACCAAATTGTTCATTTTTTTACCTGCTACAGTTTCGTTCCTTATAAAATTTTCGATAAAACGTATATTTTTGGAGATATTTGAAAAAAACTGATGAAAATCGTGAAAAATTTGCGAATTTTCAATTGCCAATAACTTGAAAAGTATTAGATTTTTCGAGAAACTTTATAGAAACTTTTTTGCTTAAAATTAGATCTTCAATCGATATCCGAGGTTATTTTGAAAAAAAAACCATTGACCCCCGAGAAGGGGTGGCAACCACCCCCATGGTGGTGGCGGAGTTCAAATCATTTTTACTTTTGAAGTTAATGGTAAGATGAGCGTAATTCCAAAATTTCATGCAAATCGGATCACAGTAAAAAAATTCGGAGGTTAGCCCGTATTTTTCGCTTCATTGACTGCACTATTAGGAATGAAAAATTTTGTTTTAAGTCAAGTGAAGACTTTGCGATCTAGAATCAAGCAAATCACTTACCAAATTACCTGCCCTATTAGCCCTGCATAAGTACATACTACTACCTAGTTTCTATCGACCAATATCAGTACTGTTCCCTAACTCCTAACCGTTAAGGAGTTCTATGGCTTCATCATCAGCACCAGATGTTGACGCCCGGAAGCATATACCTGAGTAGAATATGATATCGTAACAAAAACACCATATGAGCATACAATTTTCGGTTGTTGCCCTCAATTTCTCCAGGATCCCATCATCAGATCCTGACTTGGTGATAATGGGACCACCTCGGAAGTGTCCTCTGTCGAACTGTCGAAAAATTTTTGAAATCCGTCCATAATTGACGGAATAATCGGTGAACAAACATAAAAAAAAAAAAAAATATTATACATACAGACGAATTGAGAACCTCCTCCTTTTTTCGAAGTCGGTTAAAAAGTGTGCCGTCTGCGCTACACCTAATTATCACCAAAAATCCTCCAAGACAAAGTGCATATTAATATCCGTAACAGTTTCTCAACTTGCTGGTGAGTCTCGCTGGTAGGATGCCAGTGACAGTCCAACGTTTAGCGGTAGCGAGGTGACGTCGACGCCCAATGACGTGGTGGTTGTTGCAGCTGCGGCGCAACAAGCGCGACAGCAAGTGCGGCGCGACGCCGCCGTGCTCGCCGGAGTGCGCGGACGACGCGGAGCCCGAGCCGCGCGGGGAGTCACTGGCGCCCGAGGACAACCTCGTCTGGGTGTCCGTGCACACCAGGGACCCGGACCATCCGAACTTCGACGACAAATTTAATAGGGTAAGCGACAATACTGCAT